>CM055127.1:412970959-413430959 GCA_029206835.1 Rana muscosa
AAGGAAATCCCTGCAAATTAAGAGAATTCCTTGGGGACCCCCAGGTCACCAGAACTAGTGTCCCTATTGAAAGATTTCTCCTCTATTACTTTTCTGGGGACAACCCAAAATGTGGGATTTTCTTTTATTTTCACCTTCAATAATAATGGTAAACAAGACAAATAGAGAGGGTGAATCTCCTTAACGGGGGCACAGACAGTAATAAAAACTTACAAGCATTATAATCCCTCTGCACTCTATCCAAAACGAACAAAAAAAAAAGGATTTGCCTTTAGTTATACTTTAACCTCCCTGGCGGTATGATTATTTCAGATTTTAGGTGCTGAAAGCGGTACAATTATTTTGCATGGAAATTTGGCGTTTTATATTGTAGTCCTGCAATTCTTAGGAATAACTCACTTAAATTTGTCCAAACAGGAGTCTAGTAGACATCCCGGATATGATAAAGTTTGAAACACAAAATCGTTAATTATAATATAATAAAAAACTATAAATAATTATAACAAATAGTAATATAATAATAATAAAAATAATTCAATAATGTAATCAAATCAAAAACACTGAAATTTGCCCAGTTGCAGAATTGTCGCTGTCATTAGATTTAGTGTTTGATGACGAATTTCCCCACGAATCGCTATCGCTCAATTATGCAAGTGATTCTAATTTATTATCGCTGTTTTCTAGCTGGTCTAAAACCACTTTTGACATAAAGGGACATTTTTTGGTTGCCATGGACAATCTCCAGTTTCCAGGCAGAAAGAACAGTATTTATAATATAAAAGTGCATGCAGGACACTGGACAAACCACTAGGGACAAAGGGGATGTGTAATTATTTTATACAGTACTGTAATCTGTAAGATTACAGTATACTGTATGTATATTGTGTTTTTACTTTTTTGAATTTGGCGCCGATCTCCGCCCCCATGCGCTGCAATGTCGCAGGGAACGGAGCTCGGCGGCACTTGGGCACTGTGTGAATAAAGCGAGGAGACAGCTCGCACACACAGCGGGGAGACATCGCAGGATCCAGGGAATAAGGTAAGTTACTTTGCCTGGATACTGCGATGCGATCCCGAGTCTGACTCGGGGTTACCGCTTTTGGTACTGAAATTCCACCCCGAGCCAGACTCTAGGCAGGTTAAAGTAGAACTATAGGCAAACTTTTTTTTTCATTTTGGATAGAGTAAGGGCGGGTTATAATCCATGTCTGATTTTTTTTCGCCATCTGTTTCCCATTGCGGAGATTTCCCTTACCTTCTTGTCCCATAGCCAACCAGGAAGTGAGAGGAAATCCCAGCAAATTAAGGGAATTCCTTGGGGACCCCCAGGTCACCAGAACTAGTGTCCCCATTGGAAGATTTCCCTCTATTACTTTTCTGGGGATAACCCAAAACTTGGGATTTTATTTTACTTTCACTTTCAATGATAATGGTAAACAGAACAAATAGAGACTCGAGGTTAAATCTCCGTAACAGGGGCACAGACAGCTATAAAAGCTGACAGTCTCCTACTAGAGTTTTCATGCTTCTCATACATCCATATACTGTACAAGTTCCATAAACATAATATTAGGTAAACATAAATAGCCCATTCCAATGCCTCCAGTAATTGCATAAGTTCCTGTGGTTTCATCTTCTCGGAAACCATTACCATATGCTAGGAGAAGGGAATAAACATTGTTATATCTGTAGAAATTTTAGCTCTCCTCTCCTTGTTCTTACATGTATAAACCTGCATCACACCCAGCTAGGGTGACCACGTGTCCCGGATTGCCCGGGACAGTCCCGCATTTTGCAGGTGTGTCCCGGGCATTTTCGTTCCAGGACAATACAGTGTCCCGGAATGAAACTGACACAGCTACCCCCAGGGCCAATCTGATGCCCCCAAAAAAGGCCGCCACATCACTGCTTTACTCACTGACAGTACTTGTCCTGGCTGAGAATGCCTGGAGAAGCACAATCCCACCCCCTGCTTGTGATTGGAGAAATCATAAATCCCGCCTCTTGTGTCCAATCACTGTGCTGTGATTCGTTACAGCACAAGCTAATTTTTGGGAAGGGGGGGTGTCCCTGAATGGTAGTTTGGAAATGTGGTCACCCTACACCCAGCAATACTACTCTACTAGATTACATACTGAAAATAATCAGTCTTGATCTCTGGGAAATATAAGCCAAGCTGAAGTTACAGAAATAGATATGCAATAAGATAGAAAACTTCCATTCTTATAAATTTACCTTTACTTTGCTGTTACAGCAACTGTGCAGGATGTCTAAATATAACAGTGCAGTTCAATAGGCACCAAAGTTAGGCCCAGTGCTCTTCGTAATGTAATTCACTTGGTCAGACATGTCTGTCTGAGGAAGCTGCTGCTTCCTCTCTATACTCCTGTAGCCTACCATGAGCATGAGCTGGGAGACCCTGGGGGCTGCGACCTGGAGCCAGTTGCAGCGCAGTCCATCCTCACTACTAGAGGCTCTGGTAAACACTTGCTGGCTGTAAGACTCAGCACTCTGGGGAATCTTATGCTATAGCTCCCAGTGGTATCCGTGTTGGTCCTCTAGTGGACCTGCTTTTCGGAACCACCCAGAGTTCCATCCGCAGCAGTCAGCCTTAGGGTCCACTACCATAGCGGTGCACTCCTGACCCCAACAGTGTGCATCTGTCACCTGGCCTCAGATGACCTGACAATCAGTCACAAATCATAATGTTAAACCAAGAAATGTGAGGAATCATACCTTCCCATACAGTGAATAGGACTTTAAAGGATATGAGATTGTCACTGAGGTTACAACAAAGACAAAACTATTTTAAAGTGTCATTTTTATTCATATAAACATCAATAAAAGCATAATAAAAAACATATAGATGCGTGAATAACATATGGCACAGAGCCAGTAGTGATACTTGTTCCCAACAAGAACATAGAGAAGTTCTTAAGCATAGAGCAATCCAACGTGTTTCACAGAGCTGGTTCTCCGCTTCTTCAGGTAAACTCAATATGCATTGATTTAATCAGATTCTGGCTGTATGTCATTTTCAGCATGAATACGGAGATCGGACCAATGGCCAATCATGTAATCTAAAGTGTCAGAGCCTAGGACTCAGTCTAACAGACATTGGATCACACCTTAGGTGGAATAAGGCGGGCACCTTTGCCATATCATGTTTTTGCCCAGTGTCAAGATCACTGCCAGAATAGAATACCTGTCGTTGTGCTCACCTCAGTCACAATCTCATATTCTTTGAAGTCCTATTTACTGTATGGGAAGGTACGAATCCTCCCATTTCTTGGTTTTACACTATATTCACCAGGATGTGTATATGACAGTTGTCCCTGGAACTGGTAACATTTATTTAGAAAATCATAATGTTAATTATGATTTGTGTGGTACAGGCCTAAACAGACTTTAACTGGGCTTTAAATAACTGTTGATATTGAAGAGGATGTGCAGCTTACAATAATAGGTATGTGGAAGGGGAGGGGCATTGCTCAATAACTACTATATATGAGGTGTGGGATGTTAATGTTTCAACAATGGAGACATATCTATTTGTGTCCCCATCCTGAAACACTTTTGGCTGGACATTTTTATAATGGGTGGCTCAGGGTAGGCATCCCTGTGGCTAATGGCAGGGTATAAATAGAGCAAAATGTCTAACAGCCATTTTGTCTTTTTTTGTTTTGCACTTTTTTCCCTGATTAAGCCAATGTATTGATGAAACATGTGGAGATTTGGGTTATGATTTGTTAGCAGTACTAATTTTAGCTCTGACATATACAGTAGTTTATGGAGGAAAATAAATTGATAGTGTAAGGGATACTAGTTAAGAGAGAAACAGATACCTAGACATGGTACTCTAATATCTCTTCTCTCCATCCTATCCCTCTTTTAAAGCCTAAGACATTGTTAGGGCAAGAATACATAGAAGAAATCTATTACAGTATTTAGATTGCATACTGCACAGCATCTCTCAGCTCATTCTCCAGCTTATTCCTTTTTCAGAAGTTTAGGCACCAGATCTTAGTTTTCACTTCCATTTGCAAAGCTCCCCATAGCAACAAATTGTATGCAATTTCATACTTTATATTTGTCCTACAAACCAATCTAGTAGAACCCCTGCTTGTGGATTAAAAAGAGACAACATAAATGGTGTAGCACCACCCCCGAAGGAGCCGCTGAGAATGTTAGGTTCTATGCTTAACCCCTCTGGCACACCTGGCAAATAAATTTTATTGTGAACACAATACTGATAGGCTTTTTAGCATAAAGCAAACAGGAATAATATAAACAAGTAGTCGTAAAATATAGTCCAAAATAAATCAGTTGAATTTCATTCACTGAAAGGATCGATAGCAATAAAATTCAGCAATTTAACCCAGTTACTTTCAGAGAACTCAGTAAGGCAAATAACCCTGAAAGCAGAGACAATGAAAGAAAATGATGACTGATTACAGTATGATATAAACACTTACAGAAAACCAACAACTCTGCTTAAATTTGAGCTCCATGGGTTCAGGCAGGAGGAGGGCAGAGGAATGGCCAGCCTCGAATCAGACCACTACCTTCTATTCTTCAACACCACAGTCCCAAAGAACCGTATAAACACTGTATTGAGTTCAACTCAAATATTTTAACCTTTAAGTTATTAGACCTGCTCATTTAGTAGATAAAGTCCTGGGTGAAAGTATGGGCCCTTATGGCACCAATGGCTTTAATCCCTTGTGAGAGGACCATGTTGTAGTCTCTCAGAAGAAAGGAAGGCCTTGCATCTTCAGCTAGCTCTTTGGTGGTGCACTTTAGGTGTTCTGACAAGCAGGGTGGAAAAAAGTATGTTTAAGGTGTCCTGGCAAGCAGGGTGATACAAAGTATGCCTATGGAGTTCTGGAAAGCAGGAGGAACCCTGTCCGCTACTCAGCAGAGAGTAAGTGTAGCACTAAGTCTCTCTCAAGCTTAGTTAAAGTGACAAAATAACGGTGTCTGCATGCAGTGTCCTTTGTTATGAAAAGATGGGCAAAAAGGCCCAAGGGAGAGATATCCTGGAATAGGCTCTTTCAGGTTGCCCGACTGGCTACCTGATGATCAGAATGCCCCTCGACATCTGTATACATAGTTACATAGTTAGTTACATAGTTAGTCAGGTTGAAAAAAGACAAAGTCCATCCAGTTCAACCATAAAAATAAAAAAATATCGTGCAATCCCATATACCCAATTCTATACCCACAGTTGATCCAGAGGAAGGCAAAAAACCCCAGCAGAGCATGATCCAATTTGCTACAGCAGGGGAAAAAATTCCTTCCTGATCCCCCGAGAGGCAATCGGATTTACCCTGGATCAACTTTACCTAGAACTGTTAGTACTCAGTTATATTATGTACATTTAGGAAAGTATCCATGCCTTTCTTAAAGCAATCTACTGAGCTGGCCAGAACCACCTCTGCAGGGAGTCTGTTCCACATTTTCACAGCTCTTACTGTGAAGAAACCTTTCCGCATTTGGAGATGAAATCTTTTTTCTTCTAGACGTAAAGAGTGCCCCCTTGTTCTCTGTGTTGACCGTAAAGTGAATAACTCATCACCAAGATCAATATATGGACCCCTTATATATTTGTACATGTTAATCATATCCCCCCTTATTCTCCTCTTCTCAAGAGTGAATAAATTCAGCTCCTCTAATCTTTCTTCATAGCTGAGCTCCTCCATGCCTCTTATCAGTTTGGTTGCCCTTCTCTGCACTTTCTCCAGTTCCCCGATATGCTTTTTGAGAACTGGTGCCCAAAACTGAACTGCGTATTCCAGATGAGGCCTTACTAATGATTTGTACAGGGGCAAAATGATGTCTCTCTCTCTGGAGTCCATACCTCTCTTAATACAAGAAAGGACTTTGCTCGCTTTGGAAACCACAGCTTGGCATTGCATGCCATTATTGAGCTTATGATCTACCAAAACCCCCAGATCCTTTTCCACTACGGATCCCCCCAGTTGTATTCCCCCTAGTATGTATGATGCATTCATATTCTTAGCCCCCAAGTGCATAACTTTACATTTATCAACATTAAACCTCATCTGCCACATAGTCGCCCAATTAGACAGGTCATCGAGGTCGGCTTGTAAATTGGAGACATCCTGCACCTGGAGATGACTTGGGGTCCCTCAGCTGGCAAAATGTCTGCGACTGACCGTGGAGCTGTTGGCGGGAAAGCAGTTACACGACCCTAAAGAGCAGCACCCTTTTCCTGCGTCTGGTCTTCTCCCCTGCCTCGTGGTGTCTCCGCCTGCTCCCAGGCAGCCTTGTGGTGTCCTTCCTGTTCTCTCCCTCCTGGCATCCTGGGGTATGTAGTCTGTCCCCAGGGGATAAACATGGGGCAACCTGTCTTCAGGACTACATGTCCCAAGATGCTTTGCTGCAGCAGTCCTGTCTAGTCATTGATCCGCTTCCCCTGCCAATGAAGAAGCAGGGAAGGGAGCAGAGCGGGCAGCAGTGTCCATGCGAGCACCGCTTGCCTACTGTGAGCAGCACGTATAGGAGAGGGAGGGCTGTGACAGGCTCTGTCTCTCCTCAGAGCCTGTCTGTCAGCGCTAAAGCCCTGTGCCCGGAGGCAGCGGCAGTATGGCGAGGTGTGTGAGCGGGCTGACCGGCACCCGCTACAATGGCTTAGCATGTCAAGGAATATCTAACTTAGAGGTGACCTGCTGGAAAACCTATTGTTCCAACATTCTCTGTCTACCATATTCAAACACAAATATGGAAAGGTTTTACTATTGTTTTTATTAGTACAGCTATACATAGGGTTATTTCCAGAGATTTTGAGATAAGTTAACGCATATTAAACCAGATATAGGAAATAAAGTCAGCACATTTCTTTATTTTAACCTTAATGCTGGCTTTCAATCTACGGAGAATAAGTTCTTGGACTCCAGCCACCCTTTCTTGGTCTGGGCTCGGGCACAGCTTAATACAGTTTATTTGACCAGGAAAGCATCTCAATCAATGTTTCACTTCAAGAAAAGTCTTTATGTTAACACCTTTCTTGGAAGCTCTCGGAATAATATTACTTGGCTTTCCCGTAATGTGACTGAAAATGTCTTCATGGCAACCATGAATCTTTGCTTCTAAAACTGCAGGACTTGTTTTCATTGTCATTTTTGTTACTTTTACAGGAAGGCTGTATCCTATTTATAACTGGGGGTTAGTTCTAGTTTGCTATTTCAAATATAATTGCCAATAAGTCCCTCCTACTGAAAGGAGCCACATTATTATTATTATAATTATTATTATTATTATTATTATTGCTGTTACTCTAATAGTGCCAATTCTGTGCAGAGTGGCATATTCTATTTGGCCTGCAGTTTGTGAATGCCTGACCATCACACCAATTTATAAACAAAAGTAGATGGGCACTCCTACAAATTATTGAGTTCCAGTGTTTGTGGTAAAGGGTGATGTTCTTGCTGCAAAATACTTAGACATTTTAGACATCTGGGCGCTTCCGACCTTTTGGCAACAGTTTGGAGAACGGCCATTTCTGTTCCATCATGACTGTGCTCCTGTGAACAAAGCCAGGTCTACAGAGATCCATAAAGGTCTATAAAGACATGGCTTGATGTGTTTGGTATAGAGCAGGGGTCTCTATATTTTTCAAGCAAAGGGCCAGTTTACTGTCTTTCAGACTTCAGGGGGGCCGGATTCTGACTAATGGGGGTAGAAAATGCCCCAGGGCCGAGCATCAGTGAGAATAAACATGGGCCCAGTGTTGGTGGGCAGTAGGAGGAGGAATAGTGCTCCATCATTGCTATTAGTGGAAGAAATAGTGCCCCATTGTTTGTGTCATTGGGAGGAATAGTGCCTCATATGGTTGGGAGAAATACTGCCCCAAGGGCCGGATAAAGGCTAGCAAAGGGCCACATCTGGCCCTCGGGCTGCAGTTTGGAGACCCCTGGTATAGAGGAACTTGGGTGGCCTATACAGAGCCATGACCTCAACCCTACTGAATACCTTTGCAATGAATTGTAATGCTGGTTGTGAGCCAGGTCTTCTAGTGCAACATCAGTACCTGGCCTCACAAATGTTCTTTTGGCAAAATAGATAAATTCCCACAGGCACAATTCAAAATCTTATGGAAATCTTTCCTAGAGTAGCGGAGATTGTTATAGCCGCAAAAAAGGTTTGCCCATGATTTTGGATTGGGATGTCCAACATGCTCATATAGGTGTCATGGTCAGACCAATTTTTGGTATTGTCTTTTGCTAGCTCAGGGGTGTCCAAACTTTTTTCAAAGAGGGCCAGATTTGATGAAGTGAACATGCGTGAGGGCCGACCATTTTGCCTGACATTCTTTGAACCATAAAAATTCGGTCTAAGTGTGTTCGTTCGAGCACTAATACAGTGCCCAACAAGAATTCTCTTGCCTTTGTGGCTGTGTGAGTAAAGAGGTGAGCTCTGTGTGTTATTTGGATATACCGTATTTTTTGGCGTATAACACGCACCTTCACTTTAAGAGGGAAGTTTCAGGAATTTTTTTTTTTTTTTAAACAAAGGTCTGTGAAGCAGATCCCCACTCCATCACAGATCCCCTCCATTACAGACCCCACTCCATCACAGATCCCCCCCATTACAGACCCCACTCCATCACAGATCCCCCCCATTACAGACCCCACTCCATCACAGATCCCCCCCATTACAGACCCCACTCCATCACAGATCCCCCCCCATTACAGACCCCACTCCATCACAGACCCCCCCCCCATTACAGACCCCACAGACCCCCCCCCCATCAGACCCCACTTCATCACCGATTCCCCCATCAGACCCCCACTTCATCACCAATCCCCCATCAGACCCCACTTCATCACAGATCCCACTTCATCACAGATCCCCCCCATCAGACCCCACTTCATCACAGATCCCCCCCATCAGACCCCACTTCATCACAGATCCCCCATCAGACCCCCACTTCATCACAGATCCCCCATCAGACCCCCACTTCATCACAGATCCCCCATCAGACCCCCACTTCATTACAGATCCCCCCATCAGACCCCACTTCATTACAGATCCCCCATCAGACCCCCACTTCATTACAGATCCCCCCATCAGACCCCCACTTCATCACAGATCCCCCATCAGACCCCCACTTCATTACAGATCCCCCATCAGACCCCACTTCATTACAAATCCCCCATCAGACCCCCACTTCATTACAGATCCCCCATCAGACCCCACTTCATTACAGATCCCCCCATCAGACCCCCACTTCATTACAGATCCCCATCAGACCCCCACTTCATTACAGATCCCCCATCAGACCCCCACTTCATTACAGATCCCCCCATCAGACCCCCACTTCATTACAGATCCCCCATCAGACCCCCACTTCATTACAGATCCCCCCATCAGACCCCCACTTCATTACAGATCCCCCATCAGACCACCACTTCATTACAGATCCCCCATCAGACCCCCACTTCATTACAGATCCCCCATCAGACCCCCACTTCATTACAGATCCCCCATCAGACCCCCACTTTATTACAGATCCCCCATCAGACCCCACTTCACAGTCCTCCCTCGATATTACAGAGACAGACAGCATGATTCAACGCAGCATGATTCCCCCTCCCCACACTGACTGCCCTACCTTAATCACACAAGCCAGGAAGCACGCATGGCATGGCAGGTCCAGACAAAGGGCGGGACTTTTCAAGTTAAGGGGCGGGTGATTGATTGCTGGGACCACCCCACTGTCTAGCAGCCAATCACCTGCTTTGTAACTTGAAAGGTCCCGCCCTTTGTCCGTGCCTGCAGCGCTTCCAGGCTTGTGTGAATAAGGTGGGGGAGGAAGGGGGAGGAAGGGGGAGTGATGTCAAGTAAAGGAGAGATCTGCCTGCCGCGCTTCCCATGTAATGAATGATGTTAGCGGCAGGCAGGATTCGGCCCACGATACACGATTAAGATATTCCTGATATATATCTTTTGTGGCCCCGATGCTGGGAGATCGTTGGGGGCCACAAAAGATATATATGTCCAGATAACAAGGCGGGCCGTTCAAAACCGAAACGCGGGCCGGACTTTGGACATGCCTGTGCTAGCTCAACCCACCCAACTCCCTTAATCGCTTAAGGACCGGCTCACGCATATATACGTCGACACAATGGCTCCTGTGGGCAGATCGACGTGAATATACGTCGCCTTTAAGAAGCGGCATTGTGGGCGCACGCGCGCTGCCGCAAGCTCCGTGAGTCCGACTGCGGGTCCCATGGACTCGATGTCCGTGGGGATACCCGCGATCGTCTCATGGAGAGGAAGAACAGGGAAATGCTAATGTAAACAAGCATTTCCCCATTCTTTCTAGTGACAGGACACTGATCACAGTTCCCTGTAATCGGGAGCGGTGATCAGTGTCGTGTCACACACAGCCCACCCCCCCTACAGTTAGAACACATCCCTAGGACACACTTAACCCCTTCAGCGCCACCTAGTGGTTAACCCCTTCACTGCCAGTGTGATTTTCACAGTAATCAGTGCATTTTTATAGCACTGATCGCTGTAAAAATTACAATGGTCCCAAAAATGTGTCAAAAGTGTCCAATGTGTCCGCCATAATGTCGCAGTCACGCATAAAACTATACCCTATTTTGTAGACGCTATAACTTTTGCGCAAATCAATCAATATACGCTTATTGCGATTTTTTTTTACCAAAAATATATAGAAGAATACATATCGGCCTAAACTGAGAAAAAAATAGCTTTCTTTTTAAAAAAATTGGGGATATTTATTATAGCAAAAAGTACAAAATATTGCTTTTTTTCAAGATTGTAGCTCTATTTTTGTTTATAGCACAAAAAATAAAAACCGCAGAGGTCTTCAAATACCACCCAAAAAAACCTCTATTTGTGGAAAAAAAAGAACGTCAATTTTTTTTGGGAGCCACGTCGCATGACCACGCAATTGTTAGTTAAAGCGACACAGTGCCGAATTGCAAAAAGTGCTCTGGTCTTTGGCCAGCCAAATGGTCCGGGGCTTAATTGGTTAAACTCCTCTTCTCAGGGAACCCCTTTCTGATCTGTTACTTCATTGGAGCTGTCACTATTACTTGGTTATTTTGGGAATGGGAGAGCATGTTACTTCTTCTTACAAGGCAGTAGCCAGACCACGTGAAGAGGAGGACATCATCAACCCTGTGTAAGCTGTAGCACCATCCTGGTGAAGCCCAACATGTTCCACTTATATCTAATATACAGTTGCAAAAAAAAAGGATGTGAACCCTTTTGGAATGATATGGATTTCTGCACAAATTGGTCATAAAATGTGATCTGATCTTCATCTAAGTCACAACAATAGACAATCACAGTCTACTTAAACTAATAACACAGAAATAATTAAATGTTATCATGTTTTTATTGAACACACCATGTAAACATTCACAGTGCAGGTGTAAAAAGTATGTGAACCCTTGGATTTAATAACTGGTTGAACCTCCTTTGGCAGCAATAACTTCAACCAAACGTTTCCTGTAGTTGCAGATCAGACGTGCACAACGGTCAGGAGTAATTCTTGACCATTCCTCTTTACAGAACTGTTTCAGTTCAGCAATATTCGTGGGATGTCTGGTGTGAATCGCTTTCTTGAGGTCATGCCACAGCATCTCAATCGGGTTGAGGTCAGGACTCTGACTGGGCCACTCCAGAAGGCGTATTTTCTTCTGTTTAAGCCATTCTGTTGTTGATTTACTTCTATGCTTTGGGTCGTTGTCCTGTTGCAACACCCATCTTCTGTTGAGCTTCAGCTGGTGGACAGATGGCCTTAAGTTCTCCTGCAAAATGTCTTGATAAACTTGGGAATTTGTTTTTCCTTCGATGATAGCAATCCGTCCAGGCCCTGATGCAGCAAAGCAGCCCCAAACCATGATGCCCCCACCACCATACTTCACAGTTGGGATGAGGTTTTGAAGTTGGTATGCTGTGCCTCCTTTTCTCCACACATAGTGTTGTGTGTTTCTTCCAAACAACTCAACTTTGGTTTCATCTGTCCACAGAATATTTTGCCAGTACTGATGTGGAACATCCAGGTGCTCTTGTGCAAACTGTAAACGTGCAGCAATGTTTTTTTTGGACAGCAGTGGATTCCTCTGTGGTATCCTCCCATGAAATCCATTCTTGTTTAGTGTTTTACGTATCATAGATTCGCTAACAGGGATGTTAGCATATGCCAGAGACTTTTGTATGTCTTTAGCTACCACTCTAGGATTCTTCTTCACCTCATTGAGCAGTCTGCACTGTGCTTTTGCAGTCATCTTTACAGGACGCCCACTCCTAGGGAGAGTAGCAGCAGTGCTGAACTTTCTCCATTTATAGACAATTTGTCTTACTGTGGACAGATGAACAGCAAGGCTTTTGGAGATACCTTTATAACCCTTTCCAGGTTTATGCAAGTCAACAATTCTTAATCGTAGGTCTTCTGAGAGCTCTTTTGTGCAAGGCATCATTCACATCAGGCAATGCTTCTTGTGAAAAGCAAACCCAGAACTGGTGTGTGTTTTTTATAGGGCAGGGCAGCTGTAACCAAAACCTCCAATATCATCTCATTGATTGGACTCCAGTTGGCTGACACCTCACTCCAATTAGCTCTTGGAGATCTCATTAGTCTAGGGGTTCACATACTTTTTCCACCTGCACTGTGAATGTTTACATGGTGTGTTCAATAAAAACATGGTAACATTTAATTCTTTGTGTGTTATTAGTTTAAGCAGACTGTGATTGTCTATTGTGACTTAGATGAAGATCAGATCACATTTTATGACCAATTTGTGCAGAAGTCCATATCATTCCAAAAGGGTTTACATACTTTTTTTTGCAACTGTATAACTCTTAGGAGGACTGGCGCTTTAATGTTTTTTTTTTCTGATGATGACAACAATACAATATGCCTACAAAATGTGTGTTGAAAGCCTGTGTGACAAAGTTGGAGCACAATTGGGAGACAAATGGGTAGATTTACTAAAACAAGTGCAATCCTAATCTGGTGCAGCTGTACATGGTAGCCAATCTGCTTCTAAATTCAGCTTTTTCATTTAGAGCCGGTTCACACCAGGGCGACTCGTCAGGCGACTCACACGCCAGACAAGTCGTGTCCCACGCTTTTCAATGGAACCGTTCTAAGTAAGAGCGACTCAGGTCGCTCCGACTTAGAAAAAGGTTCCTGTACTACTTTTGGGGGCGACCGAAGGCGACCTGCATTGACTTCTATACAGAAGTCTTATGCAAATCGCCTCGGCGGGCGTCTCAAGTCGTCTTGAGATCACGCCGCAGAGGTCGCCCCCACAAGTCGTGCCGCGTCGCCCAGCCATGGTGTGAACCGGCTCTTAAGCTTTGCAATAAAAAGTGGAAGCTGATTGGTTTCTATGCAGCGCTGCACCAGATTTTGCACTCTCCAGCTTTAGTAAATGACCCCCAAAGTATTGTCACTATAGAATAGAACATATTTTAACAGGGACCTTTATGGCAAAATCACCAGGTATTATTTTAATGAAAGTTAAACCTCCTGGCTGTGTTTTCTATGCGTTCTAGCGGTGATCTATGTTGATCCAGTATGAAAAACGCAGATCACTCTACTATGTGTGAATAGGCCCTTACTTTTAGGATTACAGTAAGAAGTTTTGATGATTGGGTTAACATATACTTTATTCTGGAGAACATAATTAGAGGGAAAAGTTACTTTTAGAAATAACAGGACTAACAGTAAAATATATTTCTATAAATATGCTAACATTCATATAAATATGCAAACATATAATAGATATAAATTATAAATAAATTAAATAAGTTGAATATAATAAATAAACAACATATACATAAATATGCTAACATATACCGTGTAAATATAAAATATAAAGATGAATAAATATAGAAAATATAAATGCTAACAAATAAATATGTTAGTATTTTTTCCTTAGCCAAAGTAGAATTCAACATTGAGAGTGAATTCTATCTAATGCAACGGCTTTTGGCTCTTGTGTTGTGTAAATAATTTAAATGGGAGATAGTCCATAATAGCACATACTGATAATGACGGTAGGATTTACACAGAGGTTTCAGACCCATTTATGAAAGTCTACTTCCTGTGTAAAGTATTTACTATTGATCCCTGTTACAGTCAATGACATTTTGAAAACATGTCTTGCACTTTTTGCTACACAATTAGGATGACTTAAATTCTATTAGCCCATATCCTTGTTACAGCAGGCAAGAATGGATATTGGATACATGTGTCTTTCAAGAAAGCAGAATTGGATCAAAATGATATATACTGTCAAAAGACATTTAAATAACCTTCAAGCCTCTAAACAATCTTTCATAACTCTGGGCTTTAGACTGGTCAATAATCTATGTTATAGCTGCAACATGTATTAGTGATGGGTAATACACTAAGGGCTCTGCAAATCTTGTTCAAAATTCGGCAACCCAAAACTTAGGGGTGAATCTCAATGAAGAATATAGAGAAAGAATTGTGTTAAATTCTGGCAAATTTAAAGATCTAATAGGTAATTACTGTCCAAAAAGGGAAGCAGAGCACTACCATGGGGGGCATGTACCAATGTAAAAAAAAATGCATTACAGCTACACGTGGTATTACAGAACAATACAGTTTTCACAGACAGTCTCAGTGACGGCATACAATATAGTAGCTCATATTTTACTAGGGAATAGATTTTTTTCTTTTTCATTTATCTTGGCTTACATACAGCAGTGGCACTCCAATCTGATCAATTTCAGTTTGAAAAAAAGTATTTTTTCAAGTCGCTTTAGTAGTGACATATGCGTTTTCATCAAACAGTAATAGATCTGCTTTGACTTGCGTATAGAAATTGGCCAGTATGTTGCTATGGCTGTCCCTGTTCTCGCTGATACAAAACAGTTTTTTTCTTTCAAATGATGCAACAGAATGCTGTGAACAAAATACATCTACAAAAACAGATGGTCAATATCATGTGAATGCTCCACTTTAAAGCAGATCTTCACCCGCAAATCAAAAGTCCCTTCTTTTCCACCCCCTCATCCACTACATCAATATTGTCTTTTCTTATACCCTTTTTCTTCCTGAAAAGGGGTTCAGTCCCTCCTATACACTGTGCTCGCTGTACACGTCACATATCCCAAGAGGCCTTATGCCCTGTACACACGGTCGGTTTTTCCGATGGAAAAAGTCCGATGGACTTTTTTCATCGGAAAAACCGATCGTGTGTGGGCCCCATCGGACTTTTTTCCATCGGTGTTAAAAAATAGAACATGTTTTACATTTTTCTGATGGAAAAAAAAACGATAGGAAATTCTGATCGTCTGTGTGGAACTCCAACGGAGGAAAAAACCCACGCATGCTCAGAATCAAGTCGACGCATGCTCAGAAGCATTGAACTTAATTTTTCTCGGCTCGTCTGAGTGTTTTACGTCACAGCGTTTTGGACGGTCGGAATTTTGTCTGATGGTGTGTAGGCAAGACTGAGGAAAGTCAGCTTCATCGGAATTCCGACGGAAAATTCCAACAGATTTTTTTCCATTGGAAATCCGATCGTGTGTACAGGGCATAAGTTTTTCATTCACAAAGGAAGAGAAGGGCAGGCCAGCTGAACCCAGAGAGCCATCAGCCCCCCCGATGACATCACACACAAATATGGAGCCGAGTGGCGGCTGTTGGGGATTTTCGGCAGGGCAACACTGGATCTGTTGGGTGGGTGGATATCTAAACTGTGGAGAACCCACAACAAGATAATCAGGTGTTAAAAAAAAGGAGGGGGTGAGGATCTTCTTTAAAGCGGAGCTCCACCCTAAAGTGGAACTTCCGCTCATCGGAACCCTCCCCCCTCCGGTGTCACATTTGGCACCTTTCAGGGGGGAGGGGGGTGCAGTTCCTGTCTAAGACAGGTATTTGCACCCACTTCCGGGAGTCCTCTCTGCGGGTAGTACGTCATTTCCCGCAGAATACCTGTTGTGTTTTGGGAAACACTCGGCTCCCAGAACACAACAGGGACCAGCGAGAATGGGCCGTAGGGAACCGGGCAGTGAAGCCTGGTTCCCTCACCGAAGATGTCAGTGGGGGCAGCAGAGTGCCGAGCGATTGCTTGTCTTCTGCTGCCGACGCCGCTGGACTCCAGGACAGGTAAGTGTCCTAATATTAAAAGTCAGCAGCTGCAGTATTTGTAGCTGCTGGCTTTTAATATATTTTTTTCGGCGGAGCTCCGCTTTAAGCACCCAAGCATGAAAAGAAAGACTCTATCAACAGGAATAACAATAATAACAAAAAAAACAGAATCGAGAACCTCAAAATTCCAACCCTTGACTCAAATGTTCTTTTTTTTAAGGTAAGCCTTGCAGCAAAAACAAAAAACAAAAAAACTTTTGCTCAAAATAAACACCCTAACAACATAAATTGTAAACCAATATACCTCAAAAAAAAAAAAAAAAAAAAACTAAAGATATTATCCCTTAACCTCCCTGGCGGTATTCCCGAGTCTGGCTCGGGGTTAAATTTCAGCACCAAAAGCGGTAACCCCGAGCCAGACTCGGGCTGCGTCGCAGTGATCCAGGCAGAGTTACTTACCTTGTTCCCTGGATCCTGCGATGCCTCCCCGCTGTGTGATCGAGCCGTGTCTCCTCGCTCGATTCACACACTTCCGAGTGCCGCCGAGCTCCATTCCCTGCGACGTTACGACGCACGGGGACGGAGATCGGCGCCAAATTCAAAAAAGTAAACACATAGTATACATACAGTACAGTGTAATCTTACAGATTACAGTACTGTATGTAATAATTACACACCCCCGCTGTCCCTAGTGGTCTGCCCAGTGTCCTGCATGCACTTTTATATAATAAAAACTTTTCTTTCTGCCTGGAAACTGGAGATTGTCCATAGCAACCAAAAAGTGTCCCTTTATGTCAAAAGTGGTTTTAGACCAGCTAAAAAACAGCGATAATAGATTAGAATCACTCGCAGAATTAAGCGATAGCGATTTGTGGGGAAATTCGTCATCAAACACTGAAAAACACTTTTATTATTATTATTTTAATATTTGTTATAATTATTTTATAGTTATTTATTTTATTATAATGTATAATTTTGTTTTTTGAACTTTATCATACCCGAGATGTCTACTAGACTCTGGTTTGGACAGATTTAAGTGAGTTATTCGTAAGAATTACAGGCCTGCAATATAAAACGCCAAATTTCCATGCAGAATAATGGTACCGCTTTCAGCACCTAAAATCTGACAGAATCATACCACCAGGGAGGTTAAACAACTTCCCCCTCCCTTTTTTTTTTATAGGGAAGCCTTGCAGCGGCAAAAAAAAAGTTTGCTGTGTATTAGCAGCTAAATGTGCTGACTTAAAATCAACCACAAAATAAAATGAAACGCAAAAAAATCCCCCAGTAATAAATAAAACAAGATAGCAAAGGGTTTGATCACTCGACAGCTAGCAGCCAGAGTTAAAGTGGTTCTAAAGGCAGAAGTTTTTTTTTTACCTTAATGCATTCTATGCATTAAAGTGATTCTAAAGGGTGAAGGTTTTTTACCTTCATGCATTCTATGCATTAAAGGGGTTGTAAAGGTTTGTTTTTTGTTTTCTAAATAGGTTCCTTTAAGCTAGTGCATTGTTGGTTCACTTACCTTTTCCTTAGATTTCCCTTCTAAATGTTTTTTTTCTTTGTTTTCTTTGTCTGAATTTCTCACTTCCTGTTCCTCCTCAGTAAGCTGTTCAGTAAGCTGTTCTGGCTGACTCCACACCACTCGGATGATGGTGTGAAGTTTAGTGAGGAGAAACAGGAAGTGAGAAATTCAGACAAAGAAAACAAACATTTAGAAGGTAAATCAAAGGAAAAGGTAAGTGAACCAACAATGCACGAGCTTAAAGGAACCTATTTAGAAAATAAAAAACGAACCTTTACAACCCCTTTAAAGTGATTCTAAAGGGTGAAGGTTTTTTACCTTCATGCATTCTATGCATGGTAGCTGCAAACCAGAATCTCTTTCCAAAATTGTATACACAGCACATGATTTAGCATACTAATAGTTCTGTGAAATACACACGGGTGGCATTTGTATTGTCCCTTTATTAATGCCATTTACCCTTTATGTCTTTCTTTTAGAATATGACTTTCCAGTGAGTGTCAGGAAATACCCCAGCATGCCGAGGACACTCATTAGAACTGAAGAAGTGGCTTGAATGTGACTAACTACTACTAGATATACCATGACCTGGATAAATGAGAACCTTCACAGACAAATTTGCTAGTGATTAATCATTAAGGGCCCCTTCGTCTCTGTTCATTCCATTGCATTGTGTTACTGCAAGTACATCAACGTGCAGTATTTCAAGCATTTTTCATTTTGAACAGACTGCCAATACATGGTAATGGAAAAAAATTAGGTCTGGTTGTGTGTTGTGGTGCCATACAGTGAGGCTCATTTTGTACCTACTGTACTGTGTGTTTGGAGTGCCATTTAGTTGAACAGGGCACAGAGTGCTGTGCATTGCAGTAACATGCAGTAAAACAAGTGCAGGGGGACTGAGATTTGTAGTCAACTGCACAAAGTTGGGACTGATGGTTTCCTATGTGCTCAGAGTCATAATTGACTAGAGCCGATGTGAATATCTACTGAATGGCACATGTTTAGTAGATAATTATGGCGGCTAGACCATAAAATAGTACCTACAGGTAAGACTTACTATAAGCTTACCTGTAGGGCAAAATTTGATGCTCAAGTGTAATACCAATTCAAAGAATATACAGATGTAGCACCCTCCTAGGTAGGTGCTAGAAGAGAGTATAGTTGTTGGTCTTTCTGCTTACCAGAAAGATGGTTAGATAAAACTTAGTGTGCTCTCTGCCTACCAGGGAGCATAATCTATTGGTTAGGTCTGCTCATTGTACTCAGGTGCAGTTCAACTTGTTTTGATTGTCCCCCATTGGTCCAATAGGGAGGCATATTGGACAGTGGGAGTGGACCTGGCAAGTGGGTGCACAGGCTTTGTTACAGATCTGGCAATTGGCAGAGGGAAAGTGCTGCATTGTATAGTGGGATACTGTACATAAGGCCAGAGTACATGTACTCACGAGTTAGTTGAGCCAGGGAACAGAGCCCAGGAGGGAGAGGGGACGCTACCCTCTCCTCCGCAGAGGAGACCATGCGGCCCTGGGTGGTCGACCCAGGGGCCTAGAGAGAGAGAAGCTGAACCCAGAGGTCCTGCAGAGCTGACAGTGGAAGGGAGACACCAGGAAGGATCTGATTCTGCCTACTGTGAGTACAGATCTGTGTCTTTGGGGCCTGTCGAGTGAAGGCCGCCACCTTCAGCTAGGGAAGTCAGTAGACATGTGTTAGTACAAAGGGGATGCTAGAGAGTGTCCTGAAGATAAGATAGTGTATCAAGTCTGCTGCTAGTGAGAGCAAGAAGACTTAACCCTTCCATACATGTGGCTGTATGGTTAAAGCAGTGTGACTGCCTCCTCACGAAATCCGGTGAGGTTAAGTGAGAGTTGTCCTTATCTATTGTGAATAGTTCCAGTTGGAGTATCCTACTCATACCTTCTCCCATCCAAGTTCCAAATAAAATACAAAAACCCAAATACCCTTCACTGGTCTTTGAATAATAACCAAGCGTGAGTAAGGGTGGGACAAGAGGGAACTCCTAGCAACCAAACGGGAACTCCAAGCAACCAAGCAGGAACCCCTAGCAACCAAGTGGGAAACCCCTAGCAACACTGTGGGAAGCCCTCAGCAACCAAATGGGCATCCTCGACAACTAAGTGGAGACCCTCAGCAACTAAGTGGGGACTACTGCCAACCAGCTGCCGGTAACCAGAGAGAAGCCTATGAAGTCAACACTCAGAAAGTGCCATGGGGACAATGCTACATTTGGCGACATCGTCCGGGATGCCTTTCTGAGTTATAGCAGTGGTTGCTACCCGCAAAGGCCAAGTATGCACCCAAGAAACGCTTTGTCTTCTAAAGAAAAGTGCTGGAGTTTCAGTGAAAGAAGGATGTGCTGCACTGTGAAAGAAAGTGATGTCTGCTTCACAGTAATCAGTGAAAGTGCGCTTTCAAGTTGTGTGCAAGAAAGCAGCAACCCCGGACGCAGGGATTGGCGTGTCAGGGACTGTGCTGGGAAATGTCTGCCATGCAGCTAGCAACAGCAGGACAGTTTCCAACAGCAGTGAGAGAGTCAGGCTGGCATGTGAACAAGAGAATGCAGCCAGGGCTCAAGTGTCAGCAGATGAGTGTGTGTCCGTGGCAGGGAACACAGTCTGCATTACAGTACCACTCATGGAAGCTGGGCAGCGTGATAGCAGCAGTGAAGGGGTTACTGTATCGTGTGGGAGAGAGCGTACCAAATAGATCTGTCTAGCAGGAGAAGCCACCGCCAAAGAGTCAGCTAATCTGGGGGTGTGGGCGGACTCGCCGCTCGCGGGCCACCAATCACAGGAGGGGAAGAGAACTATGATGTCACTTCCGCCTCCGGGTGTAGATGCAGAGGAGACACGTGTGAGGAGTAGCAAAATGGCAGGTACCGGAGCGAGCCAAAGCGAGGATGCTATTCTCATGTGTTGGCAAAAAGCCTGTAGAGTGGACTGAGCCGCAGAATCCAACCCTGTGGGATAAAGGAGGCCGATTGATGCCCAAGGGAGGACTGGCGCTGTGCAGCAAAGGAGACACATAACATCTTGGTCTGGTGTGTAACAAGAGCCTGAATATATCTGTGAGGTTGCGAGCGTGGAGCCAGTGCGTGAACTCTGTGGACATGTTGCTGCAACTGGAGTGATTGTAAATCCAGGAGGCTGTATGTGAACTGGGAACCACTTCAGAAACACTGACACCTGTAGTGGCTGTTCCCTTTGGGAGAGAATGGGGAGTGCCAAGAACACCGCTGGGGCCGGGACCAGTGGTGCGCACCCGCACTACCATCTCTCGAACTAGGGAGATCCATGTGTCCGAAGTACAAAGTCTGCAGGTCAGTAGGGCCCAGGTGAGGCCACAGGGTGCTTCAGTAACAGTCACAGCAGATAATATTCCAGCTCTTAAAGAGGCAGAGGGGCGTCAATTGATCCAGAAGTGGAAGTCCTCCAGTTCGGTCAGTGAAGAGACAGAGGAGGCAGGGATCATTGATGTGTGGTCAACCCGATTTGAGCACCGATTTGGGTCCCTGGAAGAGGAATTCAGTGATTGGGGATCAGAGGCAGAGACTGAGTGTAATTGGGGGCAGGAGGCAAGAAAAAGCTCCTCAAGCTCCAGCTCCCTCAGTGAAGAGACAGAGGGAACTGGAGCAGTCGTTCGCATGAGGTGTGCGAGGAATCTGGGGTTCTGCGAGGCCCATGCTACAAAGGTCCCAGATCTATCACCACCCCGTACCTATGTTCGAGCTCAAGCACAAAACGACTCGTATGAAAAGCTGATCACCAAAGTCGAGACCCCGTATGCCCCACCTGGGAGAGGTGATAGGCAGAAACTCCCCAGGTTTTCCTGTTTTCAATGGCTCATACAGAGGAAGGTAGCCATGGAGTACAGATATGACTATCCATACGCTCCAAAGAAGATCATGGAGGAGATTGAGAGTAAGAGGGATGCCTGTTGTGATGAAGTCATCTGGGACTTCCTATATGTCCCCAAGCCACACTGGAATTCGTCCATATCACCTCTATGGGACACCTTCCTCTCTATCAAAAAACTGGAATATGGGGCAGTCAATACATATTGACCGAGTAGAGATCAACCACCCAGATGGAAGAGGCCAGACTTGTTCTCTCAGCATCCTAAGTCCAGAAGGCAAGATAGTGCAGATCCCTCATCCAGACCACTATTATTGAGCAATGCAAAATCCAAGCCAGATTTAAGGACCATCAGGAAAGGGGCTATTGAGCCCGAAGGATTGCCACAGTTGGTCCTTTTGTTCACAGGGCTGAAGGCCCTATTCATCCAAGTTTCCCCTTCCCTTCTATCCTTGCAAATGAAGGAGGGAACTATTGAAGCTACAAATGTTTCATCACCTGGGAGGAAAATCCTTTTGCCACAGAGGATTCCTCCTGTTAAAACCAGGGGCTGCTACCTGGAGGGGGTAAACCCCTAGTTCACAAGACACTTTGCCAGAGACACTTTGGGAAGATACTTTGCTAAGGACACTTTGTGAAGATCTTTGGGTCAAAGGGCCCTTATGTTTACTCAAGTGCTGCTCGGAAAATAAAAGAGAAAGGACACTTTGCAAAGATACTTCATTCTACAAGGACACTTTGCGAAGATTCCTTTGGGCCAGTGGGCCAGTGTAATGTGTGCGAGTTGCTACCCTGTGAAAAAAAAAAAGGGGTAGTGGCTCATTGTTTCTTCAGAGAAGGAGAGTGTCAAAGAGAAAGGGCTCCCTTGAAGAATTTCTACAAGCACTCATAAGTAGGCCAGCTGATGCTCAGGCTCCAGCAATAACAACAGGCCGCCAGGAGAAGTCATGTTGCCTCGGTGCCGCAGAGGAAGGCATACTGCGGGCATCAGTCAGGAGGACTCCGCACCTCTTCATCCTAACTTGTGGGTCTGACTAGGATAGACAAGAGTCAGTACCCTGGTGATTGAGAGGGACTGAGTCTATTGCTAGTCATGTGGTTCAAATGTGAAATGTGTCCAGTTAGTCAGACTAGGATGTTGTTCTGTTTATCTATTACAAGAATACTACAGGACAACGAGTCAAGAGTTGCCCTTGGGGGGCTGGATACATTTGGAATCTCTATGTGATGATTAGTGATAGGGATTGGTAGGTCGCCTCTGAAGAGAGGATAATCTCACTGTAAGTATATAGGGTGAGTAAAGTAACGCAGTGCCGTATCGCAAAAAATGGCCTGGTCAGGAAGTGGGTAAATCCTTCTGGGGCTGAAGTGGTTAAAACAACCGTCAAGGAAAGCCAGTTTTTTGTAAGGTTTCTGCTGTCAATCACAATGGAGGTGGACCTGATGGGGAACTAGTCTAAGAGTTCCCCTTAAGGCTATGCCTACCACACAACAATACTTCTTGCCCCCTCTGCCTGTCTCTGTGGTGGGCACAGTGGCTTGGGAGGGAGATTCACAGGCTCAGTGTAAGGGGGTGCACTGAGGATAGAGTTTTTAGTATGGACATTCTGGCCTCAGTGCTGGTGTTCAGTAAATTCTTGTTATGGGGTGACAACTGTCTTTGGATCTGTGTTGTCACAATGTTGAATGTGACCTTGAAGTGACACTAAAGCTTTGATTTATTTATTTTTTTAAATAACAAACATATCATACTTACCTCTACTGTGCGGTTCGTTTTGCACAGAGTGGCCCTGATCGTCTTCTTCTGGGTTCCCACGGTGGCTCTCGCGGCTCCTCCCCTCAAGAGCTTACCCCCTCTGGGAAGCTCTCTCCCGTGCCATACAATCGGCGGCCATAGCCGCCGATTGTATGACTCTGCCCTGCCCCCCGGTGGCCGCATCATTGGATTTAATTGACAGCAGCGATAGTCAATGGCTGCGCTGCTATCAATCTATCCAATAAAGAGCCAATCAGGCATGGGGACAACGACGCGAGATCGCGCCCTTGGAAATTCAGGGCTCAGGTAAATAAAACGGAGGCTCGGGGGGGCCTAAAACAGTTACCTATCTTGTGAATCGGATACAGCAAGCCAATCACAAAGAAGCACAGGCTTCAGAAAATAGACCCTTTCACCTTACATGTGTGAATCTCTATAGTGTCCTTGGATTAGAAAGAATCCAAATGAAAATAAATGGAGTAGAATTTCTGAATTCTGCACAGCTACATTGTTGGCTTAATAGCATTAGCAGTTCACTCACTGGATTTGCTTGTTGTCTGGAATCGCTCTTTAAATTTTGACGATGTAAAAATGAGTAAATTCTGCTTACAAATGAGTTTTCTTTTTTTCCAAGCATGCTGTGAAATTTAATAACCTGTCAGCCTGCAGAAGCCCAGGTTAATTTATCTTTTAATGAACTGATTTTTTTTTTTTTCAATATTGCAATTACATTATACACATCACCTTGTCTTTTAAAAATTGCTATCTGCAAGCATACATCCAGAATGGCAAGAGTTAATCCGCTATATCATGATAACCCTTAACTTCACACTGTATCAAATGATGCATTTGTATAAATAAAGACACAGTCATTCCTTTTCATGCTGCCAAATAAGATTATGTCCGAAATGTTTAACAAGCGCAAGTAACATTATCCTCAATTTTACACTCCTGTACCTTCTTAAACGTCCCTTTTAAAATGAAAGGCAAAGCAAATTACCCTTGTCTATTTGAATAACTTCAATGTAAACAGGACAGAATTTCCTCGCTGGAAATGTGATTTCAGCCCCCGTGACCGCGATGTTTCTTTAGCGTCCTCTCGGGTCCGTTGCTCTTTCATGAAGATGACACGTCTGTAATCTTTAACTGTATATGTGCTAAAACAGCAAGACATACATATCATGGCAGGGGCTTACCTAAGAATCTCTGTTCCCTCAGTTTCTGACCTGGATCAAGCCAACAATGGATATCTGCAAATATCAACAAATCCACTGGGCCTGGTCCATCATTATAAAATTTATTTTTTAATACATATTTTTTTAAATGTGCTTTCCATTTTCCTGAGCCTTACAAAGCACCCGAGAAGATGTTTTGTAGATGTTGCCCCCTCCCTAATATAGTGATACTAGACTAGGGTGACCAGACATCTCCAGTTTCAGGGGACAGTCCCCGGATTGAGGACACTGTCCCCGGACCAAGTCTGTCCCCGGTTTTGTCCCCGGATTGGATTTAAACAATGGCTGGGGCAATTTCAAAGACCCTCAGAATTGCAGAATTAAAAAAAAAAAATTCTGAATACCCCCATCCCCCCGCTCCGCCGCTCCTACTAGCTTAGGGGGGTGTATTTTTTTCTATTATCTGTGCCCCTTTCTGATGATCATGTGCTGGTCGGAGCGGAGGGAATATTTCTTCAGTTTCAGGTGCATGCCCATTCTGCTCCACTCGCATGTTCTTCTGCCTTGGCTCAAGTCCCGGCCAGCCACCTGCCTGCTTATCTCCTTGCGTTCCCTGGCAGAGTGATCTTCCTCGGTTCCCCACCTAGTAGTATCCGGGGCCTGGAGAGTGAGACTTGACAGGCTGTGAGGCGGGCGGCGGCAGTGACGGGCAGAGAGTCGCTGATAGCCGCCATTACTAGTTTAAAAAAAAATATGTCCCTGGATTTCATTTAAAAAATCTGGTCACCTTATACTAAACAGCATTCCACCCACATCAAGAGAAATGGGCCTCAAAAAACAGCACGGGTGTTTTCTGAACATCACCTGGGCCCTTGAGGTTCTACTCTAAAGAAAAGTTCCAGTGTGCGCCTGAGAGAAAGGTGCAGCGTGGTGTGGTGGGCAGTAAATACACAAAGTCAAAGTTAGGCCCAAAAAAAAACACATACCCACCCCTCCCACCCCCTCTCTCCCCCCCACTAGGCTCAGTCATTTGTGAGTCATATCACATACTCCTACCTATCTTCCCGCAGAGCTCTATCCTCTCCCAGTCCCCCCATTTCCCTTAGCACTCCAACATCATCATGCATTCTGGTGATTTTTTCAACTGTAGACACTTGCTGTTATATATTTCTATGGAGTCTTCGATTCTGTGTATTGTTTCTTCTATCGATCTCAACCAATCTATCTTTACTACCCATTCCTTCATAGAAGGGGGTTCTCCACAATCTTGGGATCAGGCTTTTAGCTGCGTTCAAAAGTATTCTTATATTGGGCTACCGTTTTATCCGTATCATGGAACAAACATATCCACGGGTCTCTCCGAATATGTTCCCCTGTTATTTGATAAATGTTGTCCATTTTTTTTGGTTGTTTTTTTTTTTTTTTTTGTGATTTTGTTTCTTTCGGGGTTAGGGGAGGAGGGGATATATGTCTTGGAATGTTACAATAATGTTACAATAATGAAAATGAAAGGTGGAGACACCTATTTTATATAATAATGTTGTTTAACTTAAATTATATCAATTAATGAAATTTATATGAATAAAAAGATAATATACAAAAAAAAAGAAAGTCAAAGTTAGGCAATAGCAATATAGTGTAGAAAGGTCCCACACAATACAGCTAGGCCCAGCGAGTAGGCATGACCATCCGAAGACAACCACAAACTGAAACAGTGGTCTGTGGGCTTGAAAAAGGCCAATAGCATCTGCCACAAGGAGCGGAATGCAGCCTGACAGGTCCACACCCAAAAAGGCCTTCTGAAGTGAAGTAGACATGCACCTGCACTGTCCCTACTCTTCGGGAACCTTTTCCTACCTCTAGTACTGTCACTACTAGATGGGGAACCTATTCCTACACTAGCCACTCACATGAAGTGCACCAAACTGGAGTCTTCAATAGACTCTGCCTGACCCAGGATGTCCACTGAAGTTTCATGGGGTGCCAGCGTCCAATCGGATAGCTGTCTCCTTGTGACCACAGGAAGTCCTAGAAGAACCAAGTTCCTCCCAACTACCTCCCTTCTGCATTGCCACTTTGGTGAAGCGCCACCTGAAGTGGTGAGTACAGGCTGCACCTGTCTACATGACTCCTGGCTCTAGTGATACCAGCTTTCAGTGTCAGAGCAGTGCTTCAAAAGAAAGGGACCCCAAAACAGTATGAGTGTCTTTGCCAAACATCAATCTGGGCAAGAAATGTTCTAGTCTCCAGAGGTTCTAGTGTGTGTCCCCTGCTATAGTGATACCAACTCTCAGTATCAGAGCAGCGCTTTAAGAGAAAGGGAGCCCCAAAAACAGTATGGTTGTCCTTTTCTAAAAATCAGCCAGAGCTAGTCTCTAAAGAGGCTCTAGCGTGTGCGCCCTTGCTATAGTAATACAAACTCTCAGTATTAGGGCAGTGCTTTAAGAGAAAGGGGACCCAGAAATAGTAAAGGCATGTTTTTCCAATCTCCAGCCTGGGCCAGGAATTTTCCAGGTTCTAGAGAGGTTCTAGCCTGTGCCCCCTGCTATAATGATACTAGCCAGGGTAGTTCTTCAAGAGAAAATGGCCCCAAATATTAGCATGGTCATTTTTCCTAAGCACCCACTGGGGCCAAAAAGGTCTCCACACTTTTGGTGCCCCAGTATGAGTCAAGGGGATGTTGAATGTGATTATGTAAAATTGATCTAAAGTTGGAACCGGCAAGCTACCAGCTGGCCTGGTGAACTTAAAAAGTTATCTATTCACTAAATGTCAATTGAAAAGTACAAAATAGGTACACCATTTATTCAGACTAGAAAAAAATATTATTCAAATTAAGGAGGATGGGATTTGGGGTGATTCCAGATATAAATGTATAATATAATGTGCATTTGTAAAATTTGAGTAATAGAAAACATATAGAGGTGCCCAGTTTATTTAACCAATGTCAATTGACGGCGGGCGGAGGATACTCTCGTTCTGGGAGGACGTCATATGACGTCCTCCCTTTAAAACGAGCTAGGAGGCGCGCGCTTGAAGCCAGCGGCGCGTGCGCGCGCCCGCCGCGTTCACGAGGCCCCGGTGCGCGTGCCCGGCGGCCGCGATTGCCGCCGGGCACCCGCGATTGCCCGGGAAACGAGCAGGAAAGTGGGTCTCTGTGTGTGAACACAGAGATCCACGTCCTGTGAGGGAGAGGGGACCGATGGTGTGTCCCTTGTTCATAGGGACAACCATCGGTCACCTCCCCCAGTCAGTCCCCTCCCCCCACAGTAAGAACACATTGAGGGAACATATTTAACCCCTTCCCGCCCCCTAGTGGTTAACCCCTTCCCTGCCAATCACATTTATACAGTAATCAATGCATTTTTATAGCAGGGATCGCTGTATAAACGTGAATGGTCCCAAAAATGTGTCAAAAGTGTCCGATGTGTCCGCCGCAATATCGCAGTCACAATAAAAAATCGCAGATCGCCGCCATTACTAATAAAAAAATAAAAAAATAAAAATGCTATAAATCTATCCCCTATTTTGTACACGCTATAACTTTTGCACAAACCAATCAATACGCGCTTATTGCGATTTTTTTTTTTTACCAAAAATATGTAGAAGAATATGTATCGGCCTAAACTGAGAAAAATTTTATTTAAAAAAAAAAAATGGGTATTTATTATAGCAAAAATTTAAAAATAGTGTTTTTTTTCCAAACTGGACGCTTTTCTTTTGTTTATAGCGCAAAAAATAAAAACTGCAGAGGTGATCAAATACCACCAAAAGAAAGCTCTATTTGTGGGAAAAAAAGGACGCAAATTTCGTTTGGGAGCCACGTCGCACGACTGCGCAATTGTCATTCAAAGTGTGACAGCGCTGAAAGCTGAAAAATGGCTTGGGCAGGAAGGGGGTTTTCGTGCACAGTAGGGAGGTGGTTGAACCATGTGGATCCATAGACCACATACATTCCTTTTATATTTCCAGATGGGAAATTCATTAATAAATTCATGGTACAAACATAGCATTCAACCGGTGGTCAACAAATAAATTATGCTGTGCTTTACTACACAGAAATGTGTTTGATTAAAGAGAAAATTAAATGATTTGGAGTCAATATTATGTTAAACATTTTTAAACTGATAATTAATTGCTGTGTGTGTATACATATACAGTGTATATATATATTGTGACAGCAGGAAGGTAAAGTCACCTGGTTGCATCCAGGGGGGTAGATATATTTCTCCCAGATTCAGGCTTTATGCTGACTTATACAACTAGGGTGGAGAGTTGTATAAGCCCAGCTGAGGCTAGTAGGCTCATGGATGACTCATACCTCTAGGGAGAGTGTGGGGCGTCGTACAGACAGGGAGTTGATGAGGCCAGCTGAAGCTTGTCAGCTCATTTAGGCCTCTATAAGAACTCCCAGATTCATTAGGTGTTAGCTCATGCCTGGAACCAGACCTGTGTGGACTGTCTAGGGAGAGTGAACCCCTGTGCGGTGAGGCAAAGCCTGTGTGGCTATTTGTTTGGACTTTTACTAAACCAGGGACTTAGGGACTAGGACAGCACCAGGCTGATCCCAGTTGTTAGTTTAGGAAACCTGCATGTTTAGTCAGAGGTCAAACTGACCAGGATTTATTTTGTTTGTTTCTTTTTGGCTTTGCTGTGTTTTTGTCACTGTAAGTAGAGAAATAAACCGCACCTTTTGATTTTGAAAACCACAACCTCCGTCTGCTGGCCCTGTTTTTGTGTGGGGAGCACAACCAGGGGGTCACACACACCCGCTACCGAGTTAACCCCCTCACAGTTGGTGGAGAACCAGTGGCAGTTTTTTTTAAGCCAGCATGGAGGAGATACTGAAACAGCTGGCTCTAGCAAATGCCAATCAACAGCAGACAAATGCAGGTTTGCAAAGGAGCCTTGCAGCCCAGCAGCAAGCTCATCAACAAGCCCAGCAGCAATCTGAGGCCCGCTTCATAGACCTGTTACAGAAGCAAGAGCAGAGACTACAACAAATGGAAGCAGTAATGCAGCAACGTCCGCAGACCAGTGAGGAAAGCCGTCCCACTAATACCGCGTCCTTTGGGGTGAGTCGTTTATTGACAAAAATGACTGGAGAGGATGATCCAGAGGTATTTTTGACCACATTTGAAAGGACTGCTGAAAGAGAAAAGTGGCCTGAGGAGCAGTGGGCTGGACTGGTGGCTCCTCTGTTAACTGGTGAATCGCAGAAGGCTTACTATGACCTAGAGCCTGACCAAGCAAAAGACTATGTGATGCTAAAAGCTGAAATATTGGCAAGGCTGGGTGTCACCCTGGCTGTCCGGGCTCAGCGTGTGCATAACTGGACTTTCCAGCTTGGAAAACCCCCCAGGTCTCAAATGTATGATCTCATTCACCTGAGCAGGAAGTGGCTACAGCCAGAGACTTTGTCCGCACCGGAGATTGTGGAACGTGTTGTGATGGATCGTTTCTTGAGAGCTCTTCCTACCGCCATTCAAAAGTGGGTAAGCCATGGAGACCCAGAAACGGCCGGTAAACTTGTGGATCGTGTAGAGAGATACTTGGCTACAGAGAACCTGACGGCCTCTTCCAGAGACACTCGGACTTTCCACCCTAAGACCAGACCATCCCCAGGGGCGGATAAGAGGATTCCAAGGGGTGAGGGTGGAGAGAGTGAGAGGGTGGGAGCTCTACCCCAAGTTTGGCGAGAACAGCCTGGGAAGTCAGGGGCTCAAGAGGCAGCCAAATGGATTGTTTGCTACCGCTGCCGGCAAGCGGGACATATTGCAGCAAATTGCCCGGTTGTGGAGGAACCCATGCAATGTGACTTTCTGACGGACAGACGTCAGTCGCTGTGTGCGACAGTCGCATGCACTGCCATTCGGGGAACTGAGAAACATTTATGCAAAATGTGTATTAATGGTAGAAATGTTGTGGTATTACTGGATTCAGGTAGCCTTGTGACCCTGATAAAGGCTGAATTAGTTAAAACAGAGGTCTCTGGGAATAGCAAGGTAGCTGTTATTTGTGTGCATGGGGACACCCGAGAGTATCCAGTGACTACAGTGTGTTTCGAGACCCCCAAAGGTACCCTCTCTCATCCAGTGGGGTTAGTATCTCAATTACCGCATGATGCCATTGTGGGAAGGGATTTTCCGAAGTTCTGGGAACTGTGGGATGATCCTGAGCCCCCCACTGGTGCCCCTATGTACCAGGAATGTGATAGCCAGAACTCCTCTGAGAGTGGTGAGGACTCTCCAGAATTTCCCTTGTCAGTATTGGCAGGGGAGACTCAAGAAACTGGAGAGGAGCCCACCTCCTCAGACGAAAACCTACCGTCTGTGGAGTTTTCTGATCTGGAGGTTCACAGGGAAAATTTTGCCACAGAACAGTTAAAAGACCCCGCCCTAATAAAGGCACGGGAAAACGTAGTGGAAATAGATGGCGAGTTAGTGAACCCAGATAATACCTGCACTTACCCATACTTCAGCGTAGAGAAGGACCTACTGTATCGGGTGGCAAAAAGGGCAGAAGAAACCGTTGAGCAGCTTGTGGTGCCCAAACCTTACAGGAAGTTGGTGTTGGAGTTGGCCCATGGGCACATTCTTGGAGGTCATCTGGGGACAGAGAAAACCCGAGAGAGGGTATTACAGAGATTCTATTGGCCTGGGGTGATGAAGGACATAGAAAATTATTGTTCCTCCTGCCCTGTGTGTCAGAGGTCGGCCCCGATGCCACATTTCCGTAGCCCGCTGGTCCCTCTACCCATCATTGAGGTCCCGTTTGAGAGAATCGCAATGGATTTGGTAGGTCCTATAATCAAGTCCGCTAGGGGGCACCAGTACATATTGGTTATAATGGACTATGCCACCCGTTATCCAGAAGCGATCCCTCTCCGAAATACCTCGGCCAAAACCATAGCCAAAGAGCTATCTCTTGTTTTTAGCCGGGTGGGTATTTGTAAAGAACTGCTTACGGACCAAGGTACACCCTTTATGTCCCGGGTTATGAAAGAGCTGTGTAAATTGTTCAAAGTGACGCAATTGCGTACGTCTGTGTATCACCCCCAAACCGATGGGCTGGTTGAAAGATTCAACAAAACCCTAAAACAAATGTTGAAGAAAGTGGTGGATAGAGATGGAAAGGATTGGGACTGTTTACTTCCTTATTTGATGTTTGCTATTAGGGAGGTGCCCCAATCCTCTACGGGATTCTCCCCCTTTGAGTTACTGTATGGGAGACACCCAAGAGGGCTGTTGGATATTGCCAAGGAAACTTGGGAAAGTGAGAGTTCTCCCCACAGGAGTGTGATTGAGCATGTCGCCCTGATGCAAGATCGAATTGCACAGGTAATGCCCATCGTGAAGGAACATTTGGCCCAAGCGCAGTTGGCACAGCAGAGAGTGTACAACCGTGGAGCAAAGACCCGTACCTTTTCCCCGGGGGATAGGATATTGGTACTTGTCCCTACGGTTGAAAGTAAATTCCTTGCCAAATGGCAAGGCCCCTACGAGATAATGGAAAAAGTGAGCGAAGTGAATTACAAGGTCAGACAACCAGGAAGGCGAAAGCCCGAACAGATATATCACGTTAATCTGTTGAAAGCCTGGAGGGATAGAGAGTCCCTAGTCGCAGAAACTTGGTCACCAGCTCAAACTGGTTGCGTGATTCCGGAGGTTGGAAAAGCAGCCACCTTGTCACAACCCCAACAACAGGAGGTTAAGGAGTTTGTGCTTCGCAACAAGGAGGTGTTCTCTGAGCTGCCGGGACAAACATCTGGGGTAGAGCATGATATTATTACCCCGCCCGGTGAAAGGGTGAAGTTAAAACCCTATCGGATCCCAGAGGCCCGACGGGAGGCAATACGGGAGGAAGTACAGAAAATGCTGAACTTAGGGGTGATAGAGGAGTCCCAAAGTGATTGGTCTAGTCCCATTGTGTTGGTGCCTAAACCGGATGGGAGCTGGCGATTTTGTAACGATTTTCGTCAGTTGAACAAAGTTACAAAATTTGACACCTACCCCATGCCACGTATAGATGAGTTGATCGACCGGCTGGGAACAGCCCGATACATGACGACTCTTGACCTCACAAAAGGGTATTGGCAAATTCCCCTGGCCAAGTCGGCCAAAGAGAAAACCGCATTTGTAACCCCAGACGGGGCGTTCCAATATAAGAGAATGCCGTTCGGGTTACAGAATGCGCCGGCCACATTCCAGCGGAAAATGGACCAGATGCTGAGGCCCCATCGGAAGTATGCTGCGGCTTACCTGGATGACGTAATTGTCCATAGCACAGATTGGGCCTCACATCTGCCAAAAGTGCAAGCAGTCCTGGACTCTGTTCGGGAAGCGGGGTTTACGGCTAACCCCAAGAAGTGTACCATTGGGCAGGAGGAGGCCAAATATCTTGGGTACACCATTGGCAGGGGAGTAATAAAACCCCAACTCAACAAAGTCGAGGCCATCCAGAGTTGGCCACGTCCCAACAGCAAGAAGCAGGTACGAGCCTTTCTGGGAATCGCGGGTTATTATCGGCGCTTCATTCCCCACTTTGCTTCTAAGGCTGTGCCCCTAACCAACCTGACGAAAGGGAAAGGGTCGGTCATGATTAAATGGACCCCCGAGGCTGAGGCAGCATTCCAATTCTTGAAACAAGCCTTATGTAGCCAGCCAGTGTTGTACTCACCCGACTTCTCTAAAGACTTTGTCGTACAAAGTGATGCGTCAGATGTGGGGTTAGGAGCAGTATTGTCCCAGGTCTGGAACGGGGAAGAGCACCCAGTCATTTACCTCAGCAGGAAGTTGAAGTCCCATGAGGTAAATTACGCCACGGTTGAAAAGGAGTGTTTAGCGGTGAAGTGGGCTCTAGATTCCCTTCGGTACTATCTGCTAGGTAGGCACTTTGACATGGTTACGGATCACGCTCCGTTAAAGTGGATGGCTCAAAACAAGGAAACAAATAGAAGAGTGAATAGGTGGTTCCTGGCCCTCCAGGAATTCAACTTCACAGTAAAGCATCGCCCTGGCGTTCAAATGGGGAATGTGGATGCTTTGTCTCGAGTACATGAATGCCTGATTGCTGGTGTTCCAACCCCGAGGTTAAAACAAGAGGGGGGGGTATGTGACAGCAGGAAGGTAAAGTCACCTGGTTGCATCCAGGGGGGTAGATATATTTCTCCCAGATTCAGGCTTTATGCTGACTTATACAACTAGGGTGGAGAGTTGTATAAGCCCAGCTGAGGCTAGTAGGCTCATGGATGACTCATACCTCTAGGGAGAGTGTGGGGCGTCGTACAGACAGGGAGTTGATGAGACCAGCTGAAGCTTGTCAGCTCATTTAGGCCTCTATAAGAACTCCCAGATTCATTAGGTGTTAGCTCATGCCTGGAACCAGACCTGTGTGGACTGTCTAGGGAGAGTGAACCCCTGTGCGGTGAGGCAAAGCCTGTGTGGCTATTTGTTTGGACTTTTACTAAACCAGGGACTTAGGGACTAGGACAGCACCAGGCTGATCCCAGTTGTTAGTTTAGGAAACCTGCATGTTTAGTCAGAGGTCAAACTGACCAGGATTTATTTTGTTTGTTTCTTTTTGGCTTTGCTGTGTTTTTGTCACTGTAAGTAGAGAAATAAACCGCACCTTTTGATTTTGAAAACCACAACCTCCGTCTGCTGGCCCTGTTTTTGTGTGGGGAGCCCAACCAGGGGGTCACACACACCCGCTACCGAGTTAACCCCCTCACAATATATATATATATATATATATATATATATATATAATTATTATACAGGATTTATATAGTGCCAACAGTTTGCGCAGAGCTTTACAATGTTAGGGCAAACAGTTCAGTTACAATACAATTGAATACAGGAGGAATCAGAGGGCCCTGCTTGTTAGAGCTTAAAATCTAAAAGGGAGAGTCAAGTGATACAAAAGGTAATAGCTGTGGTGGATGAGCTGATGGAAAAATTAAAAGTACAGTTGTTAGGTGGAGGCAGGATAGGCTTCTCTGAAGAGAAAAGTTTTCAGGGATCACCTAAAAGTGGATAGAGAAGGAGATAATTGGACAAATTGGGGTAGGGAGTTCCATAGGATAGGAGAGGTTTGCGAGAAGTCCTGGAGGCAAGCATGGGAGGAGATTACAAAGGAACCAGAGAGCAGGAGGTCTTGGGAAGAATGAAGAGAACGATTTACTTGGTATTCTGAGACTAGGCTAGTGATGTAGCTGGGGGCTGAGTTGTGGATGGCTTTGTAAGTTATTGTTAGTATTTTGAATTTAATTTGTTGGGTGAGTGGCAGCCAATGGAGGGACTGGCAGAGAGGGGTAGCAGACGCTGAGTGGTTTGTAAGGTGGCTGAATCTGGCAGCAGCATTCATGATGGACAGAAGGAGGAATAACCTATTCAACCACTTCAGCCTGGAAGAATTTAACCCTTTAATGACCGGGCCATTTTTTGCGCTACGGCACTGCGTCGCTTTAAAGCGGAGGTCCACCCAGAAAAAAAAAATACATAAAAAATCCTAAAACAAAAGAAGAAAAAAACAAATAGAAAAAAAAAAGTTATACTCACCCGAAATGCCTGTTGCTCTGCGGAAGTCCTCTAATCTGCCTTCTACTGTGCCTCTTCCTTGTCCTCGCTTCCTCTTCTTGTGAATGGGGCACGCTGCCTTCTGGAAACTGTGTGTATCCCAGGAGGCAAGCCGCCCATTCACAAAGCGCTGTGCGAGTGGCGCATGCGCAGTAGGAAACGGGCAGTGAAGCCGCAAGGCTTCACAGCCTGTTTCCCTTAGTCAGGATGGATGAGCTGGGAGCCTGGCAGCATCGATCGATCGCCGTGGTGGGACCGACATCGCGGGTGAGTAGGACAGGTAAGTGTCCTTATTAAAAGTCAGCAGCTACAGTGTTAGTAGCTGCTGACTTTAAAAAAAGAAAAATACAAGCTGCACCTCCGCTTTAACTGACAATTGTGCGACGTTGTACCCAAACTATATAGATGTAAATTTTTTCCCACAAATAGAGCTTTCTTTTGGTGGTATTTGATCACCTCTGTGGTTTTTATTTTTTGCGCTATAAACATAAAAAAAATCGCAATCAGATTATATTAATTGGTTTGTGCAAAAGGTATCGGGTCTACAAACTATGAGCTAGATTTATGGACTTTTATTTATTCTTTATTGTTTTTACTGTTAATGGCAGCGCTCTGTGATTTTTAGGGGGTGTGCGACATTGTGGCGGACAAATCTGACCCCAAGTGACACTTTTTGGCGACCAGTAACATTATTACAGTGATCAGTGCTAAAAAAATGCATTGATCAATGTATAAATGACACTGGCAGGAAAGGGGTTAACACTAGGGGGCAGTTAAGGTGTTAACTGTGTTTTCTGGGTGTGTTCTAACTGTGTTGGGGATGGGCTTACTGAGACAACAGAGATCGCTGTTCCTGATCACTAGGAACAGCAGATCTCAGTGCTGTCCCCTGTCAGAACAGGTATTCGCCTTGTTTACATTGGCAGATCCCCATTCCGCGAACACAGGTGGCCGACGGACATGGGCACGCCCTATGTAGCTCATGCACAGTAAGTTTGCGCAGCCAAACCGCCTTACCGCAGTATATATGCGGAAAGCAGTGGTTAATAGTGAGCCAATGAGAAGGGAGTTGCTGTAGTCAAGACGAGAGATAACCAGAGTAAATCAGGAGCTTTGGGGTGTCATTGGTTAGGAAGGAGCGTATTTTGGAGACGTTTCGGTGGTTGAGGCAGCAAGCTTTGAAAAGTGATTGGATGTGGGGCCAAAAGTAGAGTTCAGAGTCCAGGATAACATCTAGCATCCTGGCATACGGGAATGGGTTGATGGTTATGCCATTGATCTAGACAGAGAACTCAGTGGAAGGGGCATGTGGAGGAGGAAATATTATGAGCTTTGTTGTGGAGAGGTTGAGTTTGAGCAAGTGGTGTGACATCCAGACTGATATGTTTCTTAGTAAATTAGGAACTCATTAACTGTTTTGCTTGTTTTATGGACTTGATGTACAAAGCCCTCCTGTGTTTGTTTGCTGTCTTGCTGAATAAAAGCGTAGGACAAACCTGCTTAGACTGTTCCCGGGTGTCCCTGTCTTGTGCATAGTTTTCTGCTGCCAATATTTTGAGCCTTTCTCCTGTGCAATATACAGTAACACCTCAGATTGTGAGTAACGCGGTTTACCAGCGATTCACAATACGAGCTATTATTTTTTTCAAATCCTGACTCGGTTTGCGAGCGTTGTCTCGCAAGACGAGCAGGATACAAGCCTCTGGGGTGTGCAGTACCGCATTTGGCCAGAGGTTCTGGGCACCAATGACAATCGGAGGCGCTCGGAGAGCTTCTCCGAGTGTCCCGAGTGCATCCGAGCAGCTCCGAACAGTGCCCCCCACCTCTGGCCACATGCCACATGCGGACTGCATACAATAGCAGTCACTGTGGAATTAATTATCTGAGTTTCCTTTGACTCCTATAGGGAAACTCGCTTTGATATACAAGTGCTTTAGATTACAAGCATTCTTCTGGAATGAATTATGCTCGTAATCCAAGGTACCACTGTATACATTAGACATGTGAATTTAGTTTTGTGTCAATTTGTTTTTCAGGCGAAAATTTCATTTTCATTTTCGGAGATTCGGATGTATACAAATCTCCAAATGGACATAGTAATGAATATTAACAAATACGAAAAAAAATGTATAACAAAATTAGCTAGTGCATTTGTTTCACTCGGATGACGTCACATGATGCGATAGTAGTTCGCGCTCATGGGAAATAAATTCAGTTTACAAATTTGTTTGATGATTCGGATAACAAATAGATCCGAATTTTGTTCCATATACAAAAGAAATGCCAAAGAATGAAATTAATTCTGAAAATAATTTGGGTCAACAAGTATGACGAAATTCAATTCTTCAATGAACAGATGCATCTAAAACTAAAATTTCCAGCGTGCACATGTCTAAATTTTCATATATATTTCATATTTGACAAAAGATTCCCAGAGCACTGTGAGTTAGCTAAAGAGACACGGCTGCAAAAGTATCTCCATTTTAGGCCTAATCTCTCTCATTGAGACTTTGGATGGAGTTGCCCAATAAGCGTTGACTTATTTACTTTTGTCTCTATATAAACTACCGACTGAAGACTGTGTAGGCAGAATGGGAGATTGCTGCTCTCATCTGGGGGAGGTTGGGTTTGTGAGGACATTGATGCGGGATCCACGCACATACTGTACAATCCAATGAGAGTGCTAAACAAATGTCCAAGAGTTCAAAGTAATTTAATGCTAAAATTGATTCATAGCAGATTGATGGGGGGGATGGCAGTATGGGGCATGCAGTCAATGCAATATATTTCTGTAACAGTCCACGTATTCATCTAGGAAAATATATTACGTTAATATAACAGGACCCCCTTCGTGTAAAAAGCTTGTGCAGGTTATGACAAGAACATTAAACACTGGCTTGCAAAATCAAAATATATACATTGCTTATGTAAGAGTACAGAACACTAAATGCACCATTATTAATGTTTAAATACCAGCTACCCTGAGAGTGTATACATTTCAAGGTGTCTTGCAGACATACTATTATTGATGTACTTGGCACAGATCGCATATGTTCTTTCTGCACAGTCATCGAGGATTATTGGTATTAATGGAAACTAGGGAGCTAGCTATAGCTCATAATGTACAGCATCGTCTTGATGCTTCAGGGAAAAAGAAACCAGGCTGTCCTCTTTCTTTTTCATTGCAGCATTTTTGTTCTATGAGAATATCATAAAATATTTCTGTTTTTCCAAGTACCACATGACCAGGTCCTTTCTATAGCATTGCCCGAGCTGTCACTTGACAGTCGTTATCACACTACCGTACCTGTGGGTTCAGCTAGCGTTATTGTTAGAATTAGGGTTAAGATTAAAGCCTGGTACACACAATCAGATTGTTGGCCAAAAGAGCGACGGACTTTTGTCAAAAGGGCATGCGCCTAGATTTTGTCTTGCATACTAACGTCACACAATTGTCGGCCAACAAACACGAACGTAGTGACGTACTACGTGGAATTTCAGCTTTTGAGCGCCACCCTTTGGGCACATTCTGCTAATGTCGTGTTTGGTGAGCATTGATTCCGAGCATGCGTGTTTGTACTTAGGACTTTTGTGTGACGGACTTGTGTACAGATGATACGAAAATCTGGCAACAGACTGTTGTCCACCGAAAATTTATTAGCCTCCCATCCAACATTTGTTGGCCAAAGGTTGGACAACAATTGTCTGAAGGAGCGTATTAATGGTCGGATTTTAGGCCAACAGTCTGTCATCACACAATCCCCTGCCAACAATCGGATCGTGTGTACGAGGCTTAACCTCCCTGGCGGTATGATTCTGTCTGCAATTATGTACCAAAAGCGGTACAATTATTTTGCATGGAAATTTGGTGTTATGTATTGTAGGCCTGCAATTCTTAGTAATTACTTACTTAAACCTGACCAAACCAGAGTCTAGTAGACATCCCGGGTATGATAAAGTTTGAAACACAAAATCATAAATTATAATATAATAAATAACTATAAATAATTATAACAAATAATAATATAATAATAATACAAATTATTCAATAATGTAATCAAATCAAAAACACTGAAATTTGCTCAGTTGCAGAATTGTCGCTGTCATTAGATTTAGTGTTTGATGACGAATTTCCCCACAAATCGCTATCGCTCAATTCTTCAAGTGATTCTAATTTATTATCGCTGTTTTCTAGCTGGTCTAAAACCACTTTTGATGTAAAGGGACACTTTTTGGTTGCTATGGACAATCTCCAGTTTCCAGGCAGAAAGAACAGTTTTTATAATATAAAAGTGCATGCAGGACACTGGACAGACCACTAGGGACAAAGGGGATGGGGGGGGGGCACGAGCACTGTTTTGACCACCAATCTGGGGGGGGGGGGGTGCTTACCTGCTGAATCCGTGCCAGTTGGGAGGTATGTGTATGTGTATTGTGTGTTTCACTTTTTGAATTTGCCGCCGAACTCCGTCCCCGTGCGTCGCAACGTCGCAGGAAACGGAGCTCGGCACTCGGCAGTGTGGATCGAGCGAGGAGACACAGCGGGAGGACATCGCAGGATCCAGGGAACAAGGTAAGTAACTTCCCTGTATCCTGCAATGCAATCCAGAGTCTGGCTCGGGGTTACCGCTGTTAGCATGAAAAACTCACCCCGAGCCAGACTCGGGATTACCGCTAAGGAGGTTAAGAATCGGTTAAGACAAGGGAGGTTATTTACTAAAGAAAAATCCACTTTGCACTGAAAGTGTACTTTCAAGTGCAGTCGCTGTAGCTATGAGGGGGACATGCAAGGAAAATAAAAAACTGCATTTTAGCTTGCACATGATTGGATAATAAAATCAGCAGAGCTTCCCCTCATTTCAGATCTTCCCCTCAGATCTACAGCGACTGCACTTCCAAGTGCACTTGCAGTACACGTGTAGTGCAGAGTGGATTTGCCTTTAGTAAATCAACCCCAGTGTTCAACTTAACTAGCATTGAAATAAAGTTGCCTTAACCACTTATGGACCATCCGCCACAGTTATACTGCAGCAGGCTGGCTCTGTTGTGCGAACCGTTGTAGCTGTACGTCGGTCACTTTAAGCGTCCTAGCAGGCGCGCGCGATGCTCGTGACCGGCGGTCACGATGATCGCCGGCTGCAAGCGATCTCTGGGCACGAAAGGCAGAACAGGGACGTGTGTGTAAACACACACATCCCTTTTCTGTTCAGTGAGGAAATGCAGATCGTGAGTTCCTAATAGCTAGGAACCACAATCTGTAATTTCCTCTAGGTCAGTCCCATCCCCCCTTCAGTTAGAACACACATTAGGGAACACATTTAACCCCTTAATCTCCCCCCTTCCCTGCTAGTGACATTTTTACAGTAATCAGTGCATTTTTATAGCACTGATCACTGTATAAATGCCAATGGTCCCAAAAATGTGTCAAAAGTGTCCGATGTGTCCGCCATAATGTCGCAGTCCCAATAAAAATCGCAGATCGCCGCCATTACTAGTAAAAAAAATAATAATAATAAAAATGCTATAAATCTATCCCCTATTTTGTAGAGGCTATAACTTTTGCGCAAACCAATCAATACACGCTTATTGCGATTTTTATTACCAAAAATATGTAGAAGAATACATATCGGCCTAAACTGAGGAAAATTTGCTTTTTAAAAAAAAAATTGGGGATATTTATTATAGCAAAAAATACAAAATATTGTGTTTCTTTCAAAATTGTTGGTATTTTTTTGTTTATAGCGCAAAAAATAAAAATCGCAGAGATGATCAAATACCACCAAACGAAAGCCCTATTTGTGGGGAAAAAAATTACGTACATTTTGTGTGGATACAGTGTCGCATGACCGCGCAATTGTCAGTTAAAGCGACGCAGTGCCGTATCGCAAAAAATGTCCTGTTCATTGGGCAACCAATTAAACTTGGGCAATTCCAACCGACCTTATGATGAAAAAATACCTACTTGATGACATCTCAAAAGCTTCAGTAAATATATACACTTACCATAACATGACCACCCAGCTAATATTGAGTAAGTCCCATGTTTGCCACCAAAACAGTCCTGACATTGAGGCATGGATTCCACTAGATCTCTGAAGGTATGCTGTGATATCCGGCCCCAAGCCATTAGTAGCAGATCCTTTGATTCCTGTAAATTGAGAGATGGGGCCTCCATGAATTGGACTTGTTTTTCCAGCACATCCCACAGATGCTCAATTGGATTGAGATCTGGAGAATTTGGAGGCCAAGTCAAAACCTCAAAGACACATTCTTTATTGCTCCATCGGCCAATTCTGATTCTCACGTGCCCACTGTAGGCAGTTATGGTTTTGGACAGGTCATTATGGGCACTCTGACTGGTCTGCAGCTACACAGCTTCATATGCAACAATCTACAATGCACTGTGTGTTCTCACCACCTTTCTATCAGAACCCGCATTTCTTTTTTAGCAATTGGAGCTACAGTAGCTCTTTATGTATCAATGTGCCTTGGCCATCCATGACCCTGTCGCCAGTTCACCAGTTTTCCTTCCTTGGACCACTTTTTGTAGGCTCTGAGCACTGCACACTGGGAACATCCGAAAAGAACTGCAGTTTTGGAGTTCCTCTGACCCAGCCATTTTTTCTGTTTTGAACACATCAGGGACAGCATTTTTACTTGCTGCCTAATATATCCCACCCATTTTCAGATGCTATAGTAAGATAAGCAATGTTATTCACTTTACCTGTCAGTGGTCATACTGTTATGGCTGATCGGTATGTAACAACCATGCCCCTCCTTCTCCACTCTTTGGCTCGTTCACTGGATAGGAAGGCGCACAGTCTCCACCATGCCCGTACCCCCTGGTTTGCAGAGGTTAAGCACACTTAGTTTCACTTACGGATCTTTGCAGCGACTCCCCTCAGTGTTGGTTTCTGTCCCTAGATTGTAAGGACAAAAGTCTCTATGCCCCAAATAACTCCAAGGTCCACACCAGCATCAACTCCAACATAGAGTTTATTTCTTTATGCATGAACATCCACAAATGAGGAGAAGAGAAAGGTGTTAGGAAAGACAGATCAGTTCAGGCACTCTTGTTTCTTCGCCACTCGGTCCCGAGTGGGTATAGCTCACCCGGATAGTCACCCGAAGGCACTAGCAGCCGGCGTGTAACTCGAACAGTCTATTAGATTCCCTAATGGATGTGTTCAGGAGATCCTCTGCCACAGGATCTATGGTGCCCCAAACCTCCTACTGGTCCTTTTGGTTTGATCCCTTTTTCGGATAGATGACATCCCTCCAGAGAGTTCCGGTGCCCTTCCTTCACTGTGATCTCTCACCAGTCCTTCGGAACGGTCCTCCCCCAGCCTCCTCTTCTAGAAACGGGTCCCCTCGCAAGGCGTCACCCTGGGATTCCTCCTCCCGAAATGGGCTTCAGCTAAACGTGCTGGGCCCAGGGCTGAAGTTGCAGTCCCAGGACTAAAGGTGCCTGAGACTGAAGTGCACGTGGCCCCATGGCCTGGAGGGCCACACTCCACGCACCAGGACTCCGACTCTGGAACCAAGAAGAACCGACCCCTCCCAGGCGGCGTCTGCCCCTTATGTATCCTCTCCCGGCATGCCCAGCAGGCTGCCAAGAGGGGACACCAAATCACTGCCCTATTACCTGTGGTTCAACCCTGAGTATAGGTGACAGCGCCACCCACACCTCTAAGGGGAACTGCACACCAGGCAAAACAACAGCAAGGCAGAGTCCAGCTAATTGAAAAGATTCGAGCCAACTACCACTCGATTCACCCTTAAATTTGGCATAGCAGTCCCTAAATTTGGAACCCCCGCTACAGGTATATCTGCAAATCACAACAGTTTTCTCGTAAAATTTAGGGGTTCTTCACTCTAGAAAAATAAATAAAAAGTCAGCAGCTACAAATTCTGTAGCTGCTGACTTTTAATAACAGGACACTTACCTGTCCAGGGATCCAGTGCTGTCCTCACCCGGGTTAGTTCTTTACTAGCCTTCTGGTTCCTGGTGACGGCATTGTAACTATGGGCCGGCTGTGCTTATTGCAGCTTCAGAGCCAGCTGGCCACTTCACATGTGTGAGCTGCACTTTGTAAATGGTCCCACAGTCTTCTGGGACCCCTGGAAGACTGTGAGGAGGAAGAGATAGAGGAGAATTCCTGTTCAAAGCCAAAAACTCCGCTGTCAAAGCCTACCCCCCAAAAAATGACATGCCAAATGTGACAGAGGAGGGGTGGGGACTTAAAAAAGAAGTATGGAGTTAGTTCTTTTTTTCTAAATCATACTTACCTAGGTGGATGCAGAATCAGTCCGCTGCTGTATCTATCCCCTGCCAGCTGTAGCATTAAGCACCGAGCGATCCAACACCGCAGATCGCTTGGTTCTCAGGGCTTCCCAAGCAGAGAGCTGGTAAGTGTCAGTCACCAGCTCTCTGCTTCCCCCCCTTCCCCCAATGCTCACTGGAGCACTCGCTGAGAGGCTGAGCCGGGTGCCAGTCCAGGCATGTGAGCAAATCCTGACTTCATTGTGACAATCTTGCCCAAGCCTGGACCGGCTCTGTGTGGCGTCAGCCGACAGCGGCTTCAGCCCGGTGTCGGCTGAAATCAGGTCACAGGACTGCACAACGAACTGCACTCCTGTGGTCCACAGGAGAAGTACAGCCAAACGAGCTTTGGCTGTACTTCTTCTTTAAAGCGAACCTTCCCCTTTTGGGTGAAGTTTCGCTTTAAGCTTGGCCCTGGTCCCATCATTTCTTTCACCAAAAGCTTCCTTGTCAGTAAGGAACCAAAAGGGAAAGCTTGGGAGCCAGTGGGGAAGTAAGATGGGTACTCGAACAGTAAAATCGGGGGAACAAATATGCTTAAGTTAGAAAAACTGCTCAGTTTCCCTAATACGAAAGTCCAGCACTAGTCCTGCACTTGTAGCAGATGTCCATTGCTCCCAAGCCCCGCAGCTGTTCCTGGTTGTCACGTGTCAGTGCCAAAATGGAGCTTGTCTGTGCTCCTTACAGTAAAGACTGCAAATAGAAAACCTGCTGCACATCAAGAATTTCAGCGTTAATGAAACTTTATTGTTCCAGATAAATCCCTAAGGGACTGCCTGGAACTAGCCCTGGATTGGTTATTGAAGGAGATTGAAGACCCAGACGGACACTGTCTTAGCTAGTAGAGTAGGAGGTGGGTGTGTCCCGCCTCTAAGTCATTCAGTTAACTGTGTCAGCTATATATATATAAAACCAAAAATGCAGCGCTTCAATAAGAAAAATCAGTCCATGTGTTTCATAACAAAGGAAATACTGTAGATGCAGGAAATTGAAGAACTCCACCACCAAGAACTTCAGTGTGAACAGATAACACACCACCACATAAAACGTGCTCACTAACTGCTTACCAGAAAGTGAGCGTTCATAAGCATGTAATAGAATGCAGGGAATCACAGGTGGATAAGGCTCTCCAATCTTGATAGGACAACACCCGAGGTATCTGATATCATCAACATTTAGGTTGTCCAACGTGAGCACGCTAAGAACCGCGGATTGTATCTTTTTGCCTTGATGATCTTTTACCCTGTAAGTAGAATTTTAAATAAACCTATATTTTACCGTACGGGCTTCACTATGCTGCCTTTCTTTTTGTATGGGTTTAACATCTACTGCCGAGGTCTGCATTAGTGCTATCTAAAGTCCTGGAAGTTCCTTGGATGTTGATGATATCAGATACCTCGGGTGTTGTCCTATCAAGATTGGAGAGCCTTATCCACCTGTGATTCCCTGCATTCTATTATATGCTTATGAACGCTCACTTTCTGGTAAGCAGTTAGTGAGCACGTTTTATGTGGTGGTGTGTTATCTGTTCACACTGAAGTTCTTGGTGGTGGAGTTCTTCAATTTCCTGCATCTACAGTATTTCCTTTGTTATGAAACACATGGACTGATTTTTCTTATTGAAGCGCTGCATTTTTGGTTTTATATGTTTTCAAGTTTGCCTTTCACAGACTGTGCACGCTGCTTCTTACATTTATTATTTATTGTTTATTTTTGTTAGCGCAAGTATTGGTTCACCCTGTATACCATTAGCTATATATATATGGCCAAAGCAAAAACACGGAAAACCACAGGGTCAGCCAAGACGGCCGCAATGGGGACACCATATCACCCCACCTATCCGTTTATTTGTCAGAACCAGATGTCAAACTAAGACCCAATCACTGCATCATATTTTTATACATGCCATTCCTTTTTACTGCATTTATACTTTATAAATAAAAATGATCTTTTAGATGCCTAACTCGTTGCATTCCATTTTTAGTCCTATTTTTGATTCTATGTTTTATTTTATTTTTATGTCTGTTCTAACTAGCTGTCTTTTCTGTCTTGGTGGGCATTATTCAACAGATACTTGAATTCCAAATGCCATCTCGAGAATTTAATTACCCTTGTCTTCAGCTTTGAATATTTTCCTTGGAATGAGACAATTATATGGCTCCAGTAATTATTCATACTCCAATCCTTGAAGGCTCCAAACAAGACCTCATGCTGCTGCTTCTCTTCTATTTGCTTTTTTTTTTTAAAAAAGGTCTGGTCTCATTGCACATTACATAAAAGGTATTCCCTTTCCCCCCCACCAGAGTTCCTTTAATTCATTTGGCTCCATGCAGCTTCCTGTTTGGCAAGATATTAAAGAAGAAAATATCTCTGTTTAGGTTACATCCCATTGTATGTATTATGATGTAAGAAACACATTTAAAAATTTAAGAGGACACCATTATGCAGATTAATATGTGTGTGTGTGTGTGTGTGTATATATATATATTAGGGGTGCGCATCTTCACTGGTCTCACGATTCAATTTGATTACGATTATCTGGTAAGCGATTCGATTAGATTCCGCGATGCATCACTATTACCGACGAGTTCCCACTTCCGCTTGGGCCTCCTAGGTGGCCCTTCCTCCCTGCAATCTTCTAGGACACATCACAGGTGCCAGAAGATTGCCCGGCTATGCAGGACAGCGCAGTGAGACATGCGCACCCGGCTGTAAAGCTGCAAGCTGTCACAGCCGGATGCCCACAGTAGTATTGCCATCGCCGAGGACAGGGGAGAGAATGGAGGGTTTGGGTGGCCACGTCGCTGGTTGTGGAATGGCGGTACCTAAAAATCTCCGTAGGCGACACTTTAAAAAAAATGAACGGTTACCAGATTAGAGTTACAGGGGAGGTCTAGTGCTAGAATTATTTATCTTGCTCTGACGATCGCGGTGATACCCCACATGTGGGATTTGAACACCGTTTACATATGCGAGCACGACTTGAGTATGTTTTCTTTGCTGCGCGAGCTCGCGGGGACAGGGGCGCTTTAAAAAAACTTATTTTTTTCTATTTATTTTATTTCTTTTTTTTTACTTTTTTTTTAAACACAAAGTTTGATCACTTTTATTGCTGTTATAAGGAATGTAAACATCCCTTGTGACAGTAATAGGTGATGACAGGTACTCTTTATGGAGGGATCGGGGGTCTAAAAGTCCCCAAATCCCTTCTTTGCACTTCAAAGTATTCAGATCAGCAAAAACGGTGATTCTGAATACTGTCATTTGTTCTTTAAAACTGGCGCTATTGGCAGCCGGAAGTGACGTTGTGACGTCGCTTCCGTGTTTACATACAGACTGGAACGAAGCCGAAGCTTCGTTCCAGTCTGTCTCTAGTCGCCGGAAGTAGCGGCTCGTGGATCGGGTCTCCCGGTGGGACGGGAGGCCCGGTCAGAGTGGCGGAAGTGGGGGTGTCCCCTCCCGTTCCTCCGGGATAACAACCGAGCAGGTTTTAGCCGCATGAGTTGTTATCACTGGAAAAACGGTACCGGGATGATGCCTGCAGCTGCGAGCATCATCCCGGTAATCTATTTTCGGGGGTCGCATGCATCGCAATCGCATCGGGGACACCCGAATCGCGATGCACCAATTAATTTTGGCACCCCTAATATATATACAGTGTAACCTTGGATTACGAGCATAATCTGTTCCAGGAGAATGCTTGTAATCCAAAGCACTCGCATATCAAAGCGAGTTTCCCCATAGAAGTCAATGGAAACGAAGATAATTTGTTCCACATTGACTTCTATAGCATGCAATACCGCATGTGGCCAGAGGTGGGAGGCGCTGGAGAGACTCAGAAATACTCAGAGACCGCTCGGCTGCACTCGGGAACCCGAGTGGTTCAGAGTATTTCCGAATGGCTCCAAACGGCTCTGAGTGTCACCGGTGGCCCCGCTCCTCTGGTCAAATGCGGTACTGCACACTGCAGAGGCTTGAATCCTTTTTTTAAAGGTACATTTTTATTATAATATTTTTTTTTAAAAAACAAGACATACAATAGACAACAAACACACATGGAGCGAACATCGCCCAATCCATTACAGTGCAAAGATCTGATAGCTGGTAAACAGTTGGCATATGCATAGAAAATAAAAATCAGTCATATTTTAAGGAGCAGGAGGTACAGTGCTCTCGGAGTCAACCCAGGAGCCCCAAACCTTCAATAATTTTTTCGGACACCCCTAGCCTCATATGTCATCTTATATAGCGGTATAGCATGGTTAATGGTAGTGAGCCAAAAGGCAATAGTGGGCGAGGAAGGAGACTTCCAGTGGAAGGTTATCGATTTCTTAGCGTAAAACAATACTATCCGCAGAAATGTTTGCATATTCTTAGATATACTATCATCATCGATGTAACCCAGTAAACACCTCAGAGGATTACATATATTGGGTAACTCTGTCAGTGAACTAATGAAGGCCGTAACCTCCGACCATAACTTCCTAATCGGAGCACATTCCCACATTAAATTAAAAAACGTGCCATCAGCCATACCACATCGGGAGCATAGTGCAGAGGGTAATCTATTTAATTTAAACAGTAAGCATGGTGTAAAATAGGATCTGTATAGTAATTTAGTCTGCATTACCTTATGACGGGAAGAAATGACAGAGGGAACCTGGAGGGGCAAAAGCTCCTGCCAGATGTCCTCCGTCAGTTCAGGGATGTCAGCTCTCCAACTAGCGGCTGTCTTGCTCAGCCTTTGAGTTGTAGAATGCAGAAGGGACCCATAATGTGTGGAGATTAGAATGGCGTGAGAGGAGTCAGTCAGTAATCGTTCCAGCGGAGAGAGTTGAATAGCTATGTTACAAAGGCCAAACTGCGTTGCTGCAGTGTGGCGTATCTGTAAGTAAAGGAAGTAAGCTGTGCGTGGCAGATTGTAGTCTCTACGAAAGTCTTCAAAAGAACGAAACACGTTGTCCGAGAACAAGTGCAAAATGGTTTTTACCCCCCTTTTCGACCAGAATCCCCCGTCAGATCTGCGGAAGAATTTTGGTAGAGTCGGATTCCCCCAGAGTGGAGTGTTTGGCGAGTATGTATTACTGTCAGTGGAGGATTGTAGTTTAGTGAGTTTAAAAATCCGTAGAGTCATTGTCAGGACACTCGTACCCTCCCGCCCTCTAAGGGACAAATGATTAATCAAATTTTGCAGGGACTCATAGGAGGTAAGAATAGCTGCCTCCAAGGCAGTGGCCGCGTTGTTGGATTCAGGAAAAAAACACCAATGCGCGTGAGCTAATTGTGAGGAAATATAATAGGTGTGGAGGCAGGGTAGGGCCAATCTGCCCTCCAAACCCGGGAACTGGAGGGTGTTCTTGGCAATCCTGACTGCTCCCCCCCTCCAAAGGAAGGAAGTAAGGATGGAGTCTATTTCCTTAAATTTAAGCTTAGTGACATACACTGGTGAGTTACCCAAGATATACAAAAATCGTGGTAAGAATATCATTTTAAAGATATTAATCCTACCCAGTAATGTAAGCGGGAGATTAACCCAGGTTTTGAATGTGGTTTTCATTCGCCCTATAAGGGGGTCTAAGTTGATTTTAACGTAAGAGGCTATAGGGAGCTGTATCATAACTCCTAAATATCAGAAGGAGCTGACTATTTGTAGTGGGCAAGTGGGAGGCAGCATGAGCGACTTTGCTTGGTCAATTCTAAATAAGATGGACTTGTCCCAGTTAACCCGGAATCCGGAGAAATGACCAAACCTCCTAATAATCTCCAGCAGGACTGGGGGAGACGACTGGGGATCCGACAAGTATATTAACATGTCATCAGCGTAAAGAGATACCTTCTCCTCCAGACCCCCAATCGTCAGTCCCGCAACCTCCCCGCAGGATCTTATCAGTGCTGCCAAAGGCTCTATCGCCAGTGCAAATAGCAACGGCGACAGAGGGCATCCCTGTCTGGTGCCTTTATTTATCGGAAAGGGATCAGACACGGCTGCTTTCACTCTCAGTCTAGCGGTGGATTTTAAATAAAGCAATTGCACCCATCTGATAAAGGTGTTGCCAAAACCAAATTTCGCCAAGCCCTCCAGCGGATAAGGCCATTCCACCGAGTCAAACGCCTTGTGTGTGTCCAAGGCCAAAACAGCCCAGGAACCCATCTCATCATGGGTGGTCTGAAGATTGGTAAACAGTCTGGTCCGCACCAATAACAGTAGTAATGACCGTGTTCAGTCGCCGGGCGAGCACCTTGGCCAAAATCTTAACATCCGAATTGATAAGCGAGATAGGTCTGTAGGATTCACATAGGAGGTGATCTTTATGTGGCTTAGGAATGAGGACAATCAATGCCTCTGACATAGAGGGCGGTAATTGTCCCGTTTTCATAGCAACATTATACACCCTGCTTAGATGAGGTATAAGCAGATCTTTGTACTGCATATACCACTCGATAGGTAAACCATCTAATCACAGTGTTTTATTTCTGGCAAAGGATTTGATAGCCTCCCCAATTTCCTCAGCCGTCAGAGGAGCGTCAAGGAATGACGCCTGTTGGGTCTGAAGCCTGGGCAACGAAATTTCAGAAAGATAGTCATCCAATTCCATAATTGTGTAGTGAGCTCTCGTAGCATATAGGGAGGAATAAAATGTGACAAAGGCATCCATGATCTCATTTCTTTGCTCTACCACTACTCCCTCTGCGCTCTTGATTCTAGGTATGCTGCATGGCTGATAGTCAGGTCTGGAAAGATACGTCAGCAAATGGCTGTTCTTATCACCAAACTCAAAGATTCGCTGGTTCTGCTACCGCAGCTTCTTCTGGGTGCGCTCCAAAAGCATTAAGTCCAGTTCTCTGGTACTGTGCTTCCAGGCAGTGCGTGTCTCAGGGGAGGGAGTCGCAGAATAAGCGGCCTCTGCCTCCCTGAGAGTCCCCCCTGCATCCATCAATCTGGACAGAGAGGCCTTGCGTGTCTGACCGATTGCCGCAGCAAAAGAGCCGCGTGGCATCCCAAACCCCTGGAACAGAGGCGCTCTGCTTATTAATTAGCCAGTAGGATTTCATCTCTTTCATACATTGGTTCACAACAATCTCATCCGCCAGCCATAGCGGGCTCAGCCGCCACACCCAATAGGAGGAGGAGGGACCCAGGGCGAGGTCCATCAACAAAGGAGAATGATCAGACACCACCCTAGGGAGGTATTTAACCTCAGTCACCATATTAAGCAGATCCGATGAGACCAGACATAGATCAATACGAGACAGAGTACCGACATAGATCAATACGAGACAGAGCTTCCGCCTCCAGGCCTCCACCAAATCAAATTGAGTTAAGAAGGAACCCAGGGGGGTGGGGGGCAATGTAGAACAATCAATAAAAATAGGTATCAAAATACAACCGCTCCTAATATCTTGTACCACCACTGCGCCAATACAAAAAAATGTGAAAAAATATATTTAACTAAAGCTGCCACTTAAAATGATAAATATGAAAACAGAATTTAAACCTAAAAACACGCAGGTGAAAATTAGGAGAAAATGTAGCGCTAATAAACGAAAATCACTAAACTAATATAATAACATTCACTAGTGAAACTGTGATAATCAAATTGTACTCCACGTGACATGTGATAAAATTCAAAAACAATAGTCCATAAAGTGAAATAATGTTCCAAAGAAGAAAGAAATATTCCAAAAAGAGATGTGTAGTCTTCTTAATAGAGAATATCTTCCACCCCACCGTGCACGTATCAGCTCCCCTTTGAAAATACACTCACCAGCTGTAAATGCCTCCCACTCTTGTGTTCGGCTCAAAGGCTTGCTAGTTAACCACTAGAAGGTGAACGACCATCAGCTGAAAGCTTGTGTGTCAACACAGGATGTTCCATACATGTAAAAATAAAAAGGTGCTCCAATAGTGTAAAATAGTAACGACCAAATTTATTCAAATACACAACCACACTTCAAATATTACACTCACATGATGTGAAAATAAAACCAGCCTTAAATCAATCACTGCAAGCAGAAAAAAGTGTAAGATGGCACTGCAGTGATTTGCGGTCACGGCGGACCCAAGGTGTACGCTCGGTACAGGTCTCTCACCCCCTCCTGAGCTCCGGGTCACAGCAGCCGTGTAGCGTTCTTAGCCTCAGCGTGTCACGATAATGTCAATAATAATGCAGCCATGCACCCGACGTTTCGTCACTAGGACTTATTCATGGGATTGCTGTCCTGCAAATCACTGCAGTGCCATCTTACATTTTTTTCTGCTTGCTGTGATTGATTTAAGGCTGGTTTTATTTTCACATCATGTGAGTGTAATATTTGAAGTGTGGTTGTGTATTTGAATAAATTTGGTTGTTACTATTTTACACTATTGGAGCACCTTTTTATTTTTACATGTATGGAACATCCTGTGTTGACACACAAGCTTTCAGCTGATGGTCGTTCACCTTCTAGTGGTTAACTAGCAAGCCTTTGAGCCGAACACGAGAGTGGGAGGCATTTACAGCTGGTGAGTGTATTTTCAAAGGGGAGCTGATACGTGCACGGTGGGGTGGAAGATATTCTCTATTAAGAAGACTACACATCTCTTTTTGGAATATTTCTTTCTTCTTTGGAACATTATTTCACTTTATGGACTATTGTTTTTGAATTTTATCACATGTCACGTGGAGTACAATTTGATTATCACAGTTTCACTAGTGAATGTTATTATATTAGTTTAGTGATTTTCGTTTATTAGCGCTACATTTTCTCCTAATTTTCACCTGCGTGTTTTTAGGTTTAAATTCTGTTTTCAATGTAGAACAATGTAATCTATTGATGAAGTTGTCCAGTACTGTATTATATTCACCCTCTATCAATAAAGGACCCTCCGCTATCGCCAATATGGAGTTCATCACCCTTTCAAAGAACATTTTAGTGAAGGGGGGTGGAGCATATAAGCTAGTCACCGTATACGGCCTACCCATAAGTTCTAGCACTAAAATTAAAAAAAGCAACCCTGAGGATCGAGTTTAACATGTTTAATACTAACCGGAGCTGATTTGACTATGAGGATGGAAGTTTCCCTGGCATACGTGGAGTATGTGGAATGGAGGGCATAAGCAATTTTTGCCCGCTTAAGGGTTATGACTCTAGAGCCCTGAAGGTGGGTTTTCTGGAGAAGGATCACATGGAGATTGTGGCATGCCAGGTAGTCAAATATTAATGATCTTTTCACTTTGGAATTCAGCCCCCGCACATTCCAAGAAATCAAACGTAATCTAGACATAAGGAGGCATAATATATATGACTAGGGGAACCCATTTCCAATAGTTCGCTGGAAGCAACCAGAGCCTGGAGTCCTGCGGACCATGAGAAGTGCGTACGGTGAAGAGCAAATCAAAGACATATGACAACATTCTAGTAATGAAAAAGATCAGATGCATAATAGAAGGGCCGGCTAGACCAGCCTGTAGACGGACATGTAAAAATGGGTACCAGCAATTAAAAAAAAAATACAACCTCAAACAAAAGTCCCCGAACATCCCACCCTAACCCTCCCGGCTCCCAGACCCAAACATATGAGAGCTTTGTTCCCAAAACCAAAACTGCAAGGCAGGGGGGCCATGACACAGACCCCCAATCAACAAACCCTGAAGAGCGGTAAAGTCCCTTAGATGCTAGTTGATCCTGAGTCTGAGAAAGAGAGTTCAAAAATAACAGGATAAAACATACATAAAAAATAAAAAAAAGGAAAAAAGGAGGAGTAAGGTGATAACAGTCATCCAGGTTGAACAAGTGGTATACAAACCATGTCAGAGGAGTGCAGTCCACCACTCCTTTATAACTGAGAAGAGGGGAGTGAGACGATAATAGGGGTGAAGAGATCCAGGCCCACTCCTATCCCCCCCCCCCCCCCCCGCTGTCCCAAAAAGGTAGTGTATACCGGTGAAGGCGTAAAATGTAGCAGAGAAGGAATACACATTAGGTTCACTTTCAGCGCGTAGGGGACCTTTGATTCTGGTTCCGGCGTTCTGGGTGTCCTAGGGTGTCCACCCAGTGAGATGCCTCCTTAGGATCCGTAAAGAAGTATTCCTTGCCCTGGTAAACGATCCTCAAGCGAGCAGGCAGGATACAATATGCCGTAGGGGAGATGAAGCTCACGGAGCCTGCGTTTAATAGCCATGAAGGTGGTCCTCTGCTTTTGCGTAGCTACCGAGAAGTCAGGGAAAATGGTAATTCCACTCCCGTTAAAGGACACCCTTCCCTTCTCCCTGGCAGCTCCAAGAACTGCCTCTCTGTCCCTGAAGTGAAGTAGTTTGATAATCATGGCACATGGTTGGGCCCCTGGTGGTAGGGGGTGCAGGGGAACCCTGTGTGCCCATTCAATGGCAAATAATGGTGAGAAGGTGGAGGCACCAAATGTGGTGATCAGCCATCTTTCCATAAATTCCTCTGGGGTTTTACCCTCAGACCCTTCTGGGAACCCCAGGCAGTGTAGGTTGCTCCTCCGTAAACGGTCCTCCATTTCAGTGAGCTTATCTGCAGTGTAATCATGTGCCTGACGTAGCTCCCTAACAGAGCCCTGCAATGGACGGGTCTCGTCCTCTAGTGCACCAATGCGCTGCTCAGCATTTGTCACTCTTTGGCGGAGGTTGTGAACATCCTGTTTCAGAAAGGATAAGTCAGTCTTAATGGAGTCCATTTTAGTGGTCAGAGATGCATGGCTGTGCTGGATGGCCTCCATAATCTGGGACAGAGAGGGCTCTGCAGGGCCGGCATCAGCAGTGTTCACGTATCAGGATCAGTGTCCTCAGCCAGGGAGAATAAGAGAGGATCCTCCGGGCTCAGAGTAGGGGGGGAACAGTGTGACTCACTCTTCCCTGCAGGCTTCTGATTCAGCACTGATGAGGAGGAGGATGGCTCGCTGCGTGTTTCTGCAGCATGATGACCGGCGCCATCTTGCCTCGATTCGCATGGCGGCGGTGGCGGGACGAATCCCGAGGCTTCCTCCATCGGCGGGCCGTATTTGACTATCTCCCGGTGGGCACAAGGTTCCCTGGAGGCTGTGGGGACAGATGGGACCCCTGGATGGCGATCGGGCCTGCAGGATTAAGACAGGATATGTGAGGCATGGACGGAGCTCAGGCTAAGCACGTCCTCACATCCCGGTCATTGGCCACACCCCCCGAGGCTTGAATCCTACTAGTTTTGTGAGCCAACACTCGCAATCCAAGTCAGGATTAAAAAAAAAAAATGCTCGTATTGTAAAACGCTCGTTACTCACAATCCGAGGTTCCACTATATATATATATATATATATATATATATATATATACACACATATAGTGGGGAGCGGCAGGCAAACAACCCCCCCCCCACCAGGTCCGCACTTACCTCATCCAGGTCACAGCTTCCCCGGCCTCTCCTCCCAGCCAATCTGGTCTTAAGACCCGCTTCCTGTCCTGATTGGCCGGGAGGAGAAGCCGGAAGACAATAGCGAATATCTGCGCCCCGAGCCAAATCTTTTTGAAGCCAATTAGAGCCTCAGGCTCTAATCATGTGCTTAAAAAAAAAACTTGTAGTAATCTATGTGTCCGGGCCCCTCATGGATTTCATGGTCCTCCGGACCTGAAAAACCTTCTCTCTCAGCTATATCAAATATTATTGCGGAAATCCTATTCAAACTCACATTTATATCTATCCAAATGGGAGCAGGAAATGAATACACCGGCAGATGAACTGGAGTAGCCTAAAATCTTTGCATTAGCCTATAAACTTTCAGCATCTTCCATTGCCCAAGAACAAAATGATCGTATACTCTCCAGATGGTATTGCTGCCCTTCCATTCTTCATAAAATTGATTCTACCATCCCTGACCTATGTTGGCACTGTTTGCAGGCTCCTGGCACTATGACTCACATCTGGGGCACTTGCCTACGTATTTCTCCTTTTCGGGAAGATATTGCAATTGCTCACTGACCTGGGAGATGCTACATACCCCAACCAGCCCCAGCTCACGGTTTTGGCCTTGGTGCCAGGCTCCTACAAACAGATCAAAAAGAGTATGATTACATTTTTCTTGACATCAGCTCGATCTGTTATTGCCAGATGCTGGTGCCAGTCTGAACCTTGGCCGCTTGGGCTTGTGAAACGAATCAACCTGAATCCTTAGAGAATATGGTAGCCTGGGACGAAGATAAATCTGACTCTCACAATCTCATTTGGACTGTCTGGAACCATTTCTGGTACTCTTTAACCTTTCATATATTTACTTCCACCACGCTTTAGTCTAGCGGGTTGTTCTGGGATCCTCTCATCAGCGTATGTGGCCTCCTGTTGTCTTTATAGAGACCCATTTCCTTTTTTCCCCATCCCTTATTATTATTAATATTACTATCAATAATTCCCCTCCCCCCCCCTTTTTTTTCTCTTCCCCTCCTTCTTTGCTGCTCCTGATTATACTCTGTCTGCTGATCTGTTAATATACTAAGTTTTGAAGTGCTCCTTTTATAGGATTATTTGTGTTATTATCAGGGCTGGGACAAGGGGAGGGCGGAATGGACGGCTGCCCTGGGCGCAATGGTTTACTGTAGGGATGGGGGCACCTTCCTTCTGTTACAAGGCTGACAGGAGTAGTGACAGCGGCAGTGATTTTGACAAGCAAGTGACTGCTCAGCGTAGGATCCCGTAAGCTTGCGCATCATGAATGAGGGGAGGGGGCGCAGTTTGGCATCTTTGCCCTGGGCGCTGGATGATCTTGTCCCAGCACTGGTTATTATCACTTCCCCCATACATAGCTATAGCTATATGCTTTGTTCTCTCTCCTACTTTTAAAGAGGTTGTAAAGTCTCATGGTTTTTCACCTTAATGCATTCTATGCATTAAGGTGAAAAAACTTCTGTGCTTCAGCTGCCCCCCCTCTTTTTCTTACCTGAACCCGATCGTTCCAGCCACGAGCATGAGCCACTGTCTTGGGTCCTGCTGTCAATCAAATTTAGTGACATGAGAGCCGCACGGGTGCCCCCATGGAAATTGGCTCTCCCTGAGGGCACTGATGAAGAGGAGGAGCCAGGAGCGCTGCCAGGGCACCCCAGAGAAGGAGAATCTGGGCTACTATGTGCAAAATCGTTGCACAGAGCAGTTAAGTATGAAGTCTTGTACACACGACCGGTTTTCTCAGCAAGAAACGACAAGAAAACTGTTGGCAGAGCTTTCTTGCCGAGAAAACCGTGCGTGTGTACGAGGCTTTCAGGTTTCTCGTCAAGAAAACTGCTCAGAATCTCGACGAGAAAAAAAAAGATCTGCTTTCTTTTTTCTCGTCGTGATTCTCATCAGGCTGTATTTGGACGAGAAAACCGTTCGTGTGTATGCTTTTCCGAGTCTTCAAAAACCACACATGGTCAGAATAAATTATTAAACGGGAGCGCACCTTCTTGTAAAACTAGCGTTCGTAATGGAGATAGCACATTCGTCATGCTGTAAAGAACTGAAAGCATGAAGACTGAAAAGCGCGAATCGTCTCTCACTAAACTTTTACTAACACGCAGTAACACGAGATTAGCAAAAGCAGCCCAAGGGGTGGCGCCATGAGAATGGAACTTCCCCTTTATACTGCCATTGTACGTGTTGTACGTCACTGCGCTTTAGACCGACGAGAAAGTTTGACAAGAAACCCGTCGAGAAAAACGACGTTTTCTTTGCAACGAGATTCTCGGTCGTGTGTACAAGGCTTTAACATGTTTTTTCCCAGCAAAAGTGGAGTTACACCTTAACTGCATTCATTTGTGTTTTTTTTTAAATCTGCCTGGAGTTTAGGTTTAAATGAATACATACTGTATCTTTGCTAAAAAAAAGTATCTTTTGGGGATGTGTAGCAGTTTTAAAGCCAAGTGTTTCTATGTTTCGCCAAAAACTTAGCAAACCCTGACAGGTTCACTGATTTTAATAACTCACATTTTAATTTGATTTGATATGGGATTTGTACCGCGTCAAATGCGCTCCCTTAGGAGCGCGTTTAGACGCACAGAGACCCTAAAATCAAATTTTGGTTACCAATAGAACGGTAAAAAAAGAGCCTAGGGTGCAAAATATGAAAGAAGTAAAATAAAACAGAGAAAGACCAGGGGGGGGGGGGCTAACCCTCCTGATGGAGCAGGAAAAAGAGCATTAAAAATCCATGTTTTTTGCACGACCCTTTCTGAAACTCAGGAGGGAGGGTAAAGACTTTAGAGACGCTGGAAGGGAGTTCCACAGCTCATTGCCCTTTGTAACCAGGCGTCTGTTACCAGTAGATTGTAGTCTGCTAATTGTCGGTTCTGTGAGAAGTAAGTTGGCCGATCAGAGTGATCTTGACGGTACATGATGAGAGGCCCATTCAGACAGATAGATTGGGCCCAGTTTCCGGTGTGCCCTATACATGTAGCCCATTCCCTTGAATAGTACTCGCTTGGCGATAGGAAGCCAGTGCAGTTTTTCCAGCACAGGAGTGATGTAATCTGTTCTGGCGCATCCGTAGACCAGGCGAGCAGCTTGATTCTGGGTGACTTGCAATTTTCTTAGCCACTTCAGTGGAAGTCCAAGAAAAAAGATGTTGGAGCAATCCAACCGGGAATGTACAAGGCCCTGTACAAGAGTTAGCCGGTTTTTGTGCGAAAAAAGAGCTTTAATTTTCCGGAGTCTCTGTATATAGAAGTTGGAGTTTTTGATACAGAATTTTGTGTGAGGTATAAATGACAGGCAGGGATCAAAGATGATACCTAGGTTCCTGACCTGTTTTGCCGGCGTTGGGATGGGGCAGAATGAAATGGGCCGGGCCAAGAGAAAATTGGTGGTTGATTGAGGGCCCACCAGCATCACCTCGGTCTTTGCTTCGTTGAGGCCTAGCTTGTTGTCGGCCATCCATTTTTGTATGTGAAGGAGTCAAATTCTCAGTTGTAGGTGCATATTTGGCCCATCATCAGCGTCAGGATCTGCGTGTCATCTGCGTAGATCTGGCATGCTAGTTTGTGTGTAGCAATGATGTCAGCGAGTGGGCGCATATAGCAGTTGAATAGCAGGGGCGACAATGCCGAGCCCTGCGGGACTCCATAGAGAAGGGGTTCAATTGGCAAGCTGCATGCATTCATCTGCACTTGATGGGCCCTGTCCGTGAAAAAGGAGTTAATCCAGCGGAGGACAGTGCCACTACATCCAAAAAGGTATTTTATGCGGTCTTCCAGAATTTGATGGTCGATAGTGTCGAAGGCTGCGGAGAAGTCGAGCAGCACCAAGGCTGCCGACCCCCCGCATCTTTTACCCTCAACAGGCGTTCACGCATTTCAAGTGCGGAGAGTTCAGTGCCACGTCCCGGCCTAAATGCCGACTGGAACGGGTCGTTACCCTCGAAAAAGCTTTGCATTTGTTGAAAGACGACCTGCTCCAGGATCTTCGCCAAAAAGGGAAGAAGAGATATAGGTCTGAAATTAGTGAGCAAAGAAGGGTCGAGTGTGCTCTTCTTCATGAAGGGGAGACAATGGCATGCTTCAGTCGTGTTGGAACGGCCCCTATTTTTAAAGATAGGTTCACTATCCTAGTAATTTCTGGGGCCAATGTATCTGCATTATTCTTCATAAACCATTCGGGGCAGATGTCATTCGGAAAGCTTGGCGGTTTAAGCTTGGACATAAGCCCTTTTCACTAAAGGACAAAGTGCAGTACACTAATCGCAATTCATCAACATTCTTCAGAGATCTGACATCAGTAGACAGATATCTGATTGGCTGCTATGGGTTACAGTTCTTTGCACTTTAGTTTTGCTCTTTCAACCACTTTATTGAATAAACCCTGATGGCTTCCTTTCATATGAATCAATTACAGCAATGTACAGCGGCACAATGGCCTCATGCAGTGAGCATCGGCTGAATTCAGCACAAGTTGGAGATATTGACAGTCAGGTCGCTCTTAGACATTGAAATATGCCATTTTATCATTTTAGTAGCATACCCCGGTATTGATTTTACTACAACTGCTGGTTACTTTGTAAAGGGAGGGAGAAGCATTTTGTACATCAATATTTCTGAACATTAAATGCCTAGAAAATTGAAGCTGGGCTCTCAATATTACAGTAAACTGGAGACGAAATTCCATCCCATTCCAAGAGGACATCACCTTAAAGGGAAACTACCACTTTTTGTTCAATCTGAAGTTTATCAGTTGGCAAGCAATATTATGTTTCATTAGGTAAAATCATTATATTACAAGTAAATATTTAATACAGCACACTTTGCTAAAAACTAAAGCGGCTATTACAGTATTTGAACGGATTTGCATCTCTTCTTCTAGAGATAAAGGTATCATATCCCATCTATAAAGCTATTTAAACACTTTTCATTCACTCGACAAGTCCGGTCAGATACTCCATTGGGAAACCGACCTAAATAACACCTTCACAGTAGATGAATGGCATGGAATGTCGGATAATCTCCGGAGGAGTAACATAGCTATCTCTTCCAGAGAAACTCCCATTAAAATATACTCTAGATGGTATCTCACCCCGTCCAAGCTCAACACCTTTTATCCTTCTATTTCTCCATACTGTTTCAGGGGCTGTTCAGAACCAGGCACTATCCTACACACATTCTGGAGCTGCAAACACCTGCATCATACATGGCGCAATGCTGCAGAAATTTTTGAAAATACCTTGAAACAGAAAATCCCAATCTCCCCACAGATCTGCCTTCTATATGCTGATATACCCAATGTTCCCATCCCTTGCAAAAGACTTTTCCATACTTTATGTAGCTCCATCCAATGGATGATTGCCTCCAACTGGAGATCAAACAATCTGCCTTGGGCGCAGGTGCTAGCTCGGATGGAGACGATAAAACTTTCGGAAAGAATCTTTCACACCCTTCACGATACCTTCCAGGTTTATGTAAGGAAATGGTCATATTGGCCTACAACATAACTCATTAACTTAGAACCTGAATTTCCACCCACACACTCTAGCAAATTCATGCAATCTTGACCTATAGTGCCTACCCTTTATATATGTAACATACACCCATGTAAGAAATTTTTGTACCAGAAAACTTTTTATATAATCACTATCTTCATGTATGAGCTCGATTATCTCCTCTTCTTTTGATTTTTTTACTATTGATTACCTTTATAAACACTCTATGTAACTGTACATCTGAACTTCCTAATAAAATTTTTGTAAACAAAAAAAACGAAAGCGGTAGTAAATACTGCTTGGTGACTTGTACCTACAGGAAAGCTTATAATAAAGCTTAGTATGAGGAATATCTTTTGAACGTGCACCATTTAGAAGATATTGACTTTTTCTGCAGCCGGTGATTTCATTGGTGCATATGCAATAAGCTCTAAAGGGATGGAATACTGAGCTCTGTGCTGTGGTCGTGACTCCCGTGTGCATGTATGGGAGTGACGTCATCGCAGCTCGACCATTCTGCAAAGGAAAACCGGTGAAGATGGAAGCCCTGTCAGCGATGACAGCGTGACCCTGGAGGGCTTCATTTTGAGGCAAGTCTTTCATAATGTGCTAGTATGCGATCCATACAAGCCCTTAACTTGCAGGTTCTCTCCCAGCTTTAAAGAGATTCTGCCCATTCAGGGAAGAGAGACAATGTCTCCTGGAAGTCATCAAGGTAGGGAGACTTACCAATCTAAGATTTTTTGTCACATCTCAGCTCTGGAGGAGCCCATGCTGCAACAGAAAAGAAGCTTCCAGGGAGGACCATGTGACAGTGTTTTTAACCTGATTGGCCAAATGCTATTTCCTAAAACACTCATGTGAGGAGCAGTTATGTCATCCACCTAAATAAGAGCTGACACTGAAGCTTATTTAGAGGTTGACTCCTGCAAGGCAGCAAGGGAGCGTGGATAGGTGAATATACCTTAAAAATAGAGGAATCCGCTGCTCCAGGTGTGTGCAATACCTTGATTGGAACCATGTAGGAGTGCTAGCTCTGGCACGCCTCCGTAAAAACTTGAGAAAAAGAAGAAATGGCTGCACATCCAAAGTTTACAAAAGTGCCTTTTATTGCAGACGGTCAAAATACACCAAGGACACCAGGTGTTAGTCACGTAGATGCGTTTCACACATCTCATCTGTGCTTAATCATTAAGTAATGATTAACCACTTCAATACCAGGCACTTACACCCCCTTCCTGCCCAAGCCAGTTCTCAGCGCTGTTGTTGTTTAACCACTTGTCCCCCGCCCACCGTCAATTGACGGCGGGCGGAGGACACTCTCGTTCTGACAGGACGTCATATGACGTCCTGCCTTTAAAACGAGCTAGGGGGCGCGCGCGCCCGCCGCATTCCCAAGGACCCGATGCGCGTAAACGCACAGATCCACGTCCTGTGAGGCAGAGGGGACCAATGGTGTGTCCCTTGTACATAGAGACAACCATCGGTCACCTTCCCAAGTCAGTCACCTCCCCCCACAGTTAGAACATATTGAGGGAACATATTTAACCCCTTCCCGCCCCCTAGTGGTTAACCCCTTCCCTGCCAGTCACATTTATACAGTAATCAATGCATTTTTATAGCAGGGATCGCTGTATAAATGTGAATGGTCCCAAAAATGTGTCAAAAGTGTCCGATGTGTCTGCCGCAATATCGCAGTCACGATAAAAATCGCAGATCGCCGCCATTACTAATAAAAAAAAAAAAGCTATAAATCTATCCCCTATTTTGTAGACGCTATAACTTTTGCGCAAAGCAATCAATGCGCGCTTATTGCAAATTTTTTTTTAACAAAAATATGTAGAAGAATACGTATCGGCCTAAACTGAGGAAAATTTTTATTGAAAAAAAAAATGGGTATTTATTATAGCAAAAAGTAAAAAATTGTGTTTTTTTTCCAAACTGGACGCTCTTCTTTTGTTTATAGCGCAAAAAATAAAAACCGCAGAGGTGATCAAATACCACCAAAAGAAAGCTCTATTTGTGGGAAAAAAAGGACGCAAATTTTGTTTGGGAGCCACGTCGCACGACCGCGCAATTGTCATTCAAATTGTGACAGAGCTGAAAGCTGAAAAATGGCTTGGGCTGGAAGGGGGTTTTCATGCACGGTAGGGAGGTGGTTAAATGACAATTGCGCGGTCATGCTACACTGTACCCAAACAGATTTTTTATCATTTTGTTCCCACAAACAGAGCTTTCTTTTGGTGGTATTTGATTACCTCTGCGGTTTTTATTTGTTGCTAAACAAATAAAAAAAGCTCGAAAATTTTGAAAAATAAATGTTTTTCTTTTGTTTCTATTATAAAATTTTGTAAATAAGTACGTTTTTTTTCTTCACTGATGGGGACTGATAAGGCGGCACTGACGGGCACTAATAAGGCGTCACAAATGAGGTGGCACCAATGAGGGGGCACTGACGGGCACTGACGATGGGCACTGATAGGTGACACTGATGGGCACTGATAGGCGGCACTGATGGGTGGCACTGATTTGCAGCACTGATGGGCATTGATAGGCAGCACTGATGGGCACTGATAGGCGACACTGTTGGGCACTGAAAGGCTGCACTGATGGGTGGCACTGATAGACGGCTTTGCTGGGCACTGATGGGCACTGATAGGTGGCACTGATGGGCACTGATATGCAGCACTGATAATTGCCACTGATAGGCATCACTGATGGCACTGGCACTGTCAGGCATTGGAGATGGGCACTGATTGGCAGCTGCTTGGGCACTGATTGGCATTTCCCTGGTGGTCTAGGGTGGCATACCTGGTGGTCCAATGTGGTGGCCATGCCTGGTGGTCCTGGTGGCATCCTGGTGGTCCTGGGCGAGCATCCGAGGGGGGGCTGCGCTCATAAACAATCAACACAGACCCCCCCCCTGTCAGGACAGCAGCCGATCGGCACTCCTCTACTCGCGTCTGTCAGACACGAGTGAGGAAAAGCCGATCAATGGCTCTTCCTGTTTACATCGTGATCAGCCATGATTGGACATGGCTGATCGCGTGGTAAAGAGCCTCCGTCAGAGACTCTTTGCCGTGATCGGTGTAGCGGTGTGTCAGACTGAAGGAGGGAGAGGTCTCGGAGATGCTGCCTGTGAGTCATTTAGCCCTCCCTGAGTCACTCACCCTGACCCAGATAAAACAACACAGGCTTGACTGCCAGCCAAGTCTGAACAATTTTCCTACGCTAACAAAAAACTATTCTAGCATACTGGAGGGTGCGACACATATTTCACAGGCGGTACAGTTTTATATGGTTCATATATGGTAGCTGTGTCCAGTTGTTTTTTCTTTCTGGACTCAAAGTTTTATGTTGCTAACTGCAGTTTTCTGCAAACCCTTTAGAACCTCCTCAGTCCTTCTTCTGGGGAAAAAAAACTAAGGCGCAAAAAAAAAAAAAAAAAACATTTTATAGGTTGATTCACTTTGTAGCCATGGCAGCTAAAATCAATAAAGCCGTACAAACTCTCTTCTTGGATGCTGTGGAAAATCTGGATAATTCAATTATAATCATGAAGAAGATGGATTTGACTAGGTCTGATACCACAGAATCAGTGACGGCCTTTGATTGATTAGTGTTATGTACGGGCTAATACCATTCTGTGGAAAGTTGATGACTTGCTTCATTTGATCCCTCTTAGCTTGTAAAAACTATACTAGGAAATGAGCCTAGTTTATAATAGATGTTCATGGCCAATATCCAGGGGTCCTATAATGTCTATAGAAGTGATATCATTTGACTTTACCTGTTGAAATTTTTCTTTTGGAAAGCTGCTGTTTGTTAGCCCCCTTTGAAGGAAATATTTTATGGTTACCCATGTGTACTTTTCATTTCCATAATAAAAACTTTAGTGCTTATGTATTCATTTGCCACGCTGTAGGCAAGGCTGCATTCATTCAAGAATCATAGCCAGAGGGTCGGAGCAGATTGTGACTCTCTGCTGTCAGCAAAGATCTTCAAACACCATTCCTTTAGCAATATTGGCTGTAGGAAAACATCAAGCTGCGGTGAACAGCTACCAACTGTTACCGATGGATGGTATTTGGTGCGCACATATTGTTTTGGAATGCTAAAAGTAGCTCTGGTGAGCTATCAAAATGAATATTATACGTGGTGCATAGAAAATGACTTAGTGACAGGTTTACTTTAATTGGTGGCTGTGCTAGGAGAGATGAAAGCTGTTAGAATGAGGGAGACATTTGCACACTGTATACTGGCTTCTAGCCAAAAGTCAGCTAATAACCCAACTACAGTGGAACCTTGGGTTTACGAGTAACGCGGTTAACCACTTAAGGACCAGCCACTGTATATATACGTCGGCAGAATGGCTCGTACAGGCACACTCACGTACCTGTACGTCCCCTTTAACTGCCCGACGTCGGGGTGGCGCGCTCGCGACCCCCCTGCCTTCCCCGTGAGTCGGACCGCGGGTCCCGCGGACTCGATCACCGCCGGGCTCCCCGCGATCGTCTCACGGAGGCATGGAGCGGGGAGATGTTAGTGTAAACACAACATCTCCCCGCTCCCCTACTGACAATGTCACCGATCTCCGCTCTGTGTAATCAGAGCGGAGATCGGTCACGTGTCACTCATAGCCACGCCCCCACACAGTAGTAATCACTCCCCTAGGCACACTTAACCCCTTCAGTGCCCCTAGTGGTTAACCCCTTCACTGCCAGTGTCATTTTCACAGTAACCAGTGCATTTTTATTGCACTGATCGCTGTGAAAATGACAATGGTCCCAAAAATGTGTCAAAAGTGTCCGATGTGTCCGCCATAATGTCTCAGTCACAAAAAAAAATCGCTGATCGCCGCCATTACTAGTACAAAAAAAAATGTAATAAAAATGCCATAAAACTACCCCCTATTTTGTAAACGCTATAAATTTTGCGCAAACCAATCAGTAAACGCCAATTGTGATTTTTTTTTACCAAAAATATGTAGAAGAATACGTATCGGCCTAAACTGAGGGGAAAAAAAACGTTTTTTTATATATTTTTGGGGGATATTTATTATAGCAAAAAGTAAAAAATATAGAATTTTTTTGAAAATTGTCGCTCTATTTTTGTTTATAGCGCAAAAAAAAAAAAAAAACGCAGAGTTGATCAAATACCACCGAAAGAAAGCTCTATTTGTGGGAAAAAAAGGACGCCAATTTTGTTTGGGAGCCACGTCACACGACTGCGCATATGTCAGTTAAAGCTACGCAGTGCCGAATCGCAAAAAGGGGCCTGGTCTTTATGCTGCGTATTGGTCCGGGGCTTAAGTGGTTAACAAGCGTTTTGAATAACAAGCTTTTTTTTTTTTAAGTCCTGACTCGGTTTGCGAGTGTTGTCTCGCAAAATGAGCAGAATTCAAGCTAATGGGGTGTGCAGTACCGCAGTTGGCCAGAGGTGCGGGGCGCCGGTGACACTTGGAACGGTTCGGAGCCGCTCGGAGCCGTTCAAAAAAACGCGAAAATACTCGGAAACACTCAGAAGTACTCCGTTCCCGAGTGTTTCCGAACCTTTCCAAGGGTTTCCGAGATCAGCCGAGCTGTCCCTGAGTATTTCCGAGGCTCTCCAGCGCCCACCTCTGCCCACATGTGGTATTGCATGCCATAGAAGTCAATGCGGAACAAATTATCTTTGTTTCCATTGACTTTTACGGGGAAACTTGCTTTGATATGTGAGTGCTTTGGATTACAAGCATTCTCCTGGAACGGATTATGCTCGTAATCCAAGGTTCCACTGTATTTGTATTTTTTCTGTTGTTGTATTAAACTATATTAGTTTACTATTGTTTGGTGTATACTGACATCTAGTGGCAGTTTGGGGCCACTACAGTCTATTTCCTGATATGATTTGGTGTATCCCTCTGTACTCCCCTTCTTCTTAGTGCTTGTTAGTTCAGTTCAGAAACTCCCAGTTTCTTCTATGTTCCCTCAGGCTAGGTTCACTGCTGGGATACGATTTGGATCCAACTTTCAGTGTGATTATGTAATGCTACTTTACTAAGGTTTGTATATTCTTTTTTTATTATTATCTTTTTTTTGACAGATGCACAATAGATGACAATTACAGGTAGATAATTGGCCATGCTATATCACAGTTAGGGTAATAACAGTCAGCGTGAATACCACAGTCTCTGTTTATAGGACTGAAAAAAAAAAATAGAGCAGTTTTGTGCAATCATTAAAGGTTTGTATGTCTATGGGGTCAAAATTGCACTGGAATCACACCAAAGTAGTACAGGAACCTTTTCCAAAATTGCTTTGTGCTGAGTTGCATTGATGTAAACAAAGACCATTGATTTTCCTTGTCATACAACTCAAATGGCATGTAAAATCACACTAGTATGAACCAGGCCGCAGTCAGTGTTAGTTCTTCGTAGAGACAGGGCTTGGGAAAGTCATTGTCTTTTTACACTTGGAAAAACTAGAAAAACATCCTCTATTCTGTAATATAAAGTAAGATTGTGTTGGATCCAATTTCAGTGTCTTATTAGAAAGGTAGAGCAATATTAAAGCCTTGTTTTTTAATAACAAACATGTTATACTTACCTGCTCTGTGCAGTGGTCCTACTCTTCTCAGGTCCCACACCAGCGCTCCTGGTTCCTCCCTCCTGCTGGGTGCCTCCACAGCAAGCATCTTGCTCTTGGGGCACCCCAGCAGGCCTGCTCCCAAGCCATGGCACTGTGTGTCCATTTAGACACGGAGCCATGGCTCGGCCCCACCCCCTCCATCTCCTGATTGGCTCACTTTCAATGTCTCCCGCTGCTGTCAAAAGCCAATCAGGAGTGCGAGTCCTCGGAGAGGCAAGGCTCTCATGGACATCGCCACAAGATGTCCCCAAACCAAAATTTAAACAAAATGGCGTGGGGTTCACCCAAGAGGATCTTGAGGGAAAACCCCTGGCCAAATTTGTTTTAAAAAAGGCACAGAGCCCCCCTGCCCCAAAGCACCGCCAACCACCCATGTTGAGGGCATGTGGTCTGGTATGGTCCAGGAGGGGGGGCGTTTACTCATCCCCCCTTTCCAGACCTGCAAAGCTACGTGCTCGAATAAGGGTCTGGTATAGATTTTGGGGGGACCCCACCCCATTTTTTTATTTTGGAATGGGGTTTACCCTCAAAATCTGGGGACCCTACGCCATTTTATTACATTTTTGCGTGGGGTTCCCCCTCAAGATCCTCAGAGCACAAGTCCGATGCCACAAGTCGCATCAGTTAATATGATGATTCCGACTTCCATTCAAATCAATGGGCTAAAATCATGCCCAAGTCGGACCAAAGTAGAAACATAGAAAAGTGACAGCAGAAAAAGACTGAGTAGTCCATCGAGCCTGTCCATTTTATTCATTTATTTTTTTACTTTTTTTTTTGGGGGGGGGGGTTTCTTCCCATTAACCTTGTTGTCTGACTATAGATCTATGTTTATCCCAAGCATGTTAAAAGCCATTTACTGTTGACTGTCTCACTACCTCTATTGGTAGTTTATTCCAATCATCAACTACTCTTTCAGTAAAAAAATACTTTCTAAGATTCAATTTGAACTTTCCTCCAGTTAGTTTGAGGTCATGTCCCCGTGTTCTTGATTTTGGTTTCATATTGAAAAGACTGCCTTCCTGAAACTTATTCACCCCCTTGATGTATTTAAAGGTTTCAATGAGGTCTCCCCTTTCCCTTCTAGTAAGGAAGCATTGTTAAAGTCAGACTGACACAAGTCTTACCAGTTAAGACAGCTCTCCTAGGGAACCATTGATTTAGACATGTTCTGCGACTTGTGCTCTCAAAGTCATAGCACATGTTGGATCAGTGTGAACCGACCCTTAGGCCTCGTACACACGACCGGTTTTCTCGGCAAGAAACGACAAGAAAACTGCTTGGAGAGCTTTCTTGCCGAGAAAACCGGTCGTGTGTATGTTTTCTCGTCGAGAAAACTGCCGGGAATCTCGACGAGAAAATTAGAGAACCTGCTCTCTATTTTCTCAACGGGATTCTCGTCGGCCTGTTTCCCAACGAGAAAACTGTGTGTGTGTATGCGGCAACAAGCTTACCTGTCCTCTGGTAAGCCCGCGCATGCTCGAAATGATGCTCGTAGTCGATGACATCACCGCGTTCGTTCCATTCAAAAGAACGGCGGTTCTTTGGAATGGAGTGTGTGTGCACTCGGCCCGCACAAGATTCTGGTCAAGAATCTCGTCAGGAAAAACGACGGGTTTTTTCCTGACGAGAATCTCGCCCATGTGTACAGGGCTTTAGATGAAGCTCTCAGCAATCCTCACTCAGTAGTCAACTCATAACAGCCTGTGCTGAATCAGATACAGCAAAGGCAGAAGGTAATTGCATTGAGAGGGAAGAGGCTTTAAAGAGTGAATCTGCAAAAGAACAGGTATTCCTGCAGGCACAAGCCCAAGCAGAAGCTGCTTAAGCTCAAATTACAGGCCCAGGTACTGTACATGTACAGGCCTTGGGTCAAGCACAAGCTTCAAATATTTAAAGCGGTTTTAAAGGCTCAAGGTTTTTTACCTTCATGCATTTTATTCTACTGTCAATCACAGTCAGTGAGAGCGGCTGGGGCCAAGCCGCGGCTCTGTGTCTTTTGGAAGCATAGAGCAGGGCTTGGGAGCAAGTACGCCCCAGTGCCCCCCAGAGCAAGCAGGTTGCTATTGGGGGCACTGGCTGAAGAGGAGGAGCCAGGAGTGTCAGCGGGGGACCCAAAAAGAGGAGGAGCAGGGCTGCTCTGTGCAAAACCACTGCACAGAGCAGGTAAGAATGACATGTTTGTTATTTTTTTTTAAAAAAGAGTGAGCCTTTCATTTAAATTTAAGTAGAGGCTAAAGCAAAGTCTTTACAGATCAAGGCAGAGGTTCTCCAAAAGAAAAGAAGCTGCAGCTGTGGCCCAGTTCAAAGTTTTGGAACAAGCTGCGGGTGAAGAAGTCGTCCATCGCTTGACAGCTTCCAATACAAGACAAACCTTGCAATTCATCCTAAAGCCTCGTACACACGACCGGTTGGGAGAGCTTTCTTGCAGAGAAAACCGTTCGTGTGTATGGTTTCTCGTTGAGAAAACTGCCGGGAATCTTGATGAGAAAAATAGAGAACCTGCTCTTTATTTTCTTTTCAGGATTCTCGTTTTTCTCGTCGAGATTCTCGTCAGACTGTTTCCCGACAAGAAAACCGCGCATGCTCAGAATCAAGTATAATACGGGAGTGCTCCTTCTGATGAAACTAGCGTTCGTAATGGAGATAGCACATTCGTCACGCTAAAGTGAACTGAAAGCACGAAGACTGAAAAGTACGAATCGTCTCTCCCCAAACTTTTACTAACACGCAGTAACACGAGATCAGCAAAAGCAGCCCAAGGGGTGGCGCCATTGGAATCAAACTTCCCCTTTATACTGCCGTCATACGTGTTGTACGTGACCGCGCTTTAAAATGACGAGATTTGGAATTGACAGTGTGTATGCAAGGAAAGCTTGACAAGAATCTCGTCGAGAAAAACAACTTTTTTTTTTACGAAGAGATTCTCGGTCGTGTGTACGAGGCTTAAGAAATAATAATGTCAATCCAATTGCACGAGATGCTTTGAATCCTGCACCCCAACCCACAGTATATTTGCTAGAAGGAGAAACTGCAGGAATCAACCTCACAAGTCACCTTTACACATCAAGCACTAACCTATAGAGCAGGGGTACTGAATTAACATTCACGGGGGTCTGGTCAGTAAATTTTTCTTCCAGCGGAGGTCCAAGTGTCATATTGGTGCTCTGACTCAGATCCTTCACATCACAGCCTGGCGTGCACGTCACAATTGTTTTTTATTGCCCTTGCAGAGACCTAACAAGCACAAGCACTTACATCAGTGTCCTTAGTCCCCCCTTCACATCACAGACCCCCTTTTACATCAGTGCTCTCAGTCCACCCTTCACAGCACATCCCCCCACCCTTTTACATCACAGACTGCCCCATCACAGACCCCCATCAGAGACTGACCCATCAGAGACCCTCCACCCCCATTACAGACCGTCCCATTACAGCCCAACCCATCACAGACCCGCTCAATCTTAGCCTGACCCATCACAGACCTTACCATCACAGACCCCCTCTATCTCAGACCCCCATCACAGATCCCCCCACCCCATCACAGACCCCTCTATCACGGATCCCCCATCCAAGATCCCCGCACCCTCCGTCACAGACCGCCTCCATCACAGACCCCCCAAACATAGATTCTCCCTCAATCACAGACCCACCTTAATCACAGATCCCCCCTCCATCACAGACCCCCTCCATCACAGATCCCCCCCAATCACAGACCCATCACAGATCCCCCTCCATCACAGATCCCCATCATAGATCCCCCATCACAGACCCCCTCCATCACAGACCCCCCATCACAGATCCCCCCAATCACAGACCCCCTTCATCACAGATCCCCTCCATCTCAAAGCCCCCCTCCCATCACAGATCCCCCCAATCACAGACCCTCCTCCATCACAGACCCCTTCATCACAGACCCCCTCCATCACAGATCCCCTCATCACAGACTCCCAAATCACAGACCCCCTCCATCACAGATTCTCTCCGACACAGTCCCCCCATCACAGATCCCCCCAAATCACAGACCCCCTCCATCACAGACTCCCTCCATCACAGACCCCTTCCATCACAGACCCTCTCCGACACAGTCCCCCCATCACAGATCCCCCCAAATCACAGACCCCCTCCATCACAGACCTCCTCCATCACAGATCCCCCTCATCACAGACTCCCAAATCACAGACCCCCTCCGACACAGACCCCCATTACAGACCCCCCCAATCGCAGACCCCCCCCAATCGCAGAACCCCCTCCATCACAGACCCCCCTTCATCACAGATCCCCCCCATTACAGATCCCTCATGACAGACTTTCAAATCACAGACCCCCATCGCAGTGCTCCCTCGATATTACAGAGTAAGACTGTCCCTCTCATAACATCGCAGCACTTGCCCCTCCCCACAATCACCTACCTTATTCACACAAGAGGGGAAGCACGGCAGGTCCGGACAAAGGGCGAGACTTTTCCTGTTAAAGGGCGGTGATTGGTTGCTGGGACCACCCCCGCTGCCTAGCAGCCAACCACCCGATTCGTAACTTCAAAAGTCTGCCCTTTGTTCGGACCTGCCGTGCTTCTTGGCTTGTGTAAATAAGGTAGGGCAGTGTGGGGAGGGGGGAGAAAGGGGGAGTGCTGCAATGATAAAAAGGGACAGACCGGCAGGCAGGCGAGCCGTCGGCGGCGAGAAAATACTCAGGCAACTATTTGGCGAAGCTGCGATCTGGACAGGACTGTTACTGGGTCTGGATTCAGACCGTTGTATGCCATTTAGTGATGCCTGCTATAGAGGCTGGAGATCACCCTTTAAGTCAGAGGTCCAGGACCTTAGCATTCCAACCAGGGGCGGCCCATCCATTATGGGCGCCCGGGCGCACCGCCCCCCCTATCCTTGCCCCCCCATATGCATAATGGATAGATTCATGCATAGCATGAATCTATCCAATGCTGCCGCGGTTGCCCCCTATTCATGTGTCCTGCCCCTTTCGGGTCACCAGGCATATGAATTACAGCAGTCAGGGGTTTTTTTTTAAGCACTGATTAGAGCCATAGGCTCTAATAGGCTTCAAAATAGGGTGGACTCAGGATGCAGAGCATTGCGTCTGGAGCCCACCCAGGTGTGATGCAACAGCGAATGAAAATTCGCTGTTGCAACACTGATCCTCCTCCCGGCCAATCGGGAAGCAGGTATGAACCCTGTTTCCTGATTGGCCAAAATGTCTGGCAATCCAGTTTGCTCCCCCCCTCAAAAAAAAAAAAACACCAGCCGCCACTGATCCCACCTATGCATGAACTTGGTCTGCTCATCAGATGGTTGGGCCCTCAATCATCAGACAGTGTTAACAGACCTAAAGCAGTTTACATACATAAACCAGACAAGAGCTTTAGCCTTGTATGGGAGAGACTAAATTAAGCTCATGGGAACTCTGAATTTATTGAGCTTGCCTTACTTAACTTTTCAAAACTATCCAACACAGAACCAGAGGTAGAGGAAGATCCATATCTACCAGCTTTTAGCTACTTAGACACTGCATACAGTTTTAACCCGGTTGCATCAAGTGTCCTTCCCCCCCTTTTTGTTCTTTTCAAAGTTTATCAAAGTCTTATGTCTGGTACACACGATCAAAAAATCGTATGAACAATACAGATTATGGAGCGATCATACGATAGTCTGATCATTAGTACAGAGCTTTCCAGAGCCAATCAGGACAGTTCATCCAATATTATTTGAACATGCCAAAAAAAAATTCGTACGATGCCAGATTGTACGAGTTTCATTTAATCAGTACAGCTGTCATTCAAAAATGCAATACAAATGCATTACAACACATGACATCACTTAGAAATTTTTGTTCTGTCGTACGCAAATTTTCGTGACTTTAGTAAACTCATCACATTAGATCTGAGATTAGCATGCAAAAAAAGACGAACGATAATCTCATTGTGTGTACCGGGTATAAGCGATAGCTAAGAACAATCCTAACGTCTTCATGTATAATGTATTTCGCTTTTTCTATTGCAGGCTGATTTGGGTGGATTTTTTTTTTTTAAATTGACAGAGTCACTTTAATTATAACATCTTAAATATACACATTTCTACAGCTTGCTAAACTGCCAGAACAATGTGCGTTGCTTTCCAGTTCAGTTTCCCAATAGACAGGCAAATGGCCAAATATGTGAGTGTCTCAACTGTTCACCCTTTTACCCTGGTATAGAATTCACAGTGATGGAGTTCAACCAGTGTTTCTTTGAATTCCACTGATAAGAAGTCCAGCAATCTCTGCTTCGCTTTGAAAGGCCCTCTTTAAACATTCCACTGTGGCTCTGAAGGACCGTTTCTGTGATAAAATGTCTAAAGGGCTCTACAGAATCCAAAGAAATTCACATCCAAGCCTCACACAGCAAATTAAGTTACAAAATATTCCAGGCAAAATTTTTTCAAACTTACATTTTTTTGGGTTTGTAAAAAACAATCATTGCTAAAATGAATTTATGTTATTGTTTTGGGTGCTACATTTGAGGAAAAAAACAATATTTTCCAGAAAGATTGTGACCTTTTTTTTTTTGTAATGACTTATTGGTGGGGTACAATCAGTAGTCATTAGGTGGTTTGAGCTGCCATAGTCCCATAGTCCTGAAAAATTGTCAAAGACTTAAGCCTCGTACACACGATCGGGTTTTCCGATGGGAATTGTGTGATGACAGGCTGTTGTCAGAAAATCCGACCGTTTCTACGCTCCAGCGGACAATTGTTGTTGGATTTTCCACCAACAAATGTTCGATAGCATGCTACGCTCCAGCGGACAATTGTTGTTGGATTTTCCGCCAACAAATGTTCGATAGCATGCTTTAAAATTTTCCGACAACAAATGTGTGTTGTCGGATTATCCGATCGTGTGTACACAAGTCCTTTCTCCAAAGTACAAACACGCATGCTCAGAAGCAATGCTAACCATAACACAACATTAGCAGAAGTTGCCCAAAGGGTGGCGCTAAAGAGCTGAAAAAACACGTAGTTCCGTGTTTGTTGGCCGACAATTCTTTGCCGTTTGTATGCAAGACAAGTTCATGGCCAATGCCCTTCGGACAAAAGTCCTACGCTTTGTCCGATGAAAATCTGATGGTGTGTACCAGGCTAAATGGTTTATTTAATTCACCCATTTTTTACTGGTACAGTACTTACAACATCACTTTGCCTTTTATTCTATGTTTCATATTGCAGTTAAAATGTAACTCATGACAAAACCTTTTTGGTTTTGGATAGAGCTGAAAAGGATTAGAACCTGTATGAGAATTTTGTTGCTCTCAGTCACTCCGCTGGAGAAAGTTTCTCCCCAATTCCTGTATTGGGTGACATGGTTGTCATTGGAACTGGAAATAAGGGAAAACTCCCTCAACAGGGGCACAACAGCAATACCAATATTTTTTATTTTTGTCAATTTAGTTTTAAAAAAAAACCCCATCTGTCCTTTATTGCTGTCTCATTGGATATTTCCTCACCCTTCCTGTTTTAATAACAGCATTGGCACTGATGGGACGTATGACTTGAGTTACACTTTAAGCCCTTCCATACCAGTTAACTTTTGCTTTTGGCACCTCCTTTTTGCATTTGCTATTATGGCAGCTGCAATGGGGATAAGCTGCAGAGAACATTTATCTCTATTATAGAACTGTTATCACCCTGAATAACAGCCAAGCTATTTACACCTGCCTTTCTCTAGACCAGGGGTCTCCAAACTGCGGCCCTGGGGCCGAATGCGGTTCTTTGCTTGTTTTTATCTGGCCCTTGGGGAACTATTTCTCCCTCTAATACCAATGTTGGGACATTATTTCTCCCATTGATGCCAGACATGGGACACTATTAATCCCACTAACCCCATCGATAGGGGACTATTCCTCCCATTGACACCAATGATGGGGTACTATTCCTCAAGCTGACACCAATGATGGTGCACTACTAATCCCACTGACACCAATGATGGGGCACTATTCCATAAACTGACACTAACAATGGGGCACTATTAATCCCACTGACACCAGCAATAGGGCGCTTTTTCACCCCCTAATACCAAAGATGCATTGTTTACTCCCACTGATACCAGGATACTTTTTTCTCCCGATGACCACAGTTTGGCCCTCTTAAAGTCTGGAGGATATTAAACTGGCCCTTTGTTTAGAAAGTTTGGAGACCCCTGCTCTAGACTAAGGCTTCCATTCACACTTGTGCGACTTGTCATGCAACTTTGGACATCAAAGTTGCATGACAAGTCATTCCCCATGTTTTCCAATGATAACCATTCATATACTAAATGTGCAACTTAAAGTTGCAGCGACTTCAAATTAGTTCATGCACTACTTTGGTCTGACTTTCCTGCAACTTGAGGGCTATAGACTTTAACCACTTGCCGACCGCCGCACGCCGATGTACATCGGCAGAATGGCACGGGCAGGTAGATTGGCGTACAGGTACGTCCCTTTAAATCTTCCGCCCTGTGATTGCGGTCGGCAAGAGCAGAACAGGGGAATGCCTTTGTAAACAAGGCATTCCCCTATTCTGCCTAGTGACACTGTCACTGATGACCGTTCCCCGTGATCAGGAACGGTCATCAGTGATGTGTCACGTGTAGCCACACCCCCTCACAGAAAGAATCACTCCCTAGGAAACACTTAACCCCTGCAGCGCCACCTAGTGGTTAACCCCTTCACTGCTAGTGTAATTTTTACAGTAATCAGTGCATTTTTATAGCACTAATCGCTGTAAAAATGACAATGGTCCCAAAATGGTGTCAAAAGTGTCCGATGTGTCCGCCATAATGTCGCAGTCATGATAAAAATCACTGATCGCTGCCATAACTAGTAAAATAAAAATTATCAATAAAAATTACATAAAACAGTCCCCTATTTTGTAGAAGCTATAACTTTTGCGCAAACCAATCAATAAACGCTTATTGTTACTTTTTTAAACTAAAAATATGTAGAAGAATACGTATCGGCCTAAACTGAGGAAAAAAAATGTATATATTTTTTGGGGAAATTTATTATAGCAAAAAGTTAAAAATATAGAATTTTTTTCAAAACTGTCGCTCAATTTTTTGTTTATAGCGCAAAAAATAAAAAACGCAGAGGTGCTCAAATACCACCAAAAGAAAGCTCTATTTGTGGGAAAAAAAGGACGTCAATTTTGTTTGGGAGCCACGTCGCACGACCGCGCAATTGTCAGTTAAAGCGATGCAGTGCCGAATCGCAAAAAGTGGTCTGGTCCTTGACCACCAAAATGGTCCGGGGCTGAAGCGGTTAATGTTAACCCTCAAAAGTTGCATGAAAGTCATACCTGAATGTTATACAATGCAACAGTTGTGCAACAGTTGTCCATTATTACTGGTCAAAGCCAAAGTTGTATCCAAGTCGCATCTATCCAAAGTTGTGTCAAAGTTGTATCAAAGTTGCACCAAAATTGCACTCCAAAGTCGACGCAACTTTGGAGTCGTACAAGTGTAAATGGAGCCTTACAGTGATTGTAAAGTCTCTTTATTTTTCTATAAAACATGTTATACGTACCCGCCCTGTTGCAGTGTTTTTGCACAGAGCAGCCCGGATCCTCCTCTTCTCGGGTCCCTCTTCTGTGCTCCTGGCCCCTTCCTCCTGTTGAGTGCCCCCACAGCAAGCAGCTTGCTATGGGGGCACCCGAGCCGAGCTGCAGCTCCATGTGTCAATTCAGACACATAGCTGCGGTTCGGCCTGTCCCCTCTCTCTCCTGATTGGCTAACTGACTTTGATTGACAGCAGCAGGTGCCAATGGCGCCGCTGCTGTGTCTAAGCCAACCAGGAGGAAGAGTCCCTGAAAGCCAAGACACTTGTGGACATCGCTTGGCAGAGATGGGGCATAGAATGCATTAAGATAAAAAAAAACTTCTGCCTTTACAACCCCTTTAATCTAAAAATACCATCCTGGTAATATCTAAAATATGGAGTCAAGCAAGACTAGTCACTGGATGAACCAAATACATGATGTAGCTTCCTCCTTAGCGGAATTACCTACCTCCTAAGGGCAGGGCCAGACTGGCCTACCGGCATAACGGGAGATTTCCCGGTAGGCTGCCTGTCCTGGGGCCGGTTTCATTTGCGGCTGCAGCAGTGCTCCCTGTCCCTGGCTGGATCTGTGTTCGGCGGTGACGCTGTAACACGGTCCCGCCCCCCTAGACCGGCTCGTGTGATAGTAGATAGAGTCAGCGTTCAGCCTATCACAGGAGCCGGTCTAGGGGGGCGGGACCGTGTTACAGCGTCACCGCCGAACACAGATCCAGCCAGGCAGCTCCGTGATAAATAGGAGCAGGAGAGAGGAGAGGGGAGCACTGCAGGAGATGCCCGCCGTACAGCCCGCCCTGTTTGCCTGGATAGGAGGATCGGCAGGGGGGCCGCATATAGAGGAAATTAGCTTTCTATATTCCTCCATACAGCCGCTGAATGCTTGCAGGAGGGGGAGGGGGGAGGAGGAGGAGAATCAAGCATTCCGCGGCTGTATGGAGGAATATAGAAAGCTAATTTCCTCTATATGCGGTCCCCCTGCTTCTCCTCCTATCCAACTTCTTTTGTTGGCCCCTCCCAGTTCTCCTTGTGGCTCTCCCCCCCAGTGCTCTCCTCCCCCAACACACTCTCCAGCCCCCCCACAGTTCTCTCCACCTCTGTTCTTTCTGCCCCCCCTGCTCTCCAGCCACCATTCCAGTGCTCTCCACCCCTGTTCTCCCCCCCCCAGTATTCTCCACTCCCCCCAGTGCTCTCCACCCCTGTTCTTTCTCCCCCCCAGTGCTCTCCCCATCACTCCCCAGCCCCCACCCCAGTGCTCTCCACCCCCCACAGTGCTTCCCAGCCCCCCCACCCCTGTTCTTTCTGGCCCCCCAGTGCTCTCAAGCTCCACCCATCGCTCTCCAGCCCCCTGTGCTCTCCACCCCTGTTCTTTTTGGCTCCCCCTCCAGTGCTTTCAAGCTCCCCCCCAGTACTCTCCGCTCCCCCTGCATTTTGCCCCCACCCATGTGCTCTCCAACCCCGCCAGTGCTCTCCGCCCCCCATAGTGCTCTCCAGCACCCCATGCTCCCCACCCCTGTTCTTTCCCCCCCAGTGCTCTCCAGCTCTCCCCATCACTCTCCAGCCCCCACCCCAGTGCTCTCCAGCCCCCGTGCTCCCCACCCCTGTTCTTTTTTCCCCCACCCATGTGCTCTCCAACCCCGCCATTGCTCTCCGCCCCCCATAGTGCTCTCCAGCCCCCCGTACTTTCCACCAGTGTTTTTTCTGGCCCCCACTGGTGCTCTCAAGCTCCCCCCATTGCTCTCCACCCCCCAGTGCTCTCCACTCCACCCTGCTCTTTGTACCGCCCAGTGCTCTCCCCCCCAGTGCTCTCAAGATCCCCCCCCCCAGTGCTCTTTACCTCCCACACTGTTCGCCCCCTCAGTGCTCTCCAGCCCCCCTCTCAGCCTCCCGTGCTCTCCACCCCTGTTCTTTTTGGCTCCCCCCAGTGCTCCCCACCCCTGTGATCTCCACTCCCCCCTGCTCTTTGACCCCACCCATGTGCTCTCCAACCCCGCCAGTGCTCTCCGCTCCCCCTTCTCTCCAGCTCCCCCCCCAGTGCTCTCGCTTCCCCAGGACCAGAGGACAGGCTGACTGGGGCCCGAAAATGAGGACGGCTGAAGGTGCAGGTGGCCAGGGACCACTCCATCTCACAGCAAACAGATCCTCTGGAAGGAGCACTATCCCCATCCAAAACGAGAACAGACCCTGCCTGCTGATGGCGATCATGGACATCCTGCTGGCATGGAAGGTACCGTACCGAGCATCACAACACACCTTCCCACAGACAGGGACTGCAGACTGGGACATGTGGCATAGGAGAGACTGCAATTACGGGCACAGTAAAGCTGCATTTGATGACCATAGTGAGGCTGCAATGACGGGCACAGTGAGGCTGCAATGATGGGCACAGTAAAGCTGCATTTGATGGGCACAGTAAAGCTGCATTTGATGAGCACAGTAAAGCTGCATTTGATGAGCACAGTGAGGCTGCATTGATGGGCACAGTGAGGCTGCATTGATGGGCACAGTGAGGCTGCAATGGTGGGCACAGTGAGGCTGCAATGGTGGGCACAGTGAGGCTGCAATGGTGGGCACAGCGAGGCTGCATTTGATGGGCACAGTGAGGCTTCATTTGATGGGCACAGTGAGGCTGCATTTGATGGGCACAGTGAGGCTGCATTTGATGGGCACAGTATAGCTGCATTTGATGGGCACAGTATAGCTGCATTTGATGAGCACAGTAAAGCTGCATTTGATGAGCACAGTGAGGCTGCATTGATGGGCACAGTGAGGCTGCATTGATGGGCACAGTGAGGCTGCAATGGTGGGCACAGTAAGGCTGCAATGGTGGGCACAGCGAGGCTGCATTTGATGGGAACAGTGAGGCTGCATTTGATGGGCACAGTGAGGCTGCATTTGATGGGCACAGTGAGGCTGCATTTGATGGGCACTGATGAGGATGCATTTGATGGGTACTGGTGGGGCTGCATTGAGCTCTTGTATCATGTCTGCAGCCTCTGACCTTCTCCTGTATCATGTCTGCAGTCTCTGAGGGAGTCTGGAGAGGAGTCAAGAGTGGGAGCACCGCCGGGATGGGGGTCATGGGAGAAGTCAGATGTGTGGGGACTGTGGAGAGGAGACTATTGGATAAAACCAGAGAGAGCCACCAAGCTGGAGCCGACTGACTGAGCCCTGCACGGTGTACCTGAGAGGAGGTCAGTGACAGCACCGCTAGGCCAGTCTGAGGGGAAGTCACTGATGTAAGGGGGGTGTGAATACGATAATTTAAGGGGGCATTGATATAAAGGTTTCCCCCCCCAATATCAGTAACCCACCCCCCCTTACCTTAGTGTATTCTTTCTGCGGAAGGTGGTCCCCCCACGTTCTGAGTTCCTGGGGTCCCCCTTGATGATTGACCACTTTTACCACTTTTAACTGGAATTTGCGTTTTATATATATAAAGCCCTATGTGCTTTCATATCTGTCTTATCTATATATAATACACTCTTCAAATGTGCTTTAAAATGTATGGTTTTCCCTTTCATGAACAAGAAAATAATGACGTTATGCTGGTTTAATAATGCTGTGGGGCTGGTATGAAATGTTTTCCAGGGCTGGATTTTATTCCCAGTCCGACCCTGCCTAAGGGTCCCTTTTTTCAAACCATATCCCTTTGCCCCTCTTTCCTCTTCAGTTACCCTTCTATATGACCAGGTATATAGACCTCCTAAATATGTATTATTCAAAATCCAAAAGTGTTATACTACATTAAACAGTTCTTTCAGGCTGGGTTCACACTAGTGCGACACGACATCCGTCCTACTTTGGATCCGACTTTGCCCTGCGACATGAAGCCGACATATGTCCGACTTTCAATGAACGGGGATCCGACTTGGATCCCCGCCAATATCAGGCACTGTGTTTGGTATGAATCTTGAGGGGGAACTCCAGGCCAAATTTTAAATAAAAAAAAAACGGCGTGGGTTCCCCTCCAGAGGCATACCAGGCCCTTGGGTCTGGTCTGGATTTGAACGGGCGCCCCTACGCCGAAAAAACGGTGTGGGGGTCCCCCCAAAATCCATACCAGACCCTTATCCGAGCACACAACCTGGCAGGCCGCAGGGGAAGAGGGGGGGACGAGAGAGCGGCCCCCCTCCCTCCTGAACCGTACCAGGCCGCATGCCCTCAACATGGGGGGTTTGGTGCTCTGGGGCAGGGGGGCGACCTGCTGCCCCCCCACCCCAGAGCACCCTGCCCCCATGTTGATGAGGACAGGGCCTCTTCCCGACAACCCTGGCCGTTGGTTGTCGGGGTCTGCGGGCTGGGGGCTTATCGGAATCCGGGAGCCCCCTTCAATAAGGGGGCCCCCGGATCCCGGCCCCCCCACCCTATGTGAATGAGTATGGGATACATCGTACGCCTACCCATTCACCTGGTGGAAAAAAATTGCAATAAAAAAACACTACACAGGTTTTTAAAGTAATTTATTACACAGCTCCGGGGGTCTTCTTCCAACTTCCGGGGGTCTTTTCCGACTTCGGGGGTCTCCGGTGTCGTCTCCGCGCTCTCCGGTTCTTTCGTCCGCCGGGCCTCCGCTAACTTCTTTTTAGCTCTCTTGCTAACGGAGGCCCAGTCTTCCCGTTGTCTCGTCCGGCTCTCCGTTGTCCTTCTGCCGGCCCCTCCACTAACTTCTTGGTAGCTCTTTCGCTAGTGGAGGGGCGCGGTCTTCCCGTTGTCGCCGTCGGCGTCTTCTTCCCTCTTCTCCTTCTCGATGTTGACGCGTCGCTTCCTCCCGCTGTAATACTGGCTCTCCGCTCCGCTCCGCATTAATATAGGCTTCTCATGACGTCACAGTCACATGTTCCGGGGCACATGACCCCGGAGCATGTGACTGTGACGTCATGGGAACATGTGACTGTGACGTCATAAAAAGCCTATATTAATGCGGAGCGGAGCGGAGAGCCAGTATTACAGCGGGAAGAAGCGATGCGTCAACATCGAGGAGGAGAAGAGGGAAGAAGAAGCCGACGGCGACGACGGGAAGACCGACCCCTCCACTAGCGAAAGAGCTACTAAGAAGTTAGTGGAGGGGCCGGCAGAAGGACAACGGAGAGCCGGACGAGACAACGGGAAGACTGGGCCTCCGTTAGCAAGAGAGCTAAAAAGAAGTTAGCGGAGGCCCGGTGGAAGAAAGAACCGGAGGGCGGCGGAGACGACACCGGAGACCCCCGAAGTCGGAAAAGACCCCCGGAAGTCGGAAGAAGAGCGCCGGAGCTGTGTAATAAATTACTTTAAAAACCTGTGTAGTGTTTTTTTATTGCAATTTTTTTCCACCAGGTGAATGGGTAGGGGTACGATGTACCCCATACTTACTCAGATAGGGTGGGGGCCGGGATCCGGGGGCTCCCTTATTGAAGTGGGCTCCCGGATTCCGATAAGCCCCCCGCCCGCAGACCCCGACAACCAACGGCCAGGGTTGTCGGGAAGAGGCCCTGTCCTCATCAACTTGGGGGCAGGGTGCTCTGGGGTGGGGGGGCCGCAGGTCGCCCCCCTGCCCCAGAGCACCAAACCCCCCTTGTTGAGGGCATGCGGCCTGGTACGGTTCAGGAGGGAGGGGGGGCCGCTCTCTCGTCCCCCCTCTTCCCCTGCGGCCTGCCAGGTTGTGTGCTCGGATAAGGGTCTGGTTTGGATCTTGGGGGGACCCCCACGCCGTTTTTTCGGCGTAGGGGTGCCCGTTCAAATTCAGACCAGACCCAAGGGCCTGGTATGCTCCTGGAGGGGGAACCCACGCCAGTTTTTTATTTAAAATTTGGCCTGGAGTTTCCCCTCAAGAGCAGTACAGCACAAGTCGCATGCCAAAGTCGGACCATGCAAGACTGCGGTCCGACTTTGATCCGACTTCAATGATAGTCAATGGGCTGAAGTCGGATCAAAGTCGGACCAAAGTAGTACAGGGAGCATTCTCAAAGTCGGACCGACATGTGTCGGACCAGTTAAGACGGCTCCCATAGGGAAACTTTAATTTTCACACGTCATGCGACATGAGCTCCCAATGTCGGAGCGTTTGTCGCCCCAGTGTGAACCAGGCCTCAACCTTTAAATAATCAAATCTGTGATTTTGAAAAGCCAGAAAAAGTAATGGTATTTGTGGGTTTAACTTTTTTTTACATATTAGTTTTTCATGCATCATGTAACTGGGGCATAGCCGGGGTGCATTCTTTTGCCTATATGCTTTGTGCTAAAAATTGTCCCTATTTCTGATCCTGTAAATTTACTAAAGGCAAATACACTGTTCACTTTGCAAGTAGGGATGAGCTTCGAGTTCGAGTCAAACTCATGTTCGACTCGAACATTGCCTGTTCGCCCGTTCGCCGAACAGCGAACAAATTGGGGTGTTCGCGGCAAATTCGAAAAATCTATGGGAGAAATCTAAAGTGCTAATTATAAAGGCTTATATGCAAGTTATTGTCCTAAAAAGTGTTTGGGGACCGGGGTCCTGCCCCAGGGGACATGTATCAATGCAAAAAGAAGTTTTAAAAACGGCCGTTTTTTCGGGAGCAGTGATTTTAATAATGCTTAAAATGAAAAAATAAAAGTGAAATATTCCTTTAAATTTCGTACCTGGGGGGTGTGTATGATATGCATGTAAAGTGGCGCATGTTTCCCGTGCTTAGAACTGTCCCTGCAAAAAATGTCATTTTTGAAAGAAAAAAAGTCTTTTAAAACTCACTCGCTATTAATGAATTGTCGGCTCCCGGCAATACATACAAAAGTCATTGATAAAAAAAAAAAAAAAACGTGGAGGTTCCCCAGAATTCAATTACCAGGCCCTTCAGGTCTGGAATGGATATTAAGGGGAACCCCGCCGCAAATTAAAAAAAAATTTGACGTGGGGTTCCCCCAAATATCCATTCCAGGCCCTTCAGATCTGGCATGGATTTTAAGGGGAACTCCACCCCAAATTTAAAAAAAAATGGCGTGGAGTCCCCCTAAAAATCCATACCAGACCCCTTATCCGAGCACGCAACCTGGCCGGCCGCAGGGGAAAAGGGGGGGACGAGAGAGCGCCCCCCCCTCCCTCCTGAACCGTACCAAGCCACATGCCCTCAACATGGGGAGGATGTCCCCATGTTGATGGGGACAAGGGCCTCATCCCCACAACCCTTGCCCGGTGGTTGTGGGGGTCTGCGGGCGGGGGGCTTATTGGAATCTGGAAGACCCCTTTAACAAAGGGGACCCCCAGATCCCGGCCCCCCCTATGTGAATTGGTAAGGGGTACATTGTACCCCTACCATTTCACGAAGAAAGCGTAATTTTTTTTTTTTTAAAAACACACAGACACCTTGAAAAAGTCCTTTATTTAAAAAAAAAACAAAAAACATTCCAGCGGTGAAATCCAGTGTCCCGCGGCGATCCCGATGTCCAGCGCTGTCCTTCATTGGTTGTGCCTGAGCGGACCTGATGGGGAACTCCCTCTCAGTATTTTAAATGTATAGACCCGCCCCTTCTAAAGTTCCCCATCAGGTCCGCTCCCTCGGTATGTCGGACCCGCCTACGTCATTGGCTTGAGCGGGGAACTTCCTTCACTGTGTAATTTAAATTTACATAGTGAAGGAAGTTCCCCGCTCAAGCCAATGACGTAGGCGGGTCCGACATACCGAGGGGGCGGACCTGATGGGGAACTGCTCTCACTTTGGCAATACATGTATAGACCCGCCCCTTCTCATGTTCCGCATCTGGTCCGCTGAGCAGACCTGATGGGGAACTTTAGAAGGGGCGGGTCTATACATTTAAAATACTGAGAGGGAGTTCCCCATCAGGTCCGCTCAGGCACAACCAATAAAGGACAGCGCTGGACATCGGGATCGCCGCGGGACACTGGATTTCACCGCTGGAATGTTTTTTGTTTTTTTTTTAAATAAAGGACTTTTTCAAGGTGTTTGTGTGTTCTTTTTAAACATTTTTTTACGCTTTCTTCGTGAAATGGTAGGGGTACAATGTACCCCTTACCAATTCACATGGGGGGGGCCGGGATCTGGGGGTCCCCTTTGTTAAAGGGGTCTTCCAGATTCCGATAAGCCCCCCGCCCGCAGACCCCCACAACCACCGGGCAAGGGTTGTGGGGATGAGGCCCTTGTCCCCATCAACATGGGGACATCCTCCCCATGTTGAGGGCATGTGGCCTGGTACGGTTCAGGAGGGAGGGGGGGCCGCTCTCTCGTCCCCCCCTTTTCCCCTGCGGCCAGACAGGTTGCGTGCTCGGATAAGGGGTCTGGTATGGATTTTTAGGGGGACTCCACGCCAATTTTTTTTTAAATTTGGGGTGGAGTTCCCCTTAAAATCCATGCCAGATCTGAAGGGCCTGGAATGGATATTTGGGGGAACCCCACGTCAAATTTTTTTAAAATTTGTGGCAGGGTTCCCCTTAATATCCATTCCAGACCTGAAGGGCCTGGTAATTGAATTCTGGGGAACCCCCACGCTTTTTTTTTTTTTTTTTTTATCAATGACTTTTGTATGTATTGCCGGGAGCCGACAATTCATTAATAGCCGCAAGTCAGTTTTAAATGACTTTTTTTCTTTCAAAAATGACATTTTTTAAAGGGACAGTTCTAAGCACGGGAAACATGCACCACTTCTCATGCATATCATACACACCCCCTAGGTACGAAACTTAAAGGAATATTTCACTTTTATTTTTTTCATTTTAAGCATTATTAAAATCACTGCTCCCGAAAAAACGTCCGTTTTTAAAACTTTTTTTGCATTGATACATGTCCCCTGGGGCAGGACCCGGGTCCCCAAACACTTTTTAGGACAATAACTTGCATATCAGCCTTTATAATTAACACTTTAGATTTCGAACGTTCGAGTCCATTGTATTTAATAGGGTTCTAAAGTTTACATGAACATTTTGTCTGTTCGCAGGTTCTGGTGCGAACCGAACAGGGGGGTGTTCGGCTCATCCCTGTTTGCAAGTGAAGCTCCACTTTGCAAGGGCATTTTCCCCAGTGCTTAGTGAATTTAGTGAAGCTTCACCTTGCAAAGAATTTCCAAACCTGTGCAAATGCATTTTTGCTTGCACATGATTGGACAATGGAAGTCAACAGAGCTTCAACTCATTCCCTAAGTTCTGGGGATAATTACCTTGCAGAGTGCAACTATACTTGCAAAGTGAACAGTATATTTGCCTTTAGTAAATCAACCCCATACAATTATATACAGGTGCTCTTTAAATGGCAAAATCATTTTTCAAGCAATAGTTTCATGGTCAGACGTGGCCAAATCTGTTGCCCGAGGGTTGGACAAAGCTAAACTTGCTTACACACCGCCAGATTTTGCAGACAAAGCCGTAAATAAATATTGACATGTTTTATATAATAGGCCTAATTTGTACTGCAGCTTTTTAGGGAAAAACATGCCTAAATGTATACAAAAAAAAAATGTCCCCCTACCACTGTGTTTGATTTGCTGACAAAGGAAAACAGAAGGTTTCCATGCACACGGCTGTACGGCTTTTGCACTTGACAGCGCTCACAATGTTTACAATATGGCTTGGACAGTTGCCCAGAGCTGCTGTACACACAATTAAACTGCAGGGCTCAACTGCTCTTTCAAGTCAGCGTGATGCTAAAAGACTCTCATTGTACCCCTGTGCCAGTCAGCCTTCAGACATTCAACATAAACAAATTTGGGGCTCATACATTAGTAACAGTATACCGTTTTGTCTGCTTCCGCAGACAGAGCCAATTCTCACACTGCAGCTGATGGGAAATCAACCCATCCTAGCTGAAAACATCGACAAATTAGGGAGGCCAATTAGAAGCTTGTTTGTATTACTCACGGTTATTCTTCGTAAGTGCCATTGAAGTTTGTTGTCAGCACTCAGTAAATGGCCTTTGCAATGCATTTCACTAACATGTTGTGGTTAGTGTAGTTGCAACATTTGCCGAGTCACAGCTAATAAATTCTGGCTGAAATCCTTCTGTAAATTCGATTTTTGGGGGATTTATTTAGGAAAGTTACAACATTATTTAAAGTGAACCTGTGATTTAGCAACAAATAATATTATTTATTTAATTATTACAGGTATTTATATAGCGTTGACAATTTACACTGCACTTTTAATCCCTGACCTCAAACATCTAAGGTCCCTACTTCACATGCATACTTACACATGTAGCTAGGTACCTTGATGGTCGTGTCGTTCCCCCACTCTTCCCCCTTCCTGCTGCTGGGATCTGTGTAATCAGCAGATTGTGTATGCAGCAGTCACCTCTCACCCTGAGGTTCCCTGCTGTGCAGCTTTAGAGCAGTTCTGTGTGTGATCCCCCTTCTCGGTCCCTCTCCATCCTGGCAAGCAGCAGAGGAACTAACTAGGAAAGGCTGGAGGAGGATCATGGGAGATGTATTCCTCTTGGAAGTACTGCCCACTGAAAGTAATGGGGCCTGAACTGAGACCCCCACCAGACCCTGCAGAAGAAGGAAGGGAAAGAGCTGCATTTTCCCAGGCTGTACAAGACACAGCTCTCTTGCCGTGAAGGAGCCTGGATAGTGTACATCGCTGTTCAGTGTGACCACCACTGCTGCATAATAGCAGCCTGAGCTGAATCTGGAGTGCTGAGTCTAGGTGTTCCGCCAGAGTTACCTGGGTGCAGAGCAGAAAGTGGACTAATCGCTAATGTGTGAGTGATTAATCCACTAATGTTTGACCAGATGGTGAGCTGCAATATCACTGGGATTGGTGAGCTGCTGCTGTGGGAATCTACTGTTTGCTGCTAGAGAGACTGAGCTCTTTAGGAACTGACCATACAGCCATCTAGTAGCCTTCTTGCTGCCTGCAGGTTTGACTGGGACTATTCGAATATGCACCACAGGTACAACTGGGCCCCAACGCTAGCCAGGTGAAGAGTTAGGACTGAAGACTTCCCTTTAAGGCCGCTATACAGAGACCTTCATCTATTGCTTATGCTGAGAAGAACCTCTCAGAGAACATTTCACCATATCCTAGCCATTCTTCTGGAGTGCACTCTGGACTAGTTATATTATTCTTATTCACATTGCAGTTGTTACTTATATGCAATGTTTATTGCCGACTTCGCAGATTATTGAATTAATCCCAGTCTAGTGGTAAAGAACTCTAATCTAAGTTACCTTGACATAGTAGTTATACTGTCTAGTGGACTGTGTCTGAACCTACCTTCTGTGTGTTCATTTATGCTCAAATGACCAGCTTAAAGTGTTACTAAACCCACAACAGTAAAATCAGTCTGTATATACAATAAAGCATGCTTGTTATACTCACTGTGGAACCTAAGTGGTAAATTCTCTGCATTATGTAAAAAGGCTGTTTGATCCTGTCTTCTTTGATCCCCCCTTCTTTTCCTGTCCCCAGTCCATCTGCTGATAGAACAGAGCCTTGGAGGCAATCTACACATGCTCAGTTTGGTATGTATTGCTAGAAATTTTTTATTTTTTTTGGGAGGGTGCATGGGATCAGCACAGGGACAATTAGCACTGTCCAGGCAAGTCAGAGGTCATACAGTCTCATAGGGCAGTCAGGGGAGAATGAAAACTCCTTCTACAAGCTTTAACCAGTGCTCATCTGGACACTGATAGAAGTTACAAGACTGCTATACACTGCTGATGAAAAAAGGTATTTAGCAGTTTATATTTACTAAAATAATTGCATTTCCATGTTCTGTGTACTGCGAGAGACCAGATATACTGAATGCAGGCTCCTGGGTTTAGTAACACTTAAAAGTAGGAGTAATACTTTTAAGTGTTATTTTGCATGGGGGGGGGGGGTCTTTCAAGAGGCACTGTCACTTTGGGCTGAAGTGCAAGTGTCACTGTCCCATTAAACAAGTTTAGTAAGCATAGCAACTTTTTACAGAGTGCAGGAACCAATAGCCACTAACCAGCTTCCTTTTTTTTGCTTGGAAACCTAATAGATTGCTGTGAGTTACTGTTCTTTGCTCATTATGCTTGGCACAGTCTCTTTTAATAAGACGGTATATGTTATTAACAATGCGCCAGGGTATTAGAACAACAATGCAGCCTGCTAATAAATATAATCTATTTGCATGCTTAAAAACACAATCCTATAAACCCCTTTTCATGTTATACAATTATATTGCTTCAATATAAATATTCTCTTTACTAATATTTTCTTCTAACCCTCCGCATAATCTTGATTCCATTTGTAGTTAGGCTAAGGAGTTCACTGAATATAATTTGAACTAATTGCTTTTCGCCGTCTCTTCAGGGAACTGGAACCTCTGCTGATATTAGGAATGACCAATTAATATAGGTGAGACTGCATTTTGCAAGCGATTATAATAGAGCTTGTCTTGCTGTATAAAGAATATAAAGCAGGTAAACTTGTTTCCTCTAGAGGCAGTTTTAAGGCTCAGCTGAGGTTTGGATATTCCGGATTCATTTATTTTATTTTGGCTGAAGTAAACAGATCCTGAATCCTAAGCTATAAAATAAACAAATGCAATAAAAAGTGCAGGATGCAGCCAAAATGGAATATGAGACCACATTAATGAGTTTGGCTGGGTGGAAAATTGGATTTAGAAAAGGGGGTACATGGTCCCCAGCAGAGATGAGCATGACATTTCAGACTTGATTTGGTGAATTGGCAAATTTGCGTTCATTACAATTTCATAGGCATTCACCTTTAATTTTGCCTGGCAGTATAGCAATATTATATTTTATAAAATGCAAGTGATTTGAAGCTACCTAAGCAGGAAGCTTAAAAAACAAAACAAAAAAAAAAAACAATCAAATCACAAAGCTAACAGACATAAGGTTACTTGTTTTTAAGAAATGTCCAATGAGATTTTAATGTACTAGTCACATGGCTTAAATAATCAATAATTATCCTTGTATTAAAGTTTTGTAAACTGAGCCAATGGACTGTGTGTTTTCGATTCCCGCCGCTGCTGCACGCTTCCTTTTTCAGTGAATGAATCTTTGTTATGTAATCAAAAGATGAATTTATTGGGTAGTCATCAAAGTTTTCAATTAACCTTCTCATTCATAATCTAGTCATCACTCAGTTCACCTTCTCATTCATAATCTAATAAATGGACTACAATTTCATTGATAAAAAGGTTCTGCTCTAATGAATGGCTTTTTATCAGTGGACTAGAAGCTCATTCATTAGATTATGAGAAGATGAACTGAGGATGTTGATTACTAACACCAATGTCCTTTATTCTCACCATAATCCTCAATAAATAGATCTTTGTTGACATAATAAAGACACAATTATATATATATTTAAAAAGATAAATATTTTGTGTATTTTGTTGTTTTTATTTTTGTTTATTTAAAAAAAAAATACAAATACAAACTTAAAGAATTTAAAGAAACTGTAATAAAAGTTTGCTAAAAGTGCAGAAGTTGCCATTCTGGCTTACATTTTTTTCCTATGGTCTAGAAAGCCATAAAAAAATATATATATTTCTAATATCAAGAAAACATCAAATAACCCAAATTACACCAAAAATGATAAATTATAAACAATTTTTTTAAAACATATTTCTTTAATTATTTTTGGGGGTTTTGATCTTTGTGTTATTTTTTGGTGAAGCCATGATCAGTGTTCAGTGATCATGATATTGCATGCTGCAGGAAATATTCACTCATTTCCTGTGTATGATACCCATAGAAAAAAGGTACTGTAGTTTCCAACAAAGGGGGGGGGGCAGTAATTAAACCATTTTTAGAGGTTCTACACCTTCCCCACTCTACTAAAAATGTGTTTTCTGTCCATGTCCTAATTGGAGAGATTTCTTACCTCTTCCAGTCCTCACAGGAAGTGAACAAAAGTCTTCCCAGCAGGAAAACTGACGGCGATAAAAACATATTGTGTGGAGTTAGGCTTTATTGTTTTTTTTAAATCTATTTAGAAGGGTCTTTGGCTGGGAGTGCAGCCATTTTACATGATTCCATGTCACTTACCTGGTAGGAGACTGAACTGACCAGGTTGGCCTCTGTTGTATCTCCAGCCCAGGCCCCATGGAAGGTGGAGCAGATGGTGCCATGGGACAGGAGGAACAAGAGTGTCGGCAGGTGTTGATAGCAGAACCTGCAGCAGATGCAGGCTTGAGAAGTCAGGCAGGACATCAGGTCAGGAGCAGATGTGATGCACACTGGACCAGCCGAGGTTAAAGGGGCACTATGCATGTACTGCAGGTTCTGGAAACGTTGCTTGTCGAAGCTTTCAGCAGGCTTTAGCAGGCTTTAGGCAGGAACACACTACCATGACTGGAGCGGTTATGAAGGACAGCCAAAGCAGGCACTGGGAAACGGTATGAATCCAATAAAGTTGGAAGCAGGAGCGAGGTCACAGAGGTAGCTGAGGTCAGTAGCAAGCAGACAACGAGGTACAGAAGCATAGGCAGAAACGTGGTCAGGAACGGAGCAAAAGTCAGGAACAGATGGACAGAGGTACAAGCAGAATCCAGGATCAGATCAGTTAAAAGCTGGGTTGTCAACAGAAGTCAGATGTAGGATATACTCAGTGCACAGGGAAAGCTGAAGACCAGTCAGCACTGACAGTGAGTAAGAGCCCCAGACCGAGGGAGATGGACAGTTATTTTGTGTTTCTTCCTTTTGCAAATAATCGCACCAACTGTTGTCACCCTCTCACCAAGCTGCTTGGCGATGGTCTTGTAGCCCATTTCAGCCTTATGTAGGTCTACAATCTTGTCCCTGACATCCTTGGACAGCTCTTTGGTCTTGGCCATGGTGGAGAGATTAGAATCTGATTGATGGATTGCTTCTGTGGACAGGTGTCTTTTATACAGGTAACAAGCTGAGATTAGGAGCACTCCCTTAAAGGGAGTGCTCCTAATCTCAGCTCGTTACCTGCATAGAAGACAGCTGGAAGCCAGAAATCTTGCTGATTGATAAGGGATCAACTACTTATTTCACTCATTAAAATGCCAATTAAATTATAACTTTTTTGAAATGCGTTTTTCTAGATATTTTTGTTGTTATTCTGTCTCTTACTGTTAAAATAAACCTACCATAAAAATGATAGACTGATCATTTCTTTGTCAGTAGGCAAACGTACAAAATCAGCAGGGGATCAAATACTTTTTTTCCCTCACTGTATGAGCAAGTTGCCGTACTGGAATTCCCTTACATTCTGTGTTGTACAATCATTTCAGCGTGCATGGGTATGGCTTGAGAGAGGGCGGTGCTTAAACCAGTGAACACGCTTATCCTTTCTTTGACTCAGATTCAAAGCTACTAAGAATAAAGAGAAAAATAGTGACACCCATAGGGATTTATATTGGTGAGGGAGCCAATGATCAATGATACAATGAAAATTAGAACTAATCATTGGTTACAAAGTACTGTCTTATTCAATCTAAATGTAAAATGTTTGACTTGAGAGTAAGACGTCATTAAATGTAAGACTACTTTTACCTCCTAACCTTCATCAGAAACCACATTTGTTGCTAATGATCTGAACTCGCAGTGCATCTTCACGTTAAACCTCATTTACACATTAACCTGACTGTCAGTGGGAGCAGGAGCAATCTAAATATTTACACAAATTAACCATGAACCCTAAAATAAACCAACCTTACAAGGTATAAGCAAAACAAGCCAGTAAAATAAACAGCATTATTTGATTAGAATCGCATACATCTTTTGAATAATTACTGAGAGGACTCGCATTTGTTTGTTTTTTAATTGTACTGGATTTGGAATTACATTGTGGAATGTGGACATGTTCATTGTTTGCTCTCTCTGTTGCTACCATCATGCATGCGGAGAAACTGGGGGCTAATACATAAACCCTGGAAGGAAGGAAAAAAGAAGTCTATCACAACCAATTAGGTCAGAGGTTTCATTTCCTACCTAAACTAAAAAAATGACCACTGGGATCTGATTGGCTGCTATGGATAATTCTAAAAGATACTTTTCTTTTAGTTTTAGTACAAAAGTAGAAAAAGGTTTTTTTTTTCCCCTGTTACAGGAATATTTAGTAAATAAAAAAAATACATTATATTATTAAGACCAACAACTGATCTGATTTAAAGAAAGCGTGCTGGTTTGCAAGAATTTTTAACCGGGTCCTGTTTTATATAGCCGGCACCTCTAATGCCCTGTACTAGACATGTGCAATTCGTTTAGTTTCTAATTCGTTTTTCACAAATTTAGAGAAATTTGTTAATTCCGAAATATCCAAATTTCCGAATTTTTCAATTTCCGAATTTTCGGACTTTCGGATTTACGAAATTTCGAATTTCCGAATTTCGGAAATTCGAAAATTGGAAGTTTCGAAAATTCGAGATTCGAAAATTCAAAATTGCAAAATTCGAAATTGCAAAATTCGAAAATTCGAAATTGCAAAATTCGAAAATCTAAAATTCGAAAATGGGAAATTTGGAAAGTAGAATTTCCGAATTCCGAATTTTTTGAATTTCCGAATTTCCGAAAATCGCAAATTATATTTTTTTAGTTTTTTTTGCTTTTTTCGGAAATTCGAAAAAAAAAATTTGTTTTCGTTTTATTAGTTTTTTTGGAAATTCGGATATTCTAAAATTCGGAATTCGAAATTTCCGAATTCCGAATTTCACGAATTTACAAAAAAGGAAAAACCAAAAAAAAAGCATTTTTGGAATTTCCCAAATTTCCGAATTTCCAAAAAAAGAAAAAAAAGAAAAAACTAAAACAAAAAATAAAACAAATTTTTCGAATTTCCCGAATTCCCGAAAAAAGCAAAAAAACGAAAAAAAGAAATCGAAAAAAACTATTTTTTTTAATTTCCCGAATTTCCGAAAAAAGCAAAAAACGAAAAAAACGAAAACGAAAAAAACCAATTTTTCGAATTTCCGAAAAAAGAAAAAAAAAACTTTTCGTCAGTCTACCCTGTACACACGATCGTTTTTTTCCGAGGAAAAAAGTTCTTTCCGAAGAACTTTTTTCATCGGAAAAACGATCGTGTATGGGCCCCATCGGACTTTTTTCCATTGGTGTAAAAAAATAGAACATGTTTTAAATTTTTCCGATGGAAAAAAAACCGATAGGAAATTCCGATCGTCTGTTTGGAACTCCAACGGAGAAAAAACCCACGCATGCTCAGAATCAAGTCGACGCATGCTCAGAAGCATTGAACTTCATTTTTCTCGGCTCGTCTGAGTGTTTTATGTCACCGCGTTTTGGACGGTCGAAATTTTGTCTGATGGTGTGTATGCAAGACTGATGGAAGTCAGCTTCATCGGAATTCCGAGGGAAAATTCCATCGGATTTTATTCCATCGGAAATCCGATCATGTGTACAGGGCATAAGTGAAGCAACCCATCATTTGCTGTCCAACAACATGTCTATCCATCATAATGCTCGCAATGGCAAATGCTTAGTGGTCAACATGACCATGCTGACCAATGAGAAGCAGTTCTTTCTTCTGGGACACCTTACCAGAGGTAGAAAACCCAGATGCACTTCTCATTGATCAGCACAGTCACTTGGATGTGCTGACCAATAGGTTCTTGCCATTGTGAGCATTATAATGGTTACTCACTCTGAGGCTGTGTATTGTGGTGTATGGACCATTACACAGGCAGTACGGGGCATCATGGCCACTATGTGAAGCAGGATCCAGAAGGGTGGCCAGGATATTTAGAGTTAGTTCACCTTTTTTACTTTTTCATGAAAAGGTGAACTTCCCCTTATTATAAAATATATATATATATATATATATATATATATATATATATATATATAGTTTGTGTGTGTGTGTATATATATAAATATATAGTGTGTGTGTGTGTGTATATATATATATATTTCAGAAACAAAAAACGTATAATTGGCATGTGCGTATGTATTCACCCCCTTTGTTATGAAGCCCATAAAAAGCTCTGGTGCAACCAATTACCTTCAGAAGTCACATAATTAGTGAAATGATGTCCACCTGTGTGCAATCTAAGTGTCACATGACCTGTCATTACATATACACACCTTTTTGAAAGGCCCCAGAGGCTGCAACACCTAAGCAAGAGGCACCACTAACCAAACAGCCATGAAGACCAAGGAACTCTCCAAACAAGTAAGGGACAATGTTGTTGAGAAGTACAAGTCAGGGTTAGGTTATAAAAAATAATCCAAATCTTTGATAATCTCTAGGAGCACCATCAAATCTATCATAACCAAATGGAAAGAACATGGCACAACAGCAAACCTGCCAAGAGACAGCTGCACACCAAAACTCACGGACCGGGTAAGGAGGGCATTAATCAGAGAGGCAGCACAGAGACCTAAGGTAACCCTGGAGGAGCTGCAGAGTTCCACAGCAGAGACTGGAGTATCTGTACATAGGACGACAATAAGCCGTACGCTCCATAGAGTTGGGCTTTATGGCAGAGTGGCCAGAAGAAAGCCATTACTTTCAGCAAAAAACAAAATGGCACGTTTTGAGTTTGCGAAAAGGCATGTGGGAGACTCCCAAAATGTATGGAGGAAGGTGCTCCGGTCTGATGAGACTAAAATTTTACTTTTTGGCCATCAAAGAAAACGCTATGTCTGGCACAAACCCAACACATCACATCACCCAAAGAACACCATCCCCACAATGAAACATGGCGGTGGCTGCATAATGCTGTGGGGATGTTTTTCAGCAGTCAGGACTGGGAAAATGGTCGGAGTTGAGGGAAAGATGGATGGTGCTAAATACAGGGATATTCTTGAGCAAAACCTGTACCACTCTGTGTGTGATTTGAGGCTAGAACGGAGGGTCACCTTCCAGCAGGACAATGACCCCAAACACACTGCTAAAGCAACACTTGAGTGGTTTAAGGGGAAACATGTAAATGTGTTGGAATGGCCTAGTCAAAGCCCAGACCTCAATCCAATAGAAAATCTGTTGTCAGACTTAAAGATTGCCGTTCACAAGCGCAAACCATCCAACTTGAAGGAGCTGGAGCAGTTTTGCAAGGAGGAATAGGCAAAAATCCCAGTGGTAAAATGTGGCAAGCTCATAGCCACAAAATGTGGCTCTACAAAGTATTGACTTTAGGGGGGTGAATAGTTATGCACATTGACTTTTTCTGTTATTTTGTCCTATTTGTTATTTGCTTCACAATAAAAAAAAAACATCTTCAAAGTTGTGGGCATGTTCTGTAAATTAAATGATGCAAATCTTCAAACAATCCATGTTAATTCCAGGTTGTGAGGCAACAAAACACAAAAAATACCAAGGGGGTGAATACTTTTGCAAGGTACTGTGTGTGTGTGTGTGTGTATATATATATATATATATATATATATATATATATATATACACACACACACACACACATTTACTGGTCACTTTATTAGGTACACCTGTTCATTTGCTTGGCAAATAGCCAATACTGTACCATGGCAGCAAGACGTCGTGAAGACAACGTCCTGAAGTTCAAACCAAGCATCAGAATAGGGAAGAAAGGGGACCTAAGTGCCTTATAAAGTGGCATGGTTATTGGTGGCATGGTTGACGGCCTGGTCTGTGTATTTCAAAAACTGCTGATCTACTGGAATTTTCACGCAAAACCATCTCTCGGGTTTATAGAGAATGGTCAGAAAAAGAGAAAATATCCAGTGAATGGCAGTTTTGTGGAGGAAAATGCCTTGTTGATGTCGGAGGTCAGAGGAGAATGGGCAGACTGGTTCAAGATAATAGAAAGGCAACAGTAATTTAAATAACCACTCGTTACAACCAAGGTATGCAGAATACCATCTGAACGCACAACACATTGAACCTTGAAGCAGATGGGCTACAGCAGCAGAAGACCACATTGGGTGCCACTGCTGTCAGCTAAGAACAGGAAACTGAGTCTACAATTCACACATGATCACTAAAATTGGACAATAGAAGATTGGAAAAACATTGCCTGGTCTGATTTCAGCTGTGACATTCAGATGGTAGGGTCAGAATTTGGCATAAAAAACATGAAAGTACGGATCCATCCTGCCTTGTATCAATGGTTCAGGCTGGTAGTGGTGTAATGGTGTGGGGGATATTTTCTTGGCACACTTTGGGCCCAATTGATCATTGTTTAAACACCACGGCCTACCTGAGTATTGTTGCTGACCATCTCCATCCCTTTATGACTACAGTGTCCCCATCTTCTGATGGCTCCTTCCAGCAGGATAATGCACCATGTCACAAAGCTCCAATCATCTCACCACTGGTTTCTTGAACATGACAATGAGGTCCCTGGACTCCAACGCTATCCACAGTCACCAGATCTCCATCCAATAGATCACCTTTTGAAAGTGGTGGAATGGGAGATTCGTATCATGGATGTGCAGCCAACAAATCTGCAGCAACTGTGTGATGCTGTCATGTCAATATGGACCAAAATCTCTGAGGAATGTTTCCACCTTGTTGGATTTATGCCACAAAGAATAAAGGCGGTTCTGATGGCAAAGCGCCCGGTACTGGTGTACCTAATAAAGTGGCCTGTGAGTGTATATTCAGTATATAAATATACAGTATAGTTACTACAAAATCCATTTTGAAATGTAGTTTTATTTCATTTTTATTTTCCATTTCATTTATCTGTGAAGGTTCCCATTTATCCAGGTCATGGTAGAGCTAATAGCAGTTTGTCACATTCAACTGCACTTGTTCTTCATTTCTGAAGATCTTCTACTCTACAGGATGAGGTATGTTCCTGACACTCATTGGAACTGAAGAAGCTGCTTGGATAATCTACAATATGTCTTCAACATTACAGATCAAGTCCAGCTGAATTTGATTAACCTTCTATAGCTATTCCATCTCAATTATGAATATATAAAACTATCATTTTTTCCTCAGATTTCTATACCATGGAACCAGCCTGTAGACAGGATTTCCCAGCATTCTTATCCCCCTGCTCCTGAAATTGACTGGTATTTACCAGAAGTCTGCATACAATTTGACGTCAGATTACTTGCATCTCCAACCTTACTGCATAAGGGATTTCACTGTCAAAGAAGGACTAACATGTCTAATGAAATACTGGGGATGAATTGTTTCTTATTACAACCCTAGAACTGATCAGGGGCTATATTAAAGGCAGACCCTCCTACTTTACATTATGCTGAATGATTTCAGCAAGTGCGCTTGAATGTATCATGTAGAGTAGAGGTCTCCAAAGTCCCAAACTGTGGTCTATGGGTTGGATGCACCCTTTGCTTGCATTTATTTGTCACTTGGGACACTATTCCTCCCACTGACACCAACAATGGGACACTATTCCATATACTGACATCAACAATGAGGCACGATTACTTCCACTGACACCAACAGTGGGCCATAACTCCTTCCACTGACACCAACAGTGGGCCATAACTCCTTCCACTGACACCCAATGCTGTATCCTGGCCTAGGCCAACAAGGCCCAGGCCTAGGGCAGCACTTTGCAGGGGGGCAGCACGGAAAGAGTCCCCACCGGCTTGCGCTACACTGTTAGTGTAGCGCCAGTCTGATGGGGCGGACTGGGCTGAGAGGCAAATTAGTCTAGTGCCCCCATAAAGCAGCCGCGCTGTGTCTGGTATGCAGGAGGCCGGCATTCCGCAACTGTGGGGGGGGCTGCTTCTAATTTTGATTGTCCTACCATCCTGGACCACAAACGTTCCTCACTGTGCTATATGTTTTCTGCTGCACCATTGGCATATATCTCCATAAAATTATCAGAAATTTGTGCTTAAAGTATCATTTTGGATATAGGGAGGGTTATAGCCCCTGTCAGTCTATTTTTTATAGCCCCTGTCGCATTTCAGAGATTTGCCTTCACTTCCTGCCCCATACCCAAACAGGAAGTGAGAGGAAATTTATGCAAATTAAGGAAATCCATTGCCTCAGGCTCTCAGAACTAGTGTCCCCACTTGAAAAATTTCAGGGTGGGTCTTAAACAGAATGGGGTGTGGCCTTGACAGGAAGGGGTGGGTCATATTTAAATTAGGGGGTGCATGGGTTTGGTCAGGCCTAGGGCAGCACAAAACCTAAATACACTACTGCTGACACCAACAGTGGGCCATAACTCCTTCCACTGACAGTGATGGGACACAATTCCTACCACTGACACTAATGCCCTGTACACACAAACGGATTTCCGATGGAATAAAATCCGATGGAATTTTCCATCAGAATTCCGATGAAGCTGACTTCCATCAGTCTTGCATACACACCATCAGACAAAATTCCAACCGTCCAAACGACGAGCCAAGAAAAATGAAGTTCAATGCTTCTGAGCATGCGTTGACTTGATTCTGAGCATGCTTGGGTTTTTTCTCTGTTGGAGTTCCACACAGACGATCGGAATTTCCTATCGTTTTTTTTTCCATCGGAAAAATTTAAAACATGTTCTATTTTTTTACACCGATGGAAAAAAGTCTGATGGGGCACATACACGATCGGATTTACTGATGAAAAAAGTCCATCTGACTTTTTTCATCGGAAAAAACAATCGTGAGTACAGGGCATAACAGTGGGGCATAATTCCTTCCACTGACACCGATGGGACACTATTCCTTCCACTGACACCAACAATGCGGCACTATTCCTTCCACTGACACCAACAATGCAGCACTATTCCTTCCACTGCCACTAATGAAGGGGCACTATGAATTCCATTGACAGCAACAATGTGGTACTATTCCATCCACTGACATCAACAATGGGACACTATTTCTTATACTGACACCGATGGAACACTATTCCTTCCACTGACACCAACAATGAGGCCTTCCACTGACACCAACAGTGGGGCATTATTCCTCCCACTGACACCGATGGAACACTATTCCTTCCACTGACACCAACAATGTAGCACTATTCCTTCCACTGACACTAATGAAGGGGCACTATGCCTTCCATAGACACCAACAATGTGGTACTATTCCATCTACTGACATCAACAATGAGGCACGATTCCTTCCACTGACACCAACAATGGGGTATCAGTCGTTCACTGACACCAAAACAGGGCAGTATTCCATCCACTGACATCAATGATGGGACACTGTTCCTTCCACTGACACCAACGATAAGGCATTATTCCTGACTGAGGGTGATATGTACATTTTGTAATCCCACTGACACTGGGGCATTTTCTAATCCCACGGGCAGCGATAACCAATGAGTGGTTGCCATTGGAAGCAATATGATGGGTGCTTACTCCAGACTGTGTGTTGCAGTGTATGGACCACAGCACTGACATCATGATCGCATTGTGCAGTTGAGTCCGGAGGGGTGACCAGGATATTTGGAGTTAAGCTGGCCATAGATGGATCGAAATTTGATCGGCTGAACAGGAATCGGCTTATGCCAAATGGGAATGTTGGAAAATTTTCATTCAGTTAGTAGCTGCAACCAATCAGCTGCAGCGCTGATCAGTGTATTTGGACAGTGTAGGAATCTCCACTGTCAGAATACAATAGCACAGCGTAGAGCAAGGGTGCCCAACCTTTTGAAGAGTGAGGGCCACATAAGCAACTTGGTAACTGGTCGCGGGCCACAATAAGTGGAGCGGACAGAAGACAGATCCATGTCCGCTCTGTATATGCAAAGCGGACACGGCCCACTCTACTCTGTGGGCCCTCCCATCCAGTGGCGGTGCGTCCATAGAGGGCGCCGGAGCGCCGCCCCCTCTCGCTCCCGCACCGCCACTGAAAGACAATACACAGATTCATGCATTGCATGAATCTGTGTATTGTCACCGCTGCCGCGCTGCCCACTATTCATAGGGCCGGCCTCCTGGTGAGCGCCGGCCATATGAATTAGAGCGGCGGCTGGCGGTGGGTGTGTTCTGGAAGTGTCTATCAGAGCCAGCGGCTCTGATAGGTATTCCGAATACAGCTCTCACACTGTATTCGGCTTCCAAAAACTCCTCCCAGGTACACACGGGGGTGCGTTCCTTGGAGAAGACTGTGGAGGTTTCAGCCAATCAGGTTCACCGGATCTGGTTACCGGTAACCTGATTGGCTGAAGTGACATCGAGGGCGGGAGAACACATCGAGGACAGCGCGGACCGAGGAAGGTAAGTGCATGGCTGGGGGGGGGGGGGAACAGGCTGCATTTGGGGGGAACTGGCTGTATATGGGGGACAAGCTGGCTGCATTTGGGGGGAACTGGCTGTATATGGGGGACAAACTGGCTGCATTTGGGGGGGACTGGCTGTATATGGGGGACAAACTGGCTGAATATGGGGGGGAACTGGCTGTATATAGGGGCACACTGGCTGCATTTGGGGGGAACTGGCTGTATATGGGGGACAAACTGGCTGAATATGGGGGGAACTGGCTGTATATGGGGGACAAACTGGCTGCATTTGGGGGGAACTGGCTGTATATGGGGGACAAACTGGCTGAATATGGGGGGAACTGGCTGTATATGGGGGCACACTGGCTGCATTTGGGGGGAACTGGCTGTATATGGGGGACAAACTGGCTGAATATGGGGGCACACAGGCTGTATATGGGGACAAACTGGCTATATATGGGGACAAACTGGTTGTATATGGGAGCACACTGGCTGTATATGGGGGGCACACTGGCTGTACATGGGGGGCACACTGGTTATATATATATGGGGGCACACTGGCTGTATATGGGGACAAACTGGCTGTATATGGAAACAAACTGGCTGTATTTGAGGGGGCAAACTGGTGGCATTTGGGCACAGTGGCGGCAATTGATTTTTTTTTTTCAGTTTGTTTGCGCCCCCCCCCCCCCAAAAAATTTTGAGCACCAGCCGCCACTGCTCCCATCTGATCCAACCAGATGGAAGGGGACGGATCCCGTTCTGTTTTTTTTTTAGTGGATTGGATTAGAGGTAGGTGGGTGCAAATAAACACAAGTCTGTTTACATCTTCCGCTCCATAGAGATGAATGGAGGGTCTGTGGGTTGAACCAATCATATGAAATGGGCCTAAGGCTGCTTTCACACTGCTGTGCTGCAGTTTACCTGCACTGCAGGTGAAGCGCAGTGGACTTGTGGCTTTCCTGGGTTAGCTGCCATTTGCCACCAATATCAATTATATCCTGCAGGTGTGGCGCACTTTCTGAAAGCACACCAAACCCGTAGGTAATAGCAGAAGTCTTTGACTCAGTGCAGGTAACCCAAAAGTGCACTGCGCTGCACCTGCGGATCAGCTTGAAAGCAGCACAGTAACCACTGCAGAACAGATATGCCCAAATATACACCGTTTTTAGTAATAAACTTACCTTTAATAAAAGTCTAACATTCAGGTATCACTCCGCTTGTGACAGGAGCCGGCGCTATACCGGCTTTCTCTACCGCTGGCTTCATTCAGAACACTGATGCTCTGGGATGGTGGGTCGGCAGCCTGCGATCTGGGCTTGCGAACCTGCTATCCCAAAGCAGGAGGTCGCGGGCCACATCAGAGGGCTCCGCGGGCCACTGGTTGGGCACTCCTGGCGTAGAGGATTCCCCCATCCACTTTACTTGTGTGGATGGGGGAATCTGTCCACTGGCTTATCAAACAAAAAACAATCCATCTGTGGGCAACCTTAGTTCACCATTTCATTTTTTGTAAAAAGGTGAACTTACTCTTTAAGCAACAGAATCTCTTTAACCACTTAAGAACCGCCCTATAGCAGATATACTGATACAGGGCAACCATTTTGTGCAGAATCACGTATATATATATGGCAGTCTTGCTGCCATTAATAGTATAAAAAAAAAAATACATAAAAGTTTCAGTATATATCCCATAATTTGTAGACGCTATAACTTTTGTGCAAACCAATTAATATAAGCTTATTGGGATTTTTCTTTACCAAAAATATGTAGCAGAATATATCTTCATCTAAATTAATGAAGAAATTTGATTTATTAAAATTTTTATTGGGTGTGTTTTATAGCAGAATGTAAAAAATATTGTTTTTATTTCAAAATAGTTTTTGTTTATAGCGCAAGAAATAAAATAAAATAAACGCAGAGGTGATCAAATACCACCAAAACACTTTTTGTGGGGTAAAAAAGGATATATATCCGACTGCACAATTGTCAGTTAAAGTAACGCAGTGCGGTATTGTAAAAAAATGGCCTGGTCATGAAGGTGGGGGGGGGGGCAAATCCTCCGGAGATCAAGTGGTTAAAAGCGGTTTGCTTGCTTGGTTGTTTTCTCTTTGCTGTCTGTGCCCTGCTGGGGAGATTTTTTATCGTTTCTGGTATCAGAGACAAAACATGAAGTGAGAGGAAATACCTCTAAATTAAGGGTACTTCCCCACTTAAGCTGGCCATACATTATACAATTTTCTTGTTCAATTTCCTTTAGATTTACTATGTAGTGCAAAGGCCTGCCTGATTGCATACAAATTGAAAGAGTTTAGGTTTGACCTCATATTATATGATTTTGGTAAATGTAAAGGAAAATTGTATAATTTATGTCTCTCTCTGAACAATCACCAGACCCGCTGATTGGCTCCCACTGTGTCCAATCACAGCAGGAGCTGGGCTCCGGCGGTGGGAACGCGCGCCCCAGAGCCAAAGATCGGGATCACATACAGGTATGTTATTCTGCTCTTAAGAGCCGCCCTGCTGCAGTAAATATACGTGGGATGGTCCATAAGCGATTAATAAAATTTTAAGATCAATGACAGGGGCAGTGAATAACATTGATTATCTTGTTACAATGTTATCTGAAGATTGGTGGGATATTTTAGACAACAAGTAAACATGTTGTCCCTAAAGTCAATGTGTTGAAAGCAGAAAAAAATGGACATTGCAGTTTGTTGTGTAGCCACAGACCGGTCAGGGTGCCCATGCTAACCCGTGACCACAGTCAAAAGTGTCTACAATGGGCATGTGAGCTTCAGAACTGGACCACAGAGCAATAGAAGAAGATGGTCTGGTCTAATGAATCAAGTTTTCTTTTACATAATGTGGATGGCCGGGTGCATGTGCATCGCTTACCTGGGGAAGAGATGACACCAGGATGCAGTATAGGAAGAAGGAAAATCGGCAGAGGCAGTGTGATGCTTTGGGCAATGTTCTGCAGGGAAACCTTGGATCCTGACATTCATCTGCATGTTACTTGACACATACCACCTACCTAAACATTGTTGCTGACCAAGTATACCCCTTCATGAAAATGGTATTTACTGATGGCAGTGGCCACTTTCAGCATGATAATGCACCCTGCCACACTGCAAGAAGGGTTCAAGAATGGTTTGAGGAACAGAACAATGAGTTTGAGGGGGTAATGAAATCTCCAGGTCTCCAGCCAATCAAGCATCACTGGGATGTGCTGGAAAAACACATGGAGACCCCACCTTGCATCTTATAGGACTTAAAGGGGTTGTAAAGGTTTGTTTTTTATTTTCTAAATAGGTTCCTTTAAGCTAGTGCATTGTTGGTTCACTTACCTTTTCCTTCGATTTCCCTTCTAAATGTTTTTTTTCTTTGTTTTCTTTGTCTGAATTTCTCACTTCCTGTTCCTCCTCAGTAAGCTGTTCAGTAAGCTGTTCTGGCTGACTAACCCCCAGCCAGAACGGCTCGGATGATGGTGTGAAGTTTACTGAGGAGAAACAGGAGGTGAGAAATTCAAACAAAGAAAAAAAAAATTAGAACGGAAATCGAAGGAAAAGGTAAGTGAACCAACAATGCACTAGCTTAAAGGAACCTATTTAGAAAATAAAAAACAAACCTTTACAACCCCTTTAAGCTTTATACACATAATCAGAAAATGGGATGAAAAATACCACTTTCGAAGCCATCGTACGATAATCTGATCATTAGTACACAGCTTTCGAGAGACGATCACGAGTTCGTCTAAAATTATCCAAAAAGACAAACAAGAAAAATGTTCTTGTATGATACCAGATCGTACGATTTTCATTTAATCAGTACAGTTTTCCTCCGAAAATATATTACATCACTTCTGAATTTTTATTCTGTCGTACGAGAATTTTCGTAACTTTAGTAACCTCTTCATTTTCGATATGGAGACCTAGCATGCAAAAAAACAAAAACAATGGACGATTATTTGCCCGATAATCTTATGTATACCAGGCTTTAAAGGATCTGCTACTGATGGCTTGGTGCAGATACCACAACATTACCTACAAGTTCTAAGGTTGTCCATGTGTCCAGGGCCGTTTGAAGGAATTTGGGGGCCCCAAGCAAAATGGACATGGAGGTCCCCCCCAACCCCCCCCCCCCCCCCCCGCACTCACGCAAAGCCTACAGGAACCACAGCATAGCGATACAGTTTAAGCTCACCCACACTTTATATCAATAAAAAAGGTTTGCAGTGCAAATACTGCTGTTGCATATAATCCAACATACTTAAAACACATACACACTCACATTAACATTAAGATGCTGTTTAGGACTGTTTATGGACAGTGTGATGGACAGGGGGACCGTGGGATGGACAGGGGAACCGTGGGATGGACAGGGGGACCGTGGGATGGACAGGGGGACCGTGGGAGGGACAGGGGGACTGTGGGAGGGACAGGGGGACAGTGGGATGGACAGGGGGACAGTGGGAAGGACAGGGGGACCATGGGATGGACAGGGGGACAGTGGGAAGGACAGGGGGACCGTGGGATGGACAGGGGGACCGTGGGATGAAGAGGGGGACCGTGGGATGGACAGGGGGACAGTGGGATGGACAGGGGGACCGTGGGATGGACAGGGGGACCGTGGGGTGGACAGGGGGACCGTGGGATGGACAGGGGGACAGTGGGATGGACAGGGGGACCGTGGGATGGACAGGAGGCTTCGCACTGTAATATCCACATCATCTCCCCCACTGTAATATCCACATCTTCTCCCCCACTGTAATATCCACATCATCTCCCCCACTGTAATGTCCAGATCTCCCTCCTGTAATGTCCACATCTCCCCCACTGTAATATCCACATCACCCCCACATCTCCCCCTCTGTAATGTCCACATCTCCCCCGGGAAAGGTCCACATCTCCCCCCTGTAATGTCCACATCTCCCCACATCTCACCTCGGCCACTGCCGCCGGGTGTACCAAGATGGCCGCCGCTCCAGAGCTAGGCCAAAGCCGCAGCCTTTCCTATGGCCACAATCCGCGGATCGGCTCAGGGCAGAAATCCAGGACAGTGACAGGCAGCAGGCAGGCACCCTAGGCTGGGGCCCCAGGCCAGCTCGGGGCCCCAAGCAATTGCTTGTTTTGCCTGTCCTGTTCCGACGGCCCTGCATGTGTCAATGGGTCACAGCTGTTTTGGCAGCAAAAGAGGGACCTATTCAGTATTAATTGGGTCATCATAATGATCAATGTGCTTGTGTGTGTATAATAAAAAAAGAGCAAAAATTGCATAGGCATAAAATAAATGTGACTTACTTTACGTGATAATAGCTTTTATAAATGAAAAAAATATATAATTCTGGAAAAAAAAGAAAAAGAATCAAAACAACAGTGCTTAAGATAAAGAGACGCCAGAATTGGCAACAGAATAACTGAAATTGTTTGACTGACGTTGATAAACACAGCAACTCCCACATTGTCATTTCCTGTAATAATGGGGGAAAAGTATTAGCGTTTTCTGTCTGTAAAAAGATAAATCCCTATGACCTTCTGTCCTCTTTTTTTCAGACTTGGTAACAAAGTAATATTGCAACATGCGTAGAATCTTGCGTTCTCTGTATAGATCTTCATTCAGTAGCTGACTTTGTTCCATTTCCCCGCTGTTACACCATACCACACTGTGCTCTTCCAGTGCAAGAGTATTGCTCACATATGTAACTGTCACCACAAATCTGCAAAAGATGGTGTTTGTGGGTAGATAGCTTTCAGCAAACCTCTGTATCAAACACGCTGCTGCAAGGTATATTTCATTGCATCACCTCTGCAAAATAATATGGTGCAGAGCTCATTATTTGTGCGATTCTGCATATCTATGAAACTCACTAGGTACATCTGTCAGTTCCAGGAATAAAATTAAAGTTGATGTTTTATAAAACTGTGGAAACATTCAAATTAGTTTGCCAATGGTGACAAGTACAGAGTGTTTATTTATTTTTTAGTGGCAGTATTCAGAAATTGTTTCTTTAAGTGGGATATACACTAGTACATTTTTAAATGAATATTCGTATGAACATTCTTACAAAAATTCTCAGTACATTCGATGACTTGGCGAATGTCCTTTAAAACAACTACAATTTCAGCTCCGGAAGGTTTTACCCCCTTCCTGACTAGGCCATTTTTTGCGATACGGCATTGCGTTGCTTTAACCACTTAAGCCCCCCGGACCATTTGGCTGGCCAAAGACCAGGCCACTTTTTGCGATTCGGCACTCCGTCGCTTTAACTAACAATTGCGCGATCGTGCGACGTGGCTCCCAAACAAAATTGACGTCCTTTTTTTCCCACAAATAGAGCTTTCTTTTGGTGGTATTTGATCACCTCTGCGGTTTTTATTTTTTGCGCTATAAACAAAAATAAAGCGACAATTTTGAAAAAAATGCAATATTTTTTACTTTTTGCTATAATAAATATCCCCAAAAATATATATAAAACAAAAATTGTTTTCCTCAGTTTAGGCCAATATGTATTCTTCTACATATTTTTGGTCAAAAAATCGCAATAAGTGTTTATTGATGGGTTTGATGGGACGTTATAGCGTCTACAAAATAGGGGATAGTTTTATGGCATTTTTATTCTTTTTTTTTTATTAGTAATGGCAGCGATCAGCGATTTTTATCGTGACTGCGACATTATGCCGGACACATCAGACACTTTTGACACCATTTTGGGATCAATTTAACACCGATCACGATCAGTGCCATAAAAATGCACTGATTACTGTAAAAATGACACTGGCAGAGAAGGGGTTAACCTGTAGGGGGCGCTGAAGGGGTTAAGTGTGTCCTAGGGAGTGCTTCTAACTGTAGGGGGGATGGGCTGTGTGTGACACGACACTGATCACTGCTCCCGATTACAGGAAGCTGTGATCAGTGTCCTTGTCACTAGGAAGAATGGGGAAATGCTTGTTTACATCAGCATTTTCCCATTATTCCTCTCCGTGAGACGATCGCGGGACTCCCGGCGGACATCGAGTCCGCGGGACCCGCGGATGGACTCACGGAGCTCGCGGACTCACGGAGTTAGACTCACGGAGCTCGCGGTCCACAATGCCGCTTCTTAAAGGGGACGTATATATACACCCATTTGCCTGTCTGTACCTTTCTGCCGACGTATATCGTAGTGCGATGGTCGGCAAGCGGTTAACTGACAATTGCGCGGTCGTGTGACACTGTTCCCAAATAAAATTGATGTCCTTTTTTTTCCACAAATAGAGCTTTCTTTGGGTGGTATTTGATCACCTCTGTAGGTTTTTTTTTTTTTGCGCTATAAACAAAAAAGACCAACAATTTGGAAAAAAAAAACGATTATTATTTACTTTCTGCTATAAAACATATCAATTAAAAAAAATCTATTTTCTTCATCAATTTAGACCAATATGTATTCTGGTACAAATTTTTGGTTAAGAAAAATCCCAATAAGTGTATATTGATTGGTTTGCGCAAAAGTTATAGCATTTACAAACTATGGGATAGATTTATGGACTTTGTTTTATTATTTTTACTAGTAATGGCGAGGATCAGCGATTTTTAGCGGGACTGCGACATTGCGGCGAACAAATCTGACACTGACACTTTTTGGGGACCAATGACACCAATACAGTGATCAGTGCTAAAGAAAAAGGAACTGTCTCTGTATAAATGACACTGGCAGACACAGGGGCGATCAAGGGGTTAAATGTGCTCCTAGGGAATGCTTTCTAACTGCGGGGGAGTGGATGCACTGGGTGAAAAGAGAGATTCATGTTTCTGCCTAAAATTTTAAGGGGGTATAGTGCACCCAGAGCAGGGTGTAAAGTTGTAACAATTTCTGGGAGACATTCAGAGAGCATATGGTGACCGACTCAAATGCTTCCTCCCATTGATCCCCTGTCAATGACCCGAGGTCCACCTCCCACTGGGACATCACCTTAGGAGGGTGGGTCTTTAAATATTCTGTTAAGAGCATATGATAACATTGTGAGATAAATCCTTTAGTTTCTGTAATAGATTGGAGCAGGTGAAAAACAGGGGTAGGGGATGGCACCCAACCTCCCGCATCACCCTGGGATCGGACCTCGTGTTGCAGCTGTAAACCGTATATACTCGAGTATAAGCCGACCCGAATATAAGCCGAGGCACCTAATTTTACTACAAAAAATGGCAAATCGTATTGACTCGGGTATAAGTCTAGGGTTTCCATCTGCATGCCTATCTGCGCCTCACTTTGCCTCACTGTGTCCATGTGCATGTCTCACTGTGCCTCACTGTGTCCATGCCTCACTGTGCCCATGCCTCACTGTGTCCATGCCTCACTGTGCCCAATCTCCCTACCTGAACTCCGGCGCTGTGTGACTAGACTGACGTTTAACATGGGAGTCTATGGAACCTACCGGTCGGTCGGTGCTGGGTCCCTAAAATCACCGGAGAAATTAACGTTTACATTGGAGTCTATGGAAGGGGTGCCCGGCTTTGAAAAAATCGGTGCTCCCCGGCCGTAGGTCCTCCGGACAACAAACTTTGCACATTTGTAGAAGAAGGGTGGGGCTACATGTGTGCCAACGTTGGGGTCCAGGGAACTTACAGCTGGCTGGGATCAGGTGCACAAAGTTGAAGATGGACACAGATTTGAGTATAAGGGGGGCATTTTCAGCACACAAAAATGTGCTGAAAAACTCGGCTTATACTCGAGTATATACGGTAGTGATAAAACATGGTAGAGGGCAAAGCAAACCTGTAACATACACTGTTTGAAATGTGTTCATTCAAAAGTTTTCCATCCTTCTCCTTTGAATTTTCTTATCACTATGGTCAAGCGCAAACATCAATTTGACTCCAATATTGAGTGGAAAGTTGTACAAATGTTCTTAAAAATTTCAAGTAAAATTCTACCAGTGTATGGCCAGTTTAAGTCACAAATGCTTTTTAATAAACTCATCAGGTCTACAATAGGTTTGTTGTCTGGTCAAGCAAAGGTGTATCTCTCAGACATTTTCCTATAATTATGTATACACTTTAAAGCCATAAAACTGGGTGAATCAGTGATGGAGAAGGAGCTGTGTGTCCTTGCAGAAAGCATGCAATGTCAATCCACAACTTCTGAACCAAATAATTAATGTATTATATCAAAAGAGGCATCAACTCAAAAAAGTGAGACATAATTTTCCACCTTTACAAGGCATTGATGTGACCTCATATTGAATGTACAGTTCAGTTTTTGGCATAAGTTCACAAAAAGGATGTCTTGGAATTGGAAAGAGTGCATAGAAGGGCAGCAAATTTATAAGAACGTGAAATACTAAAGTTAAGATGATAGAATCAGTGAATTTGAATTAGTTTCTAGACTAGCCTTTCTGAACCACTGAAATAATTTAGACGTCTCAAGGAGCCCAAGGTAAAAATTATTTTATCTACAGATCACGTTACATTAGTTTGATCAGTAAGTTGAAAAACTTTTTTTAAATAGAAGTATTAAGAAAATGGCAAAACTAGAGTATTTAACGGCCAAAACAGATTATTTTACAATATTCACCTGCTCTATATGATAATAATATGATAATAATAATAAATAAGGCATGTAATGGTGGCAAGACAAAAGAAAAACGGTGAAAATGGTAGTGTCTCCTGGAAAAGTGTCCTCATACATTGGTGGTCAGTGGAGAAAAGCCCCTCTTCCATGGTGACCCATGTAGAAGTGACCTCTTACATTGGAAGTCAGTAGGAAATTGCCCCCTTACTTGGTGGGTATTGTAGGTTGCAGATCAATCTGCCACTGCTTACTGCTCAAAGAACCCTTAGCAACCTCTGGAGTAACCCTAGTTGAGAAAGACTGTTCTAGACTGTTTAAGGTAATAAAGAGATGGCTACTTATATTCATAGGAAATGCACAGAATTTTGGTTCAGGAACTTTGATTGCCTTTGGAGGTACAGAATGTTTTTTGTCCTAGGTAAAGAAAATTAGACCACGGTCTTTCTCTAGATCAATCAGAGATTAAGGATTCTTAGAATACAAGGCCTTTTTTTATGGTTGACACAATCAAGTGTTTAACTGTGTAAATATAAAGTAAAGACGGTAAGTACTCAACTTAAAATTATAAAACCATTTTCTGTGTGTGTTGCTTGTTACTTTGACTTTGGCTGGGCCATTCTAACACATAAATATGCAGACTCTAATGCCGCGTACACACGGCCGTTTTTCTCGTCGAGAAAAACGAAATTTTTCCCATTCGACGAGAAAAACGATAGTCTGTGGGCTTTCTGTCGTTTTTTTCGACGAGAAAAACGACATTAAAAACGACGAGAAAAATTAGAACATGTTCTAATTTTTCTCGTCGTTTTTTTCGACATGTTTTCCGCGGCAGTGTTTCCCATAGGGAAACACTGCCGCGGAGCCCACAGACAGTCGTTTTTCTCGACAAGAGAAAAAGCGACGTGAAAAACGACCGTGTGTGGGGAACAAGCCGTTCCCTCGTTTTTAATGACATTATTCACGACGGTTTTTTAACCGCCATGAATAATGATCGTGTGTTCGCGGCATAACAGGTTTTCTTCTAAGATTGCCCTGTATTTGGCTCCATCCATCTTCCCATCAACTCTGACCTGCTTTCCTGTCCTTACTGAAGAAAAGCATTCCAACAACATGATGCTGCCACCACCATGTTTCACGGTGGGGATGGTTTGTTCAGGGTGATGTGCAGTGTTAGTTTTCCGCCACACATAGCGTTTTGCTTTTAGGCCAAAAAGTTCAATTTTGGTCTCATCTGACCAGAGCACCTTCTTCCACGTGTTTGCTGTGTCCCCCACATGGCTTCTCGCAAACTGCAAACAAGACTTCTTATGGCTTTTTTTCAACAATGGCTTTCTTTTCGCCACTTTTGTGGAGGCCAGATTTGTGTAGTACACAACTAATAGTTGTCCTGTGGACAGATTCTCCCATCTGAGCTGTGGATCTCTGCAGCTCTTCCAGAGTTACCATGGGCCTCTTGGCTGCTTCTCTGATTAATGCTCTCCTTGCCCGGCCTGCCAGTTTAGGTGGGCGGCCATGTCTTGGTAGGCTTGCAGTTTCGCCATACTCTTTCCATTTTCCGATGATGGATTGAACAGTCAAACAAAAGAACTCGCTGCTCCAGGTGAGAAAGGAAGCCTAATGATATCACGGGTGCCTGCCTCGGCTCGCCTCCGCATACGATCATCCCTGAAGAAATGGCAGCACTCCAAGATCCATCAAAATTCTTGTTTAATGAACGAACATCCCAAGTGTTACAGACAGTTCAAATGGTAGACGCGTTTCACACAATATGTGCTTATTCATTACCTGATGGATCTTGGAGTGCTGCCATTTCTTCAGGATGGATTGAACAGTGCTCCGTGAGATGTTAATAGCTTGGGATATTTTTTATAGCCTAACACTGTTTTAAACTTCTCCACAACTTTATCCCTGACCTGTCTGGTGTGTTCCTTGGCCTTCGTGATGCTGTTTGTTCACTAAGGTTCTCTAACAAACCTCAGAGGGCTTCACAGAACAGCTGCATTTATACTGAGATTAAATTACACACACGTGAACCCTATTTACTAATTAGGTGACTTCTGAAGGCAATTGGTTCCACTAGATTTTAGTTAGGGGTATCAGAGTAAAGGGGGCTGAATACAAATGCATGCCACACTTTTCAGATATTTATTTGTAAAACATTTTGAAAACTATTTAGCATTTTCCTTCCACTTACATTTACGTTTTTGGTTGTAACATGACAAAATGTGGAAAATTTCAAGGAGTGTGAATACTTTTTCAAGACACTGTAGGTTGCACCAACATTTTTTGCAAACTGACAGCTGAAATGAGATGAGCTTTATACAGACACACTGTGATATGAACCTGATGTCTATGGTTTATATACTTAAAGCTGTTATTGGGTGCATTACATTGGGGGAGATTTTCTAAAACTGGAGCACTCAGAATCTGGAGCAGCTGTGCATGGTAGCCAATCAGCTTCTAACTTCAGCTTATTCAATTAAGCTTTGATAATAAAACCTAGAAGCTGATCGGTTTCTATGCACGGTTGCACCAGATTTTGAATGCTCCAGTTTTAGTAATGATGTGTCCTCAATTTATTAGCAACCAGGGTTTCTATTTGGGGGGGAAGTAGGGAGAGGGTGTAAATGATGTAAAGAATATTGTGAGAATCCTGAGTAAGGGAAGGATTGGGGACCCAACTTAACTCCACACCAGGATTGTGCTTTGAGTTGTTCAGCCAGATCTGGCAATTGTGTTAAAGTGCCCATAGACATGAGATCGTAGTTTTGTTATTTGGCTGTTTATAGTTGAATCAGGTGATGGACTTGTGATTCTTGTTGACCACACACCACCAGTTCCTAAAAAAAACTCACGCTAGAGATATACAGATATACATTTGAGCCACACATCAGCCACATTTACAGGTGATTTGCAATGAAGCCTTCCCATTTGGTTATATATAATATAACAAAAAAGTCCAGGATTGCTGCACATCTGTTTAAAAAAAAAAAAAGTAACATTGTATTTCGACTTCAAAACATACTGTTATATATTTATCTATTTATTTATTCAATAAAACTTTTTCCAGTTATATATATGTAGCGACCTCACCCTCTCTCTCTAGCTTTATCGGTTATACAGCTGTTGTCTAGGGGTACCTGGGAGAGAGGGATGAGATACACCACGGCCCATGTCCTCCATAGTGAAGAGGTGAAGGCCAGAAAGATCGGGCTTTGTGTAGGTGTCCTATAGTCAAATCCTTTCCTCCGTCCTTGACTCCGTCTTTGCTCCTAGTAACCAGAGTTCCACACACTGAATAGGTCCAACACAGTTTTATTCTTCTCAGCGAATGAACATACAGCACAGTCAAGTTGGGACCTTTGCAACAGTTCAGTATTAATGGGAGTAGGTCGAGGCACAATCCTTTAAAGTATCGCTAACCACTGTGGTGTCACCAATGGTGAATAGTCACTGCCACTGACTATATGAGGTAGAACATGAATTACCTTCGCTAGCACAGCCCCTGTCAGGGGAAGGATATCCGTCCAAGGGAGTCACCGGAGGCCTCTCTGTCACCAGCAATGCTGCGCCGGACTCTCCAGAGAAGTTCCGCTCACCAGTCTCCTCGACCTCAGACACGGGCACCCAAGGAGTTAGGGCCCCAAAGGATTCCTCCACCCTCGCGAAACTCAGTCGAAGGTACTGAGCCCCAGGCACCTGCCATAGTACCTCACCCCAGGCTAAAGGTGCCTGAGATTGACTCCATCTCCCGCTCCGGCCAGGTCAAGGGCACCTGGGCCCGGAACACCGGAATGCCAGCACCCAGGCTGAGGGTGCCTGAGTGCGGCCGTGTCCTCCGACTACGAACTCTGAACCCTGTGGTAAGGGCGTCTGCCCCTTTTATCCCCTCTCCCTTTGCGTCACAGCGGGTTCCCCGCCCCGCCGTACCAGCGCCAGGGGAGGACAAAAAGGCATAGTCTTGCGGTGTGGGTTCAACTCCGGCCAGGGTGACAATGCCACCTGCAGGCCGCAGGGAACCTCACACCACCAGAGTCCTCCAAGAACCATAAAAGGGTCTCGGATTCCCTAGCAATCAGTGCATCTGGGTTACACTACCACCCAGATGCTTCCCTTAAATTCAAATACCTGCTACATATAAATTTATACAAAGGAACAAGGTTTTTACATTGGTGCACAGTTATACATGGTTAATATTAAATAGACCCTGTCAATTTATTTATTCAGCCCACCCTCCTAACACACAGTGATCCAGGTATAACTTGCAGTGCAGCTCTAAGCTGAGATAAAGATCTCCCCGCCAGTTACAGTGAAGGGATAGGTGCGAATGCACCATTCAGGGGTTTTGAAGCATCATCAGAGAAAGGAAGGAGCACCACTCACTAACCCCGTACATGAATATGTGAATGAGTGTAGCCTTAGCCAGTGCTGCTCCAGCCACACCCCCTGACATGTTTACCCCCGCACAATAGGGCTTGGTCATCTCTGTGACCGAGCCCTGGTGCGTTGGGCGAAACATATCAGGGGGCGTGACTGAAGTGCACTGGGTCAGTGACTGGTGCCCCTTCCTTTCTCTGATCACCCTCCTAATACCCTATACTTACCACTCTCTACTGGTCCTTCCTCCCTTGCAGCTGCTGCAAAATAGTCATTGTCAGCTGGTGTCAGATCTTAGGGGGAGTGGTGAAGTTACCCCCCTCAGTCATGTAACTGTACCTCGGGCATAGCAATTGGCCAGTAGACCTGAGCATTTTATTATAGGAGAAGGTCACATGCTCCCCCATACCTGCAAGCAATAAGGTATTTTTTGCTGGCAGTCATGGAAAAGGGAGCATTGGGGATGACTCTAGGGCATGGCCAGAGGTCTCCAAACTTTCTAAACAAAGGGCCAGTTTAATATCCTTCAGACTGATAGGGGTGGACTGTGGCCATTAGTAGAACAGTGGGAATAAACAATGCCCCATCTTTGGTGTCAGTTGGAGGAATTGTGCCCCATCGTTGGTGCCATTGGGCCCCATTGTTGGTGTCCTTAGAAGGAATTCTGCCCCTTCATTGGTGTCATTGGGAGGAATTATGCCCTTTCATTGGTATCAGTGGGGTAAATTATGACCCATTATTGGTATCAGTGGATTGAAATATTGCCCCAAGGGCCAGATAAAAGCAGGCAAACAGCCACATTTTGCCCCAAAGTCAAAGTTTGGAGACCACTAGGCTAGGCATAAGGGGATTTAGGGTGTATAAATTGCCACTTTGTCCTAAATATGTTATTCAGTTGCATATGTAGTATAAATAAATGAATAAAATAACTTTAGTATTTCTTTAAAGTGGATGTAAACCCTCCACACACCCAGTGAAGTGAACAGTACCAGTCAATATCTGCTGTCTTCACATTTATATACTCTTTAGAACGTTCAGATTCTGTTAGGAGAGTTTAACACAGAGTGTGATGTCTGGGCATATAGCCAAGATAGCTAACATTGCTGATTGGAGGGAAGGCACACACCCCCTCTCCTCATAGGCAGAGACTCTCAGAAGTGTTTTGTAATAGGGCCAGCTCCCTGCTAATCTATTTATAGCAACTCCCCCTGACAGAAAAGTCAGGCTGCTTTTATCTGATGTGTCTGAGAATTTGTCAGGAATTATCAGGCTGATAACAGAGGAACGGTTCAGGAGAAAGCTACGGGACTTAGCTCTTTGAAGAGAGATAACAAAATACCGCAGATATATGTGCCCAGCTCAAATTTCATGAATCGGGTTTACATCCACTTTAATGTCATAGTTGTTAAAAAAATAAAAAATAATCTGTGTGCAGATTAGACATGTGTACACTGAAATATTTCGTTTCGGAATTTCGTTTTTGTCCGAAAAATAAATTTATTTAGTTACTCCCGAAATTCGTTTTAATTTATTTCGTTTTTCGTTAGAAATTGCATTCGTCCGAAAATCTGAATTAATTAAGGTCGAATCTGTCATTGAAGGCTTATGGTGTCTGTCGAATGTTCAAAGAAGATTCGACGGAGCAGTGAAACTGTACGACGCTGCAATCGTACATTTTCGGTCGAATGTTCCGCCCACAAACTATAGAAGAATTCTAATGTTGTATGACTAGTAATAATTATATTTATTCATTACTATTACTAGTCAACCAACATTAGAATTCTTCTATAGCCTATGGGCGGATGCATTTGACCGGAAATGTACGATTGCAGCGTCGTACAGTTTTGCTGCACCGTCGAATCTTCTAACTTTCGATGCTTTGTCGAATCTTCGTCATTCTAGCTATTTTACTGCTCCTCCTCTTTGGTTACAATCAGCCAATAACATTCATCATCAACTTTATTTTTATTTTACTTCCCCCACCCAATTCCAGCAGTGATCTTTTCTCTCTATGTCGAATCTTTTCTCTCTATAATAACAAATCTTTTCTCTCCTATGTCGAATCTTTTCTCTCCTATGTCAAATCTTTTCTCTCCTATGTCGAATCTTTTCTCTCCTATGTCGAATCTTTTCTCTCTATAATGTCGAATCTTTTCTCTCTATAATGTCGAATCTTTTCTCTCTATAATGTCGAATCTTTTCTCTCTATAATGTCAAATCTTTTCTCTCTATAATGTCGAATCTTTTCTCTCCTATGTCGAATCTTTTCTCTCCTATGTCGAATCTTTTCTCTCCTATGTCGAATCTTTTCTCTCCTATGTCGAATCTTTTCTCTCCTATGTCGAATCTTTTCTCTCTATAATGTCGAATCTTTTCTCTCCTATGTAGAATAATCTTGGACTAATAGAGTTAAGGTTAGGCACATTCGACCACAGGTTCGATAGACACAGATTGTTATTGTCAGCATCACGTCGAATCTCCTATCTATATCGAACTGTTGTAGCAACGAAAACGAAAATAAAGCATTTGTTTATGTCGGATCTTTCGGTTTTCGGATTCTGTGCTTTCGTTTTCGTTTGTTAAAACGATAACGAAAATAGCTGAAATTCGGACGAAAATGCATTCGGACGAAAACGAATGCACATGTCTAGTGCAGATCTTGCCAAGACATCTTTCCACTATCTAACGTCTAAACTTACTGTTGATCACTTAGATTGCTGAGCTTACCTACGTACACAAATTCATACCGTGACACTTTTCTTTTTTTATAACAAAACTACCCTGTTGGCAATGTCGCCGATTATATCTGCTGCAGACTTTTCTTCCTTGAACTTGGTCATATATGATATTTAAAGAAAGAAAACAGACAATCACAGGAAAGCATTTCCATTATCATAGAATTTATTTTGCTTTCGGCATAAACAACACAGTAGCGCTGATGCTGGAGAAGAACATTGTGACAGCTTGGAGACAGCAAGTGCTGAGCCAGCGGAACTGTTAAAAGTCAGTATATATTATCATTTATCAGTGGTCCACATATGAATAGATGCATGTTACACACTTCTAGGAGAAGTGTCTGCCTTTTATTATATTCCAGTTTCCATTTCCTAATGATTGCACATTTATAAATAACATGGCTGGGAACATGCTTAGAATAATCTTTATTCAGCCTATTAACAGTTAAAAGTTTTAATTTTTTTCTAGGTAATGTGTTTTTCTTCTTTCCATTAGGCTGGGTTCACACTAGTGCGACACGACATCTGTCCTACTTTGGATCCGACTTTGCCCTGCGACATGAAGCCGACATATGTCCGACTTTCAATGAACGGGGATCCGACTTGGATCCCAGCCAAAATCAGGCACTGTGCTTGGTATGAATCTTGAGGGGGAACTCCAGGCCAAATTTTAAATAAAAAAAACGGCATGGGTTCCCCCTCCAGAGGCATACCAGGCCCTTGGGTCTGGTTTGGATTTGAAGGGGCGCCCCTACGCTGAAAAAACGGCATGGGGGTCCCCCCCAAAATCCAAACCAGACCCTTATCCGAGCACACAACCTGGCCGGCCGAAGGGGAAGAGGGGGGGACGAGAGAGCGGCCCCCCCTCCCTCCTGAACCGTACCAGGCCGCATGCCCTCAACATGGGGGGTTTGGTGCTCTGGGGCAGGGGGGCGACCTGCGGCCCCCCACCCCAGAGCACCCTGCCCCCATGTTGATGAGGACAGGGCCTCTTCCCGACAACCCTGGCCGTTGGTTGTCGGGGTCTGCGGGTGGGGGGCTTATCGGAATCCGGGAGCCCCCTTTAATAAAGGGGCCCCTGGATCCCGGCCCCCCCACCCTATGTGAATGAGTATGGGGTACATCGTACCCCTACCCATTCACCTGGTGGAAAAAAATTGCAATAAAAAAAACCACACAGCTTTTTAAAGTATTTTATTGCACAGCTCCGGGGGTCTTCTTCCGACTTCGGGGGTCTCCGGTGTCGTCGCCGCGCTCTCCGGTTCTTTCTTCTGCCGGGCCTCCGCTAACTTCTTTGTAGCTCTTTTGCTAACGGAGGCCCGGTCTTCTCCGTCGCCTTCTTCTTCTCCCGCTCTCCGGTTCTTCTCCCGCTCTTCGGTTCTTTCTCCCGCCGGGCCTCCGCTAACTTCTTTTTAGCTCTTTTGCTAACGGAGGCCCGGTCTTCTCCGTCGTCTCGTCCGGCTCTCCGTTGTCCTTCTGCCGGCCCCTCCACTAACTTCTTTAGCTCTTTTGCTAGTGGAGGGGCCGGTCTTCCCGTCGTCGTCATCGCCGTCTTCTTCCCTCTTCTCCTTCTCGATGTTGACTCGTCGCTTCCTCCCGCTGTAATACTGGCTCTCCGCTCCGCTCCGCATTAATATAGGCTTCTCATGACGTCACAGTCACATGTTCCGGGACACATGGCCCCGGAGCATGTGACTGTGACGTCATGGGAACATGTGACTGTGACGTCATGGGGAGCCTATATTAATGCGTAGCGGAGCGGAGAGCCAGTATTACAGCGGGAGGAAGCGACGCGTCAACATCCGAGAAGGAGAAGAGGGAAGAAGACGGCGACGACGACGACGGGAAGACCGGCCCCTCCACTAGCAAAAGAGCTAAAGAAGTTAGTGGAGGGGCCGGCAGAAGGACAACGGAGAGCCGGACGAGACGACGGAGAAGACCGGGCCTCCGTTAGCAAAAGAGCTAAAAAGAAGTTAGCGGAGGCCCGGCGGAAGAAAGAACCGGAGAGCGCGGCGACGACACCGGAGACCCCCGAAGTTGGAAGAAGACCCCCGGAGCTGTGCAATAAAATACTTTAAAAAGCTGTGTGGTTTTTTTTATTGCAATTTTTTTCCACCAGGTGAATGGGTAGGGGTACGATGTACCCCATACTCATTCACATAGGGTGGGGGGGCCGGGATCCAGGGGCCCCTTTATTAAAGGGGGCTCCCGGATTCCGATAAGCCCCCCACCCGCAGACCCCGACAACCAACGGCCAAGGTTGTCGGGAAGAGGCCCTGTCCTCATCAACATGGGGGCAGGGTGCTCTGGGGTGGGGGGGCCGCAGGTCGCCCCCCTGCCCCAGAGCACCAAACCCCCCATGTTGAGGGCATGCGGCCTGGTACGGTTCAGGAGGGAGGGGGGCCGCTCTCTCGTCCCCCCTCTTCCCCTTCGGCCGGCCAGGTTGTGTGCTAGGATAAGGGTCTGGTTTGGATTTTGGGGGGGACCCCCACGCCGTTTTTTTCGGCGTAGGGGCGCCCCTTCAAATCCAAACCAGACCCAAGGGCCTGGTATGCCTCTGGAGGGGGAACCCATGCCGGGTTTTTTATTTAAAATTTGGCCTGGAGTTCCCCCTCAAGATTCATACCAAGCACAGTGCCTGATTTTGGCTGGGATCCAAGTCGGATCCCCGTTCATTAAAAGTCGGACATATGTCGGCTTCATGTCGCAGGGCAAAGTCGGATCCAAAGTAGGACAGATGTCGTGTTGCACTAGTGTGAACCCAGCCTCATCCTACTTTGCTCTGCGACATCAGTCCTACATTGATCCTACATTGGTCCGACATCCATCCGACATTCATGAACAGGATACTACTTTGATCCGACTTTGTGATAGTCTGACTTGTCCTTTGACCAATCAAAACAATCCCAGGGTGAGATAAATTCCTTTTACTGCTGCTGTAATCACCATGTCGGATGTCAAATGTCGAATGGTTAGGACAGGCCTCAGGCCGGGTTCACACTAGTGCGACACGACATCTGTCCTACTTTGGATCCGACTTTGCCCTGCGACATGAAGCCGACATATGTCCGACTTTCAATAAACGGGGATCCGACTTGGATCCCAGCCAATATCAGGCACTGTGTTTGGTATGAATCTTGAAGGGGAACTCCAGGCCAAATTTTAAATTAAAAAAACGGCGCGGGTTCCCCTCCAGGGGCATACCAGGCCCTTGGGTCTGGTCTGGATTTGAAGGGGCGCCCCTACGCCGAAAAAACGGCGTGGGGGGTCCCCCCAAAATCCAAACCAGACCCTTATCCGAGCACACAACCTGGCCGGCCGCAGGGGAAGAGGGGGGACGAGAGAGCGGCCCCCCCTCCTGAACCGTACCAGGCCGCATGCCCTCAACATGGGGGGTTTGGTGCTCTGGGGCAGGGGGGCGACCTGCGGCCCCCCCACCCCAGAGCACCCTGCCCCCATGTTGATGAGGACAGGGCCTCTTCCCGACAACCCTGGCCGTTGGTTGTCGGGGTCTGCGGGCGGGGGGCTTATCGGAATCCGGGAGCCCCCTTCAAAAAGGGGGCCCCCGGATCCCGGCCCCCCCACCCTATGTGAATGAGTATGGGGTACATTGTACCCCTACCCATTCACCTGGTGGAAAAAAATTGCAATAAAAAAACACTACACAGGTTTTCAAAGTAATTTATTGCACAGCTCCGGGGGTCTTCTTCCGACTTCCGGGGGTCTTCTTCCGACTTCCGGGGTCGTCTCCCGCTCTCCGGTTCTTTCTTCCGCCGGGCCTCCGCTAACTTCTTTTTAGCTCTCTTGCTAACAGAGGCCCGGTCTTCCCGTTGTCTCGTCCGGCTCTCCGTTGTCCTTCTGCCGGCCCCTCCACTAACTTCTTTAGCTCTTTCGCTAGTGGAGGGGCCGGGCTTCCCGTCGCCGTCGGTGTCTTCTTCCCTCTTCTCCTCCTCGATGTTGACGCGTCGCTTCCTCCCGCTGTAATACTGGCTCTCCGCTCCGCTCCGCATTAATATAGGCTTCTCATGACGTCACAGTCACATGTTCCCATGACGTCACAGTCACATGCTCCGGGGCCATGTGCCCTGGAACATGTGACTGTGACGTCATGAGAAGCCTATATTAATGCGGAGCGGAGCGGAGAGCCAGTATTACAGCGGGAAGAAGCGACGCGTCAACATCGAGGAGGAGAAGAGGGAAGAAGAAGCCGGCGGCGACGGGAAGCCCGGCCCCTCCACTAGCGAAAGAGCTAAAAAGAAGTTAGTGGAGGGGCCGGCAGAAGGACAACGGAGAGCCGGACGAGACAACGGGAAGACCGGGCCTCTGTTAGCAAGAGAGCTAAAAAGAAGTTAGCGGAGGCCCGGCGGAAGAAAGAACCGGAGAGCGGGAGACGACACCGGAGACCCTCGAAGTCGGAAGAAGACCCCCGGAAGTCGGAAGAAGACCCCCGGAGCTGTGCAATAAATTACTTTGAAAACCCGTGTAGTGTTTTTTTATTGCAATTTTTTGTCCACCAGGTGAATGGGTAGGGGTACGATGTACCCCATACTCATTCACATAGGGTGGGGGGCGGGATCCGGGGACCCCCTTATTGAAGGGGGCTCCCGGATTCCGATAAGCCCCCCGCCCGCAGACCCCGACAACCAACGGCCAGGGTTGTCGGGAAGAGGCCCTGTCCTCATCAACATGGGGGCAGGGTGCTCTGGGGTGGGGGGGGCGCAGATCGCCCCCCTGCCCCAGAGCACCAAACCCCCCATGTTGAGGGCATGCGGCCTGGTACGGTTCAGGAGGGAGGGGGGCCGCTCTCTCGTCCCCCTCTCTTCCCCTGCGACCTGCCAGGTTGTGTGCTCGGATAAGGGTCTGGTTTGGATTTGGGGGGACCCCCCACGCCGTTTCCTCAGCGTAGGGGCGCCCGTTCAAATCCAGACCAGACCCAAGGGCCTGGTATGCCTCTGGAGGGGAACCCACGCCTGTTTTTTATTTAAAATTTGGCCTGGAGTTCCCCCTCAAGAGCAGTACAGCACAAGTCGCATGCCAAAGTCGGACCATGCAAGACTGCGGTCCGACTTTGATCCGACTTCAATGATAGTCAATGGGCTGAAGTCGGATCAAAGTCGGACCAAAGTAGTACAGGGAGCATTTTCAAAGTCGGACCGACATGTGTCGGACCAGTTAGGATGGCTCCCATAGGGAAACATTGATTTTCACACGTCATGCGACATGAGCTCCCAATGTCGGAGCGTTTGTCGCCCCAGTGTGAACCAGGCCTCAAAGTGTCAGTTCTCTAGCCCACATTCACACTGGAGCATTTTTCTGCTCATTTCCCTTTGCCTGACAATGCTCAATACGCAGAATCACATTATTTCTAAATACCGTATCCCTGTTCACTTGTAAGCTCAGCCACTTGATACACGTGCAAAAATTCTTGTAAAATGCATGTAATATATCAGTAAAACACCTGTAAATATCTGGAACTTTCACTGCGATGACCACCAATGCAGGATGGGGGGGGGGGATTTCACCCCCAGGGAACATTAATATGGGGGGGAGGGGGCGGCTAATGGTACAGACGTCAACAGGGCCGCCATCAGGTATTTTGGGGCCCCTTACACAGCTTCAGGCATGGGCCCCCTGGAGCAGAGGAGAACCGGGGGTGTGCTGCCGCCGCAAATTGAGAAGCGGGGGGGTTGCCATCCGGGGACCTCCGGGCCTCTGGGGACCTCTGGGACCCTTACAAAAAATAAATAAAAATGAAATAAAATAAAAATATTATTTTTTTTTATAAAAAATACATAAAAAAGGGGGTTACCATCTGGGGCCCCGGGGACCTCCGGGCCTCTGGGGACCTCTGGGCCCCTTACAATTTTTTTTTTTATGAAAGAAAAAAGGGGGGTTGCCATCCGGGCCCTGGGGACCTCCGGGCCTTTGGGGACCTATGGGCCCCTTACAAAAAATAAATATAAAAAAATAAAAACATTTATTTTTATTTTTTTATAAAAAATACATAAAAAAGGGGGGTTACCATCCGGGGGCCCTGGGTACCTCCGGTACAAAAAATAAATAAATAAATAAATAAATCATTTAAAAAAAGGAGGTTGCCATCCGGGCCCCTGGGGACCTCCGGGCCCCTTACAGGTGTACTGCCTGTACCCCCCTGAGGGCGGCCCTGGACACCAATGTTGTGATTCATTTTTGTATTCAATTATTAAATTTTTTGGGTGTTGAGGTCAATGGGCTGCTAAAGTTGTTGCAATGCCCCTCAGTGCATGAAATTGTCCTTTAGGAGCCACTTTTAGGACCCCCCATCATTTTCAAGTTGACCGCCACTGGTCTAAGGTCCAGGGGAACTTGAATTAGGGTCATGTGGCTGTCGACACTCCAATCCTCTTCTCTCTAGCGCCAAAATGTATACAGAGTTGCCACATCATCAAGTACAATTCAGGGTCAGTGGTGTCCTACATTGCGCTTGTTGATGTTGGTGAGAATGGCAGTGGCATGACTGGAGAAGGATGGCTTTGGGGGACCAGTCGTCACTACTGAAACCAGTGGAGAGGAACACTACAGGACCAGGAATTTAGGTAAATAACCTTCTCTTTTTGAACCCTAATGCCGCGTACACACGACCGGACTTTGCCACAGGCAAAACTCAGTCGGAATTTCCGACGGAATATAGAGAACCTGCTCTCTATCTAAGTCCGTCGGAAACTCAGACGGGAAAAGTCCGATGGGGCATACACACGGTCGGAATATCCTATGAAAAGCTCCCATCTGACTTTTTCCATCGGAAATTCCAAACGCGGCATTACCTTGTAAACCAATCCATTCCGTTTAACCACTTCCCTACCCAGCCATAGTCAAATGACGTCCACAGATGGGATCTCCCATCCTGGGTGGACGTCATATGACGTCCTCGGATTTGTAGGGGGATATCTGAATGATGCCTGCAGCTAGAGGCATCATTCAGATATCCTTTTGAAGTGCCAGCGACTCTGTGCACCATAAGAACGATCATAGCGGCCGTTCCGCCGATTGATCGTTCTTATAGGCGGCGGGAGGGGACAACCCCCCCTCCCGCCACCATCCGGTGCTTCTCCGGGCTCTCCCGTGCGATCAGGGACCCGGAGCGAATCTTCTGGCGCCGTTGGTGGGTCACGTGACGAGCATAGAGATGACTGGTGACCAGATGGTCACCAGTCATCTCTATGATCGTCGGAGGCCCGGGCGCGATGTGATGACGTCACGCCCGGGTCCTCAGATGTAAACAAAGCCGCCATTGCAGCTAGTAAACATGAGATCAGTAAAAAATGTTTCACTGATCTCATGCTTTCCAGCCTGGAGGAGAGATGTGGGGTCTTATTGACCCCGCATCTCTTAATAAAGAGGACCTGTTACACACATTCCTATTACAAGGGATGTTTACATTCCTTGTAATAGAAATAAAAGTGATCAAAAAAAAAAAAAGTAAAATAATTGTAAAAAAAGAAATAAATAAGTAAAATAAATAAATAAATAATAATAAAAAATAATTAAAACGCCCCGGTCCCCGGTAGCTCGCAATCAGAAGCGAATGCACACGTAAGTCACCCACATATGTAAACGCCGTTCAAACCACATATGTGAGGTATCGCCGCGTGCGTTAGAGCGCGTGCAACAATTCTAGCACTAGACCTCCTCTGTAATTCTAACCTGGTAACCTGTAAAAAAAATTTAAGCGTCGCCTATGGAGATTTTTAAGTACCGAAGTTTGGCGCCATTCCATGAGTGTGCGCAATTTTAAAGCGTGACATGTTGGGTATCTATTTACTCGGCGTAACATCATCTTTCATATTTTCCCCGAAAATTGGGCTAACTTTACTGTTTTGTTATTTTTTAATTCATGAAGCCATTTTTTTTTAAAAAAGGCGTTTGAAAAATTATTGCGCAAATATCGTGCAAGAAAAAAAGTTGCAATGACCGTCATTTTATTCGCTAGGGTGTCTGCTAAAAAAAACATATATAATGTTTGGGGTTCTGAGTAATTTTCTAGCAAAAGAATGATGATTTGTACATGTAGGAGAGAAGTGCTCGAATAGGCCCGGTATTGAAGTGGTACAAAAAGCCCTGTATTGAAGTGGTTAAAATAGAAATGAAAGGCATTATTTTGTCAAAAGTATTGGGACGTCTGCCTTTACACACACATGAACTTTAAGGGCATCCCAGTCTTAATCCGTAGGGTTCAATATTGAGTTGGCCCACTGGTGTTCCTGCCAGTCCCTCTGCTTTCCTATTAAAAACTGAAAACTGGGACACCTGCCTTTACACACACATGAACTTTGATGACACCCCAGTCTTAGTCCGTAGGGTTCAGTATTGAGTTGGCCCACTGGTGTTCATGCCAGTCCCTCTGCTTTCCTATTAAAAACTGACCATGCTAGGTATGAGAGCACAGCGTGTTCAGTCTTCTGGCTGTGCTGGGAACTGAACCTGTTTTCCTCCAATGATCAGACTTGTACTGCCAAGCCCCTGCACAGCCATTTACTGGGAAGATCAGTGTTCTGCTGTTTTCCCCCTAGCTCTCTGAGCTCCTTATTCACCTGAGGACAGAGGGTTTGAGATCACTTATAAAAAGGGAAAAAAAAGTATTTATAATATTTTTTATATGTATACACAAATGTTTTGCCTTTCATTTCTATTTTAAACTGAATTACTTTTTTTACAAGGTAAGGGTTCACATATACTTTAAAGAGGAACTGCAGTCTGCTCACATAATTTGTAATAAAAATATCTTTGCCATTCTAAAGCTTCCCTCCAACCACTTTGCATATTATTTTATATATACTGTGATTCTGTACTTGCCTATTATGCTGCAGAAATCTCCCTCAACTGAGTCTGGCTGCAATTATTTTAACTGTGGGCAGCTGAAGCTGCTGCCTGTTCACTTCCTAGATTAACACAGACACACACCTCCAGCTCTGTAGCCCTGTAGCTTTCATTGGCCCTCTCATGACTCATCCCTTATCCCTTCCTGGCAAACGCTCAAGAGAGTTAGATAGAGAGCTGTGCATGATGTCATAAGCCTAGGCTTTTTAAGGGCAGAAGATTTAACAGATGGAAATTTGAAAAAATGACTGAAGGTCTGCTTTAACCACTTGCCGCCCGCCCTATTACAAAATGACGGCGGCAAAGTGGTTTCAATATCCTGACCGGACGTCATATGACGTGATATGACGGGGGGGCGCGCATCGCGGTGATCGTTGTTGCGGGGTGTCATTCTGACACCCCGCAACACCGATCTAGGTAAAGAGTCTCTGACAGAGATTCTTTACCATGTGATCAGCCGTGTCCAATCAAGGCTGATCACGATGTAAACACGAAGAGCCGGTGATCGACTTTTTCTCACTCGCGTCTGTCAGACGCGAGTAGAGGAGAGCCGATTGGCTGCTCCTCTGACAGGGGGGGGTCTGTGCTAATCGATTATCAGTGCAGCCCCCCCCCCCGAGGATGCCCACACTGGACCAGCAGGGACGCCACTAGGACCACCAGGGATGTCACCACCAGGTATGCCACCCTAGACCACCAGGGATGCCAATAAGTGCCCACAATGGATGCCAATCAGTGCCCCCAATGGATGCCAATCAGTGCCCACAATGAGCATCACTGATTGGCAGGCATTATTGTTTGCCACTGATTGGCATCCATCAGTACAATACATTAAGGTATATCAGTGCTCATCCATGCCCATCCGTGCCACCTATCAGTGCCCATCCATGCCGCCTATCAGTGCCCACCCATGCCGCCGATCAGTGCCCATACGTGCTGCCTATCAATGCCCATCCGTGCCGCCTATCAGTGCCCATCCATGCCGCCGATCAGTGCCCATCCATGCCGCCGATCAGTGCCCATCTGTGCTGCCGATCAGTGCCCATCCGAGCCGCCTATCAGTGCCCATCCGTGCCACATATCAGTGCCACCTATCAGTGCCGCATATTAGTGCCCATCATCAGTGCCACCTCATTGGTGCCACCTCATCAGTGCCCATCAGTGCTGCCTTATCAGTGCCCGTCAGTGCAGCCCCATCAGTGCCCATCAGTGAAGGAGAAAACGTACTTATTTACAAAGTTTTGTAAATGAAACAAAAAAAAAAATCCCAATTTTTGGTCTTTTTTTATTTGTTTAGCAGAAAATGAAAATCGCAGAGGTGATCAAATACCACCAAAAGAAAGCTCTATATGTGGGGAAAAAAATGATAAAAATTTTGTTTGTGTACAGTGTAGCATGATTGCACAATTGTCATTCAAAGTGCGACAGCGCTGAAAGCTGAAAATTGGTCTGGGCAGGAAGGTGTATAAGTGCCCTGTATGGAAGTGGTTAATTATGTTGCTCCTGGTATTTATTTTCGGTCAGTGAGTCATAAAGCATTGAAGCCAGGGACAGCCAGCCATCTAGTCAGCAATGACAGCCTCCTTACTTCTTTTAGTCCAGGCACCATTTAAAATCTACAGTCTCTATCACAGCCATAAAAGCACACACCTACTGTACAGGTATATGAACATCTCTACAAAATTTTGAGTTACGGTGGTGCTAGTGAAGAGTACTGTTAATTCTACAGCACTTAAAGACATTTTGGTAATGATGTGCTTCCAACCTTGTGACAACAAAAGAGGAAGGTCTCTTTCCTGTTCCAGCATGACTTCTGTGCACAAAGTCAGCTCCATAAAGACATGAATTGATGAGTTTAGAGTGGAGGAACTCAAGTCGTCTCCACAGAGCATGACCTCTTTTGATACCTATGAAATGAATTGGAACGCCGATTACGAGGCAAGTCTTCTGTACAACATCAGTAACTTCACAAATTCTCCTTTGGCCGAAAGGGCACACATTTTCACAGACACACTCCAAAATCTTGAGGAAATGTTTCCTTTAAATCGGAGCTCCACCCTAAAGTGGAACTTCTGCTCATCAGAACCCTCCCCCCCTCCGGTGTCACATTTGCACATTTGGCACCTTTCTGGGAATCCTCTCTTCGGGTATTCTGCAGGTAGTGCGTCACTTCCCGCAGAATACCCGTTGTGTTCTAGGAGACACTCGGCTCCCAGAACACAACAGTGACCAGTGAGGACAGCGCTGCACGACTCACGCATGCGCCGTAGGGAACCGGGCAGTGAAGCCGGAACGCTTCACTTCTTGGTTCCCTCACCGAGGATGGCGGTGGGGGCAGCAGACGTCGCTGGACTCCAGGACAGGTAAGTGTCCATATATTAAAAGTCAGCAGCTGCAGTATGTGTAGCTGCTGGCTTTTAATATTTTTTTAACGGCGAAGCTCCGCTTTAAGAATGGTTTGCTGTTATAGCTACAACAGAGGGGACCATTTCCAAAATAATGGCCATTGTTTTGGAATGGGATGTCCAGAAGCTTATATAGGTTTGATAGTCAGGTTCCCACAGACTTTTGGTCATATGGTGTACATGCACTAGGGTCAGTTTTGTAAGTTTCCAGTTAAAGCACCCACCCCCCACCCCATTTTTTTTTTTTATTACCCCTGCTTACCTAAAAGCATAGGTCCGCCAAATTTTTATTTTTTTCTAAAGTCAGCAGCTACAAATACTGCAGCTGCTGACTTTTAAAATAAGGACACTTACCTGTCCATGGCGCCCGCGATGTCGGCACCCAAAACCGATTTATCGCTCGGCTCTCAGGTGCTGCCGCCGCCATCGGGTGCTTCACTTCCTGGTTCTCTACTGCACATGCGCGGCTTGCGCATGCACGGCTCGCGCAGCGCTATCCCACTGGTCCCTGCTGTCTTCTGGGACCTGTGTGTCTCCCAGAAGAGAGCGAGGGGGACGGAGAAGGCGCCGGAAGTGGCGTAGATACCCGCAGGTGGCTCAGATATATATGCCCAGAAGTGGGAGAAAAATACCTTTATTACACAGCTATCTGCTCCCCCCCTCCCCCCTGAAAGGTGCCAAATGTGACACCAGAGGGGGGGAGGGTTCCGAAAAGTGTAAGTTCAATTTTTGGGTGGAACTCCGCTTTAAGGTGGTATCTGTTAATTTCAGATACTCACCCACCCAGCGGATCCAACACTGTCCCGCTGAGATCCTCTTATGCCCGGACACAGTTCTGTCCCACGCCTCCATGTTCTTTCTGACACAGTTCTGTCCCACGCCTCCATGTTCTTTCTGACACAGTTCTGTCCCACACCTCCATGTTCTTTCTGACACAGTTCTGTCCCACGCCTCCATGTTCTTTCTGACACAGTTCTGTCCCACGCCTCCATGTTCTTTCTGACACAGTTCTGTCCCACGCCTCCATGTTCTTTCTGACACAGTTCTGTCCCACGCCTCCATGTTCTTTCTGACACAGTTCTGTCCCACGCCTCCATGTTCTTTCTGACACAGTTCTGTCCCACGCCTCCATGTTCTTTCTGACACAGTTCTGTCCCACACCTCTATGTTCTTTCTGACACATTTCTGTCCTACGCCTCCATGTTCTTTCTGACACAGTTCTGTCCCACGCCTCCATGTTCTTTCTGACACATTTCTGTCCCACGCCTCCATGTTCTTTCTGAAACAGTTCTGTCCCACGCCTCCATGTTTTTTCTGACACAGTTCTGTCCCACGCCTCCATGTTCTTTCTGACACAGTTCTGTCCCACGCCTCCATGTTCTTTCTGACACAGTTCTGTCCCACGCCTCCATGTTCTTTCTGACACAGTTCTGTCCCACGCCTCCATGTTCTTTCTGACATCATTGAGAGAACCGCCGGCTCTTCCTGGTTCAGAGGGCAGGCTTCCCGATGATGTGCCAATAGGCTCACCTCCTCCTCCTTTCCTGAATTGAAGGATATGCCTCCTGGGATGTGTGACATGCATATAACATGAGGCACAGCGGGCAGTGTGCAAGTCATACCCCCAAGGCAATTTACGTGCACGAGGAGGAGGGGTCAGGCATTTTTTCTTGAAAAAAGGTTAAAAAAAAAAAAAGTGTGATACATATAGAGGATGGAAGGAGGGGTGGAGTGGAGGGAAGTAGTGGAAGAGGGTGAGGGTGCTTTAAACTTTTTTTAGGTTGTGGAAGGAAACTGGACAACTAGAAGGAAACATCCACAAACATACTGATAAAATGCCATCTGTGCTGTTTATTCAGTTATTGGTTTCCTAAATTATACATTTATCAGAACAAGAGCTCCATGTGCTGTTCATTTCAACCAACCAAATTCTTTTTTTACTAAGTGTGCTAGAAGAATGAAAGCAAATATTCGATCTGGCTGCTATGGGTATTAGAAGCGTTCATGTTTCAAAAATGTAGATACCTATGCTTTGATTACACGCGAGATCACCTATGAGAAATATAGCTTTGAAATATGTAAACATCTACACACAGAATCAAAGGATTTGCATAAACTACAAAATAGGCAGACTTGTTTAACCACCGACATTGATATTTGTGGAGGGCCGGAAATTGGTCTAAAATCTGATTATCATTAGAAAACGCAGTAGGAACTGTTTTATTAGCAGCAGGAAATCTATACTCATTAGAAAGGCAGAATGTAGATGAAGCGCTGCTAAGAGAACACATTATTCCAGTAATGAGTATGGATAGACTTGCAGTGAGTAGAAGGAGCATAAAATCAAGAAGAGCGTCATATGAATGTTTATAGCCATTTATTAATAAAATGTGCCTCCGGGCAGACTGTTGCTTTAATCAGTCCTGCAGTGAACTGATGTCTGTCTGTGGACTGCTAGAACGAACAGTCAGGGTTAAATGCACACTATTATTAAAATAATGAAAATTTATGTAAGTACCAGATAAGAGATGTTACCAACTACGTGTACATTTTTAATAAAAACCCATACGTACTTGCGTATTTATAACATACCGGTAGATCCAAAGGTGATAGCCCACAAGGCCTGCTTAGTTGCCACCCACATGTGCATCCTTTTGTCCTAGTGGAGCGTAGTCCTATTTCAAGAAGACTACTGTAAAGCAATACAACAAAGACCTATTTTCTGTTCAATAAATTGGATTAGAGGCAAACTGTTGGAGTGCTGATAGTTAAAACATGTATATACAGCTAGGATAAGCCTTAAGCCTTCATTCAATACACAACACCTTAAGAGGAACTGTGAGAAAAATCAAAAATGACATATATGATACAATCTGTCAATAGCATTAACACAGCAGTTCCTGTTTTTCACATGCAGCAGCTGCCTTTATTGTTATATGGAAAATGTTCTGTTTATACAGTAGAAATAAAGGGAATGCTAGCTCCAGTGGTGCAGGTAGTGATGTGAGACTCCTTAGTCTCTACAGAGTTTCCTATACTTTGGTCAGTAATGTGATGCCAACTTGATATTCGTAGAGTTGCTCTTGTACTTGTAAAAGTTATATATATTTCTCCTAATATTTTTGGTGTATAAGGCTTTACAATTATGAGGACCACCAATCTCTGAACTGCTTTGACTGTATTTTTTTCAGGTGTACCTTCAGAAGTCACTAGGTAGCATGTGTTGTCTCTCCTCTTCATTCTGTTTATACAGTACTAAATTTACTAGTCTGCCGGTACCATTTAATTTGATCCCCTGGTATCTGACAGGTACAGGAACCTGTTACCAGGGCCATCTTAATGCATGGGCACCCCTGGGCACTGCCCAGGGGCCCAGGTGCATGGGGGCCCCATGAAACTCTTGCATTACAGTATACTTGTCAACTGTCCCGGATTTGCCGAGACAATCATGCTTTTTATTAAACTGTCCCGGGATGGCCGTGTCCCGGGAAGTATTCCAGAACCTGTATTGTGCTCTCCTGATCCCAATATTGCACCATCCTGACCACGCCCCCACACACACACACTGAACTGTGTCCTGCTTTCCCCCCTTTACTGTGCCCTTTGTGTTAGTCTTGGATTTATGGCATATTGTTATGCCATTTTTTAAAATAGAATTTACTGAAAGTACTAATGGATACATGTTTAATTATATCAACTATTTATACTATAATTCTTAAGAGTAGGTGCGTAAATTGAGGCAGGCTGGTAGGAGCCTCAGTACATTACTCTGCCCAGGGGTCCATGATGCTATTAAGATGGCCCTGCCTGTTACAAGGGGCTTTATTTTGCATAGGAGATACCCAGTCCTTCAAACAGACAGTCAAAGCCCTGACCTGCTGCAGTGTACTGCCAATAGTGAGGACATGTACTAGAAGTAGTTCCTGTCCCACACCAGCCATTCTCAACCAGGGTCATTAAAGAGGTTTGTAGGTATTCCTTGAGCTATGGTTGATTGACCTCTCATTTAATGATGCCTTCATGGTTCCAAGGTTAACGCCACTTGCCACAGTCAGGGACATGACACCAATTACTTTTTTAGTGGCGGCATTTTGACCACCACTGTAAGAGGTTTTTCCCATTGACCCCCAATGATTTGTTTTGGCATTGGTCCCCCTGCCTGAAGGTTGACACCCTTTTAATGTTATTATTTTAGTAACAGATAATGATAGAATGCACTATTGAAGGCAGCACAAGCATAGGCAGATGCCCATTTTAAACAGCTTTTGGTTAACCTTGTGTTTTGTTCCTTTAATTATTGCGGGTGCATTCAAGGGGTTCATGCATTCTGTGACATGGATTCCCCTGCATGTGTTTCACTTTTTGTTTCTTAGAGGATATATACAGGGGAACCCTCCTGAGTGAGAGGGAGTCTGGAGTGGGAACTTCAGCATGTGGACCAGAACAGCACATAATCAGTTGCCTTTTCAGTGCACCCTTCAATGGGACCTGTTCTGTAGGGTCTCCACTCATTTGAACTTGATGCAAAGACTTCTTTATGTTTAAGGTATGGATCGCACCATTAGGGACATTTGAGCCAATCTATGTACTACTGAATCGCGCACAGACAATTTCAGTGTCTAACAACCATGTGTGTAAGGATGTATAATGCACTGATTTGTCCTACCTCAACTGTAATTTGGTAATGAATCAGTAAATGGAAAAATCGTTCAAAGAAGAAGTTGTCTGTGTCAATTGATGGGTAATGAGGAAATCCATATGCCTAACAGTGTGTAGTTATGGTATATCAAGAAAAAACAGGAATTGGGGAGGAGAAGGCACTCAACCCTTTGGGTTAGAAAAAAAGGTGTGATGGACGGTAAGTGTTATATGGCTAACTGGTAACTCATGTATTATCCAGTGAAAATAAATCAGAAGGAGAAGCAGCCAGCTGGCAGAGGAATACGTGATTATGGCAGGTGACAAGGGGCCTGGTAATGAGGAGACAGCTTAGTACTTCTGGTCCCCCACTTACTGGTTGGGCCTTCATATTGGAGCTTGCTACGGAACAGGGCTTGCCTAGAGACTAAGCCTGGGATCCCAAAGTGCAAGGTTTTGTGAGTCTAAGTATGGTGGAGATGAGTACTTGCTCAGTCATAGCATTTTAAAATGCTTTGGAATCATTTGTCAGGATGGGTAGAAGCAAACCATATCATGGGCTGGAAAGAAGAAGAAGAGGGAGACGCTGTCCTTCTGTCATGATGTGCTATTATACCTGTAGTAGGGCTTCCAGCCTGAAAGTGTAATACCACCTGAAGTTAGTGTTCACTGTGAACTGTTATTTTGTAAGTGTCACTCAAGTGTCCCTAGGGGGCAATATGGTCAGCTACTCCCCTATTCAGGGACCTTGTTTATGAGGCATTGGTCATACAAAAGATCATTGGTAAATGTAACATTCACCACATTATAGCTACATGTGAAACTCGAAAAATGTGAATATCGTGCAAAAAATCATTTATTTCACTAATGCAACTTAAAAGGTGAAACTAATATATGAGATAGACTCATTATATGCAAAGCAAGATAGTTCAAGCCGTGATTTGTCATAATTGTGATGATTATGGCTTACAGCTCATGAAAACCCCAAATCCACAATCTCAGAAAATTTGAATATTACATGCAATCAATAAAACAAGGATTGTACATAGAACAATATCGGACCTCTGAAAAGTATAAGCATGCATATGTACTCAGTACTTGGTTTGGGCCCCTTTTGCAGCAATTACTGCCTCAATGCGGCGTGGCATGGAAGCTATCAGCCTGTGGCACTGCTGAGGTGTTATGGAAGACCAAGATGCTTCAATAGCGGCCTTCAGCTCTTCTGCATTGTTCGGTCTCATGTCTCTCATCTTTCTCTTGGCAATGCCCCATAGATTGTCTATGGGGTTCAGGTCAGGCGAGTTTGCTGGCCAATCAAGCACAGTAATCCCACGGTCATTGAACCAGGTTTTGGTGCTTTTGTCAGTGTGGGCAGCAGTGCCGGCCTAAGACATTGTGCTGCCTGGTACCAAGAATTAAATGCTGCCCCCCCCCCAAAAAAAATAACGCCCACCAAAAGGATATAATTTTATATCATGATAACTTAAGAGGATCTGTCATGGCTCTATACATGTATGTAGGAGTATAAAGAGGACCTGTCATGGCTCTATACATGTATGTAGGAGTATAAAGAGGACCTGTCATGGCTCTATACATGTATGTAGGAGTATAAAGAGGACCTGTCATGGCTCTATTCATGTATAGGAATATAAAGAGGACCTGTCATGGCTCTATTCATGTATAGGAATATAAAAAGGACCTGTTATGGCTGTATTCACGTATAGGAGTATAAAGAGGACCGGTCATAGCTCTATACATGTATATATAAGTATGAAGAGGACCGGTCATGGCTCTATACATGTGTATAGGGGTGTAAAAAGGACCTGTCATGGCTTTATACATGTATTTAGGAAAATAAAGAGGACCTGTCATGGCTCTATACATGTATATAGGAGTATAAAAGGACCTGTGTGTGGCCCCGATGTCAGCCGGCCACCCGCGATCGCTCCACAGAGAGCCAGACTGGGGATTTGTCAATGTAAACAGACAGATCCCCATTCTGACAGGGGAGGAGAGACAGATCTGCTGTTCCTAGTGATTAGGAACAGAGATCTCTCTCCTCCTCCAGTCAGTCCCATCACCCCCAGTTAGAAACACCTCCCAGGTAACACATTTAACCCCTTCCACACCAGTGACATTTACACAGTAATCAGTGCATTTTTATAGCACAAATCGCTGTATAAATGTCACTGGTCCCAAAAATGTGTCAAAAGTGTCCGATCTGTTCACCGCAATGTCGCAGTCTCACTGAAAATCGCAAATCACCGCCATTACTAGTAAAAAATTTATAATAATAATAATAATAATAAAAATGCCATAAATCTATCCCCTATTTTGTAGACGCTATAACTTTTGCGCAAACTAATCAATATACACTTATTGCGTTTTTTTTTTTTACCAAACATATGTAGAAGAATACGCATTGGCCTAAACTGATGAAGAAATACCACCAACAGAAAGCTCTATTTGTGGGAAACAAAGGACGTCGCACGACCGCACAATTGTCAGTTAAATCGACGCAGTGCCGTATCGCAAAACAAAATTAGTGAAGTGCGTCATTTCTATTTTCTTTTTCGTACATCACGGGACACAGAGCGACTTAGTCATTACTAATGGGTTATATAGTTTACCTTCAGGTGTTGGCACTGGCCAATTCCAAACCGGAAGTACCCTCCCCTATATAAGCCCCTCCCACCCGGGAGCACCTCAGTTTTTTGCCAGTGTCTAAGGTGTTGGCCAAAGAGTAACATGTGTTTTCACTGGGCTTGCGTACAGGTTCTTTTGGGCCTTAGTAAGCTGTTCCGGATCCCACCAAAAAAAGCTTCATAGCTAAACGGTCGGTACCCGGGCCTTGCAGCAGAAGAGCAAGGTTTTGCCTGTAATGCTTCTCTTAGGAGGGCTGGACCCTGGGATCCAGAGCTCTGGTCATACCCACGACCAAGACGCTGTCTGTGCAGGGTGCTATACAGGTCCAGGGGAGTGGAATCCTTGGGAACCCGGTCCCTGAAGGTTTAATTACAATGCCTGCCGTGATAGGTGAAGTTTGGACTTTTGTGGACCAAACAAAGTCCTGCGGCGGGGATCAGGTAAGTGGGGGCCCTCAGGAACTTGGTTCTATTGGGGGACCCCCAAGCCTAATTTGTCTTTCTGTCTGTTACCTAACGGTATTCCCGCTAAATATCTGTGTTTGCCTATAACTACTGAAAATGTAAAATTTTAATAGTAGTCAAGAAAAAAAAAAAAACAGGGACCGCGGTACCTGTGTTAAACCACTAGAGGCCGCTGTAGTCCATTTTTCTTGTAAATGTGGATCTTTGGTTTTCTCAACTCAAAAGATCCAGGCAGCTGGTAAGTTTCTCTGAGGGAATCCACTTCCTCTGCCCTGTTGCTGCGTTCATCCACCGCACAGGCCCTCCGGCAAAAAGGGCCCTGGCTCCTAGTCCTCTGTTGGTTTTCGAAAAGGGCGCCATTGGCGCACGGGCGCGCGCGCGGGCGCGTGCACGCGCCTCCTATGAAAAAAAAGGGGCGGGGCGGGTGGATGACGCTCGATGCGCGCCGCGGCGCTTCTGCGCATGTGCGGGCGTCCCAGCATGGTTAAAAGACACAGTACAAGTGTCAGCTGCATGCAAACAGAGCTAGCAACAAACAGTGGCACACAGAGGCGGTTGATGCAGGCATCCCCATAGAAAGGCACTTTAGTGGACACCAGCTGGTATATAGCAGCACCTGTGTTAGACTATTACCAGCAAAAATTGGTGTATGACGACGGGAATACCTCAGCTTTGTGCTTAAAGGATATGTCGTCCAGACGCTCCGGAAATAAATCTTCCAGGAAGCCAAAGGGGTCTCCATCGGGCTCTGAGGATATTGGGCATGCTTGCACTGCACCAATCTCCCCTGAGAATGCAGAGGTCAGTAGCCGTAGAAACCCCGCAGGAATGTCTGGTGCTGCGGCTGTCCCCAGTCCACCTGCTCCTGTATATATAACAGAGGAGGTTTTATCCTCAACTCTGGGAGGATTGGAAGAGAGATTAACAGCATTGATCGCTGCTTCCCTGTCACAGGAAAAGCGCGTCCGATCTCCGTCTCCTCCTTCAGAGTGCCTGTTAGTGGAGGAACAGCCCCACACAGAGATCGACCTACCTGAAGGGGATCAGGATGAGGTTGATTCACTTATAGAGGAATCAACAGTGGAAGAACCTTTCTCAGCTTTTCAGGCTGAAAGATTATGGGTTCAGTCTCTGACTAACATGGTCCGATCAGCATTTAAAATGCCTCTGGCGGAACCACCATCCACTACGGTTTCCTCGCTGGGGTCGCTAAAAGCTCCCCAGGCGGTCTGTTCCTTCCCAATCCACCCTTTATTAGAAGGGCTTATTTACCAGGATTGGGAGCATCCTGATAAAATATTTGCTCCCCCCAAGAGATTTCCGGTGATCTATCCCATGGAGGATAAGTTCATAAGAAAATGGAGGGTCCCTATAGTGGACGCAGCCATCTCTTCTGTTAACAAATCACTGACATGTCCAGTAGATAATGTTCCAATGTTCAAAGACCCAATAGATAAAAAATTGGAGTCTTTACTAAAATCTGCTTTCTCTACAGCAAGTATGGTGACACAACCTGCGGTAGCAGCGATTGGAGTCTGCCAAGCAGTGAAAGATCAGTTGAAACAAGTCTTAAGGGACTTACCAGATCAGCAGGCTCATGCCCTAGCTGACCTGCCTAGAGCCTTGTGTTTTGCGGTGGACGCCATAAAGGATACAATCCAACAGGCCTCCCGCTTTACGCTGTCTATAGTACATATGCGTAGGCTTTTGTGGCTCAAAAACTGGTCTGCTGAAGCTCCCTGTAAAAGACTGCTGGTTAGCTTCCCATTTCATGGAGAACGCTTATTTGGAGAAGATCTGGACAAATATATCCAGAAAATTTCTGCCGGTAAAAGTTCACTCTTACCGGTTAAGAACAAGGGTAGAAGTCCTTCTTTTAAGAGGCCTACCTCTCCAGTCCCGGGCACATCGGCTGTGAAGCAGTTCCGACGGCCTCCGCGGTCAAATTCAGGGGGCAGAAATCAGGGACAATCACAGGGTAACAAGAAGCCCTGGATCAAGAGAGGTACAAAACCTCCCCCTAAGGCATGAAGTATTGCCCCCGCTCAATCGGGTGGGGGGAAGACTTCAGTTGTTTACAGAGACCTGGCGGGACACCATCAGAGACAGATGGGTGCTCTCCGCAGTAAGTCTGGGATACAAGCTGGAGTTAAAAGGCACTCCTCCTGCCCAATTTATGAGGTCAAACGTGCCAAGAGATCCCCAAAAGAGAGGATCCCTCCTTCTGGCACTAGAACAACTATTGCTCCAAGGGGTAATCATGAAGGTTCCCCTGGAAGAAAGCGGATTCGGGTTTTACTCGAACCTTTTCACAGTCCCCAAACCAAATGGGGACGTGAGGCCCATATTAAATCTAAAAGGGCTAAACAAGTTCCTAAATATCAGGACCTTTCGGATGGAGTCGATCCGATCAGTGGCCACCGCCCTACAAGGGCAGGAATGGCTAGCCTCGATCGACATAAGGGATGCTTATCTGCATATTCCCATCTTTCCGGCCCATCAGAAATTTCTACGCTTTGCAGTAGAAGGGCGCCATTTTCAGTTCAGAGCCTTACCTTTCGGTCTGGCCACAGCACCACGAGTGTTCACAAAAATTCTGGCCCCATTATTGGCCAATCTAAGAACACAGGGTGTAACGATAATGGCATATCTAGACGACCTGCTACTAATAGACCACTCAGTGGAAAAGCTGGAAGTAGCTATTCACAAGACAATCGAGTATCTGGAATATCACGGTTGGATTATCAACCGGGACAAGTCAGCTCTAAGACCAGTCAAAAGTCTGGAATACTTAGGGCTAAGGCTGGATTCAAATCAGAGAAAGATTTTCTTACCTCCAGAGAAGGTGTCGTCTTTAAGAAATTTGACCCACTTAGTGGGTACAAAAAGAAAACCATCCATACGTCTCTGCATGAGGCTGCTGGGAAAGATGGTGGCTTCATTCGAAGCGGTACCCTACGGTCAATTCCATTCAAGGAATTTGCAAAGGGCCATACTGTCAGCCTGGAACAAAAAAGTTCAGGCTTTAGACTTACCAATGTCCCTGTCCCCTTCCGTTCGCAAGAGCCTCCATTGGTGGTTGGTGCCCCAGAATCTGGAAAGAGGGAAACCCTTCAGTCCGGTTTCTTGGAAGGTGGTCACTACAGATGCCAGCCTCATCGGCTGGGGGGCAGTGCTGGAGCAATGGTCTCTCCAGGGCAGGTGGTCAGAAGCAGAAAAGGCCCTGCCCATCAATCTCCTAGAGATACGAGCAGCCCGGTATGCCCTAGTAGCATGGACATCCAAACTCCAGGGGTCCCCTGTCAGAATTCAATCAGACAATGCCACGGCAGTGGCATATATCAATCATCAGGGTGGCACCAAAAGTCGTGCAGCCCAGAAGGAAGCAAATTGCATCCTGGAGTGGGCAGAAAGATATGTCCCAGCCATATCTGCGGTTTTCATCCCAGGAGTGGAAAATTGGAGAGCGGACTTTCTAAGTCGCCAACAATTATGCCCGGGGGAATGGTCTCTTCACCCCGAGGTTTTCCAGGCAATATGCCAGCGGTGGGGAACACCGGATGTAGATCTGCTAGCATCCAGATTCAACGCAAAGGTGGACAGGTTTGTGTCTCGCACAAGGGATCCCCTAGCTTGCGGCTCGGATGCCCTAGTGTTCCCTTGGGATCGGTTCAAGCTGATATATGCATTCCCACCGCCACAATTGTTACCGCGATTACTCCGCAGAATCAGGGTAGAAAAGAAACCAGTGATTCTGGTGGCTCCAGCGTGGCCCCGAAGGGCATGGTACGCGGAGATGGTAAAAATGTCAGTGAGGAGTCCTTGGACCCTCCCACTTCGTCCGGACCTGCTTTCGCAGGGACCGATTTACCACCCTTCCTTACCAGCCCTAGGTTTGACGGCCTGGCTATTGAAGCCCACATTTCTGAAAAAGAGAGGGCTCTCTAATTCTGTGGTATCTACCATGATCAATGCCAGGAAACCGGTATCCAGGCAGATCTATTATAGGATCTGGAAAGCGTACATTACGTGGTGTGAGACCAAGAAATGGCATCCACGTAAGTACATGATAGGGAGGATTCTGGACTTCCTACAGTGGGCTGTAGATAGGAAACTGGCCTTGAGTACTATCAAGGGTCAGATTTCGGCCTTGTCAATATTTTTTCAAAGGCCCTTGGCTTCGCATTCACTAGTCAAAGCCTTTATACAAGGAGTGATGCGTATTAGCCCTCCGGTTAGTATTCCCATATGTCCTTGGGACTTAAACCTGGTTCTGTCGGTTCTACAGAAACAACCGTTTGAACCATTACAACACATTTCCTTGGTTCTTCTCACCAGGAAATTGGTTTTCTTAGTAGCCATTTGTTCGGCTAAAAGAGTGTCGGAATTAGCAGCTATGTCCTGTAAGGAGCCATATCTGGTTGTCCATAAGGACAGAGTAGTATTACGTCCTCATCCAGCTTTTCTTCCTAAGGTGGTATCGAGGTTTCATTTGAACCAAGATGTGGTTCTTCCTTCTTTTTTCCCCAAACCTAGCTCAGTAGAGGAAAAGTTATTACATTCTTTGGATGTGGTAAGAGCAGTTAAAGCTTATCTAAAAGCCACTGCTCAGATTCGCAGAACGGATTCTTTGTTTGTTCTGCCGGAAGGCCCCAGAAGGGGTCAGGCAGCATCAAAATCTACTTTAGCCAAGTGGATTCGACAGGTCATAATACAAGCCTATGGCTTGAGAAAGAGACCGCCTCCGTTCAAAGTTAGGGCGCACTCCACAAGAGCGGTTGGAACTTCATGGGCAGTGCATCACCAGGCCTCCCTGGCTCAAGTATGTAAGGCCGCAACATGGTCTTCGGTACACACGTTTACTAGATTCTATCAGGTAGACGTTAGAAGTCAGGAGGATGTCGCCTTTGGGCGCAGTGTGTTGCAGGCCGCAAAAGATCCTCATGCCTGATGGCGCCCAGCTTATGTACCCCCCCCTCATTTGGCATTGCTTTGGGACGTCCCATTAGTAATGACTAAGTCGCTCTGTGTCCCGTGATGTACGAAAAAGAAAAAGGGATTTTTATAACAGCTTACCTGTAAAATCCTTTTCTTGGAGTACATCACGGGACACAGAGCTCCCACCCCTCTTTTTGGGACACTTATTGCTTGGCTACAAAACTGAGGTGCTCCCGGGTGGGAGGGGCTTATATAGGGGAGGGTACTTCCGGTTTGGAATTGGCCAGTGCCAACACCTGAAGGTAAACTATATAACCCATTAGTAATGACTAAGTCGCTCTGTGTCCCGTGATGTACTCCAAGAAAAGGATTTTACAGGTAAGCTGTTATAAAAATCCCTTTATTACATTGTTATATAATATATAAAATAGTTCAACTCACCATAATGCTGAATCAGTGGGAGCCTGAGCGTGTCACTTGCCACCGTCACTTGCCACCAGTTGCGGATTGTCACTTGCCACGACGTCACACATTGCAGATTGTCACTTGCCACGACGCCACCTGCCACACATTGCGGGTTGTCACTTGCCACACATTGCGGGTTGTCACTTGCCACGACGCCACCTGCCACACATTGCGGGTTGTCACTTGCCACGACGCCACCTGCCACACATTGCGGGTTGTCACTTGCCACACGTTGCGGATTGCCACTTGCCACAACGTCACCTGACACACGTAGCGGATTGTCACTTGCCACGACGTCACACATTGCGAATTGTCACTTGCCACACGTAGCGGATTGCCACTTGCCACAACGTCACCTGACACACGTAGCGGATTGTCACTTGCTACGACGCCACCTGCCACACATTGCAGATTGTCACTTGCCACACATTGCGGATTGTCACTTGCCACAACGTCACCTGCCACACGTAGCAGATTGTCACTTGCCACTTCACCTGCCACATGTAGTGGATTGCCATTTGCTGTGTCCCAGAGTGAAGGCAGGCAGGAGAGAGATGACAGAGAAGAGGGGGATCTGACAGAGAAGAGGGGGTCTGCTGTCAGAGAAGAGGGGGGGTCTGCTGACATAGAGGAGGGGGGGTCTTCTGACATTGAGGATGGGGAGGTGGCTGACATTGAGGACGGGGGGGTGGCTGACATTGAGGAGGGGAGGCGGCTGACATTGAGGAGGGGGGGGCGGCTGACATTGAGGAGGGGGGGCGGCTGATATTGAGGAGGGGGGGCGGCTGACATTGAGGAGGGGGGGCAGGTGACATTGAGGAGGGGGCGCGGCTGACATTAAAGAGGGGGGGCGGCTGACATTGAGGAGGTGGGGGGGAGGCTGACATTGAGGACGGGGGGGGGTGGCTGACATTGAGGAGGGGGGGGCGGCTGACATTGAGGAGGGGGGGCGGCTGACATTGAGGAGGGGGGGCGGCTGAGATTGAGGAGGGGGGGTGGCTGATATTGAGGAGGGGGGGCGGCTGATATTGAGGAGGGGGGGAGGTGATATTGAGGAGGGGGGGCAGGTGACATTGAGGAGGGGGCGTGGCTGACATTGAGGAGGGAGGGCAGCTGACATTGAGGAGGGGGGGGCGGCTGACCTTGAGGGGGGGCAGTTGAGGAGGGGGGGCGGCTGACATTGGGGAGGGGGTGCAGGTGACATTGAGGAGGGGGGGGCTGACATTAAAGAGAGGGGGGCTGACAGAGACGGACCTCAGGAGACAGTGACACACAGCGAGTTAGGAGCATGCAGGGCAGGCGCGATTATCCACAGACACAGTCCAGCTCCTCCAGGCTCCAGGAGAAGCAGTACTGGGGCGGGTCTTCACAGTTGTGATCACATGATTAGGAGCAGGCTCCCGTCCTGTGTTCACCATCAGGATACAAGGGAGCTCCTCCAGGCGAATCACAGAGCCTCATGTCCGCACATGACCTGCTTAGCCAATCACAGGACACCCGCCTCTGCCAATTGCTGAGCTGAGCTCGGCTCAAACACAGAGCGCACCGAGGCAGTAGTGTGATTGTGAACTGGATGATCGTGCCCCTCTAGCCAGGGATTCGGCTGCCGCAGGACAGGTATGTGTGCCTGGGTTTCTGACGGGTGGAAACCCAGGCACATGTGCAGCGGAGCGGGCTGGCAGGCGGCAATTTGCCGCCCCCTGAAAGTGCCGCCTGGGACCGAGGTACCATCGGGTCCCATGGTAGGGCCGGCCCTGGTGGGCAGGTGGCAAGTCCTGCTGGAAAATGAAGTCAGCATCCCCATAGCATGAAGTGCTCCAAAATTTCCTGCTAGACGGCTGCGTTGACCCTGGACTTAATGAAGCACAGTGGACCAGCACCAGCAGATGACATGGCTCCCCAAATCAACACAGACTGTGGAAACTTCACACTGGACTTCAAGCATCTTGCAGTGTGTGCCTCTCCATTCTTCCTCCATACTCTGGGTCCTTGGTTTCCAAATGAGATGCAAAATTTGCTCTCATCAGAAAAGAGGACTTTGGACCACCAGGTCTGTTTTTCTTTAGCCCAGGTAAGACGCTTCTGGCATTGTTTGTTGTTCAGGAGTGGCTTGACGAGAGGAATACGACATCTGAAGCCCATATCCAGGATCCATCTGTGTGTGGCGGCTCTTGATGCACTGACTCCAGCCTCAGTCCACTCCTTGTGAAAGTCCCCAACACTTTTGAATGGCCTTTTCCTGACAATCCTTTCCAGGCTGCGGTCATCCCTGCTGCTTGTGCACCTTTTTCTTCCACACTTTTCCCTTCCACATAACTTTCTATTAATGTGCTTTGATACAGCACTTTGGGAACATCAAACTTCTTTTGCAATTACCTTTTGAGGCTTTCCCTCCTTATGGAGGGTGTCAATGATGGGTTTCTGCACAACTGTCAGGTCAGCAGTCTTTCCCATGATTGTGATTCCTACTAAACCAGACTGAGAGACCATTTAAAGGCTCAGGAACCCTTTGCAGGTGTTATGGCTTAATTAGCTGATTAGAGTGGGACACTTTGAGCCTAGAATATTGCACCTTTTCACAATATTCTAATTTTAATTTGAGCTGTAAGCCATAATCATCACAATTATGACAAATCACGGCTTGAACTATCTTTCTTTGCATGTAATAAGTCTATCTCATATATTAGTTTCACCTTCGAAATTGCAGTAGTGAAATAAATGAACTTTTGCACGATATTCAAATTTTTCGAGTTTCACCTGTACAGTCACTGTTGCTGAAACCTTGATTTCCCATTGAAAAAATACAAAATATGGATGCCACATATCTCTCTACCAGGCAAACGCATTGCCAAACTTGACCAGCAAATGTATTTTCGAAATGCTGCATAAGATTTAGCAGCAAAAGCACAGAGAATTTGCCAATGTATGAATTTGCTCCGTAAACCTTTACTGCTCCAAATAAGCCACCTTCGGGAATTGACTTCTTTTAGATATTGCTCTGGGGTTTAAAGATTCTACTTACCTTTGTGCCTTTGAGCAGTTGTAATACATTTTTTAATAAAACCCCAGCGTACAGAAAGCAGGGAATTTTCTTGTGCCGTTTCTCGGAGTTGAAAAATGGACAGTTCCAAGGGCATAGTCAGGGACAGTTGGCAGCCATGGGTGGATGACATATACAAATTCCTTCCAACATACTAAAATCAGAAAAACAGAAGGCCAGCTGCCAATTCAACTAAAGCGTGCCATCATCCGGACGTATTTGGCCAGATCGCACTTTGTTCCTTCACAGCTGACATTTTTCACTATTTTGACATTGCTGGTTGTGGACGAAAGGAACAACAAGAGCCTAAATTGGAATTCCAAACAAACTATAGTTAAGTTCTTATTAAAAAAAAAAAAAGTTAAACATTTTACATACAAGTAGTGTGATGCCCCATACACACGACCAGTTTTCCCGTCGGAAATTCCTGTCAAGCCTGCCTTGCATACACACAGTCACACAAAAGTCCGGTGAACTTTTGACTGCCAAGAACGCGGTGACGTAAAAGACTATGACGAGCCAAGAAAATTAAGTTCTATGCTTCTGAGCATGCGTCGATTTGTTTCCGAGCAAGCGCGTTTTATTTCCCCTCGGAAAATCATACAGACGAACGGTTTTCCTGCTAGGATTTTTTCATGATGGGAAAAAAGAGATCCTGCAGAGCGTTCCTGTTGTTCTCTTCCTAATTATACTACAGGCAGGCAGTTGATTCAGGTAGCTGCAGTTTATTCAGTACTGTATTCTGTGCACAGTGTTCACCTAGATCTCAATGCAGACCATTCCTGTTGTTCTCGTCCTAATACACTACAGGCAGGCTGTTGATTCAGTTAGGTGCAGTATATAAAGTACTGTATTCTGTGCACAGTGTTCACCTAGATGTCACTGCAGACCATTCCTGTTGTTCTCGTCCTAATATACTACAGGCAGGCAGTTGATTCAGTTAGGTACAGTATATAAAGTACTGTATTCTGTGCACAGTGTTCACCTAGATCTCACTGCAGACCATTCCTGTTGTTCTCTTGCTAATATACTACAGGCAGGCAGTTGATTCAGTTAGGTGCAGTATATAAAGTACTGTATTCTGTGCACAGTGTTCACCTAGATCTACCTGCAGACCATTCCTGTTGTTCTCGTCCTAATATACTACATGCAGGCAGTTGATTCAGTTAGGTGCAGTATATAAAGTACTGTATTCTGTGCACAGTGTTCACCTAGATCTCACTGCAGACCATTCCTGTTGTTTTCGTCCTAATATACTACAGGCAGGCAGTTGATTCAGTTAGCTGCAGTATATTCAGTATATATATATTGTGAGGGGGTTAGCTCGGCAGCGGGTGTGTGTGACCCCCGGGATGGGCTCCCCACACAAAACAGGCCCAGCAAACGGAGGTTGTGGTTTTCAAAATCAAAAAGGTGCGGTTTATTTTCTATTTACAGTGACAAAACACAGCAAAGCAAAAGAAACATAAACAAAATAAATCCTGGTCAACTTGACCTCTGACTAAACATACAGGTTTCCTAACTAACAACTGGGATCAGCCTAGTGCTGTCCTAGTCCCTAAGTCCCTGGTTTTAAATGTCCAAGCAAATAGCCACACAGGCTTTGTCTCACCGCACAGGGGTTCACTCTCCCTAGACAGTCCACACAGGTCTGGGTCCAGGCACGAGCAAACACCTAATGAATCTGGGAGTTTTTATAGAGGCCTTAAACGAACTGACAGGCTTCAGCTGGTCTCATCAACTCCCTGCCTGCACGACGCCCAGCCCTCTCCCTAGAGGTATGAGTCATCCATGAGCCCACTAGCCTCAGCTGGGCTTCATCAACTCCCTCCCTAGTTGTATAAGTCGGCGTAAAGCCTGAATCTGGGCGAAATATATCTACCCCCCTGGATGCAACCAGGTGACTTTACCTTCCTGCTGTCACATACCCCCCCCCTCTTGTTTTAACCTCGGGGTTGGAACACCAGCAATCAGGCATTCATGTACTCGAGACAAAGCATCCACATTCCCCATTTGAACGCCAGGGCGATGCTTTACTGTGAAGTTGAATTCCTGGAGGGCCAGGAACCACCTATTCACTCTTCTATTTGTTTCCTTGTTTTGAGCCATCCACTTTAACGGAGCGTGATCCGTAACCATGTCAAAGTGCCTACCTAGCAGGTAGTACCGAAGGGAATCTAGAGCCCACTTCACCGCTCCTTTTCAACGGTTGCGTAATTTACCTCATGGGACTTCAACTTCCTGCTGAGGTAAATGACTGGGTGCTCTTCCCCGTTCCAGACCTGGGACAATACTGCTCCTAACCCCACATCTGACGCATCACTTTGTACGACAAAGTCTTTAGAGAAGTCGGGTGAGTACAACACTGGCTGGCTACATAAGGCTTGTTTCAAGAATTGGAATGCTGCCTCAGCCTCGGGGGTCCATTTAATCATGACCGACCCTTTCCCCTTCGTCAGGTTGGTTAGGGGCACAGCCTTAGAAGCAAAGTGGGGAATGAATCGCCGATAATACCCAGCGATTCCCAGAAAGGCTCGTACCTGCTTCTTGCTGTTGGGACGTGGCCAACTCTGGATGGCCTAGACTTTGTTGAGTTGGGGTTTTATTACTCCCCTCCCAATGGTGTACCCAAGATATTTGGCCTCCTCCTGCCCAATGGTACACTTCTTGGGGTTAGCCGTAAACCCCGCTTCCCGAACAGAGTCCAGGACTGCTTGCACTTTTGGCAGATGTGAGGCCCAATCTGTGCTATGGACAATTACGTCATCCAGGTAAGCCGCAGCATACTTCCGATGGGGCCTCAGCATCTGGTCCATTTTCCGCTGGAATGTGGCCGGCGCATTCTGTAACCCGAACGGCATTCTTTTATATTGGAACGCCCCGTCTGGGGTTACAAATGCGGTTTTCTCTTTGGCCGACTTGGCCAGGGGGATTTGCCAATACCCTTTTGTGAGGTCAAGAGTCGTCATGTATCGGGCTGTTCCCAGCCGGTCGATCAACTCATCTATACGTGGCATGGGGTAGGTGTCAAATTTTGTAACTTTGTTCAACTGACGAAAATCGTTACAAAATCGCCAGCTCCCATCCGGTTTAGGCACCAACACGATGGGACTAGACCAATCACTTTGGGACTCCTCTATCACCCCTAAGTTCAGCATTTTCTGTACTTCCTCCCGTATTGCCTCCCGTCGGGCCTCTGGGATCCGATAGGGTTTTAACTTCACCCTTTCACCAGGCGGGGTAATGATGTCATGCTCTACCCCAGATGTTTGTCCCGGCAGCTCAGAGAATACCTCCTTGTTGCGAAGCACAAACTCCTTAACCTCCTGTTGTTGGGGTTGTGACAAGGTGGCTGCTATTCCAACCTCAGGAATCACGCAACCAGTTTGAGCTGGTGACCAAGTGTCTGCGACTAGGGACTCTCTATCCCTCCAGGCTTTCAACAGATTAACGTGATAGATCTGTTCGGGCTTTCGCCTTCCTGGTTGTCTGACCTTGTAATTCACTTCGCTCACTTTTTCCATTATCTCGTAGGGGCCTTGCCATTTGGCAAGGAATTTACTTTCAACCGTAGGGACAAGTACCAGTATCCTATCCCCCGGGGAAAAGGTACGGGTCTTGGCTCCCCGGTTGTACACTCTCTGCTGTGCTAACTGCGCTTGGGCCAAATGTTCCTTCACGATGGGCATTACCTGTGCAATTCGGTCTTGCATCAGGGCGACATGCTCAATCACACTCCTGTGGGGAGAACTCTCACTTTCCCAAGTTTCCTTGGCAATATCCAACAGCCCTCTTGGGTGTCTCCCATACAGTAACTCAAAGGGGGAGAATCCCGTAGAGGATTGGGGCACCTCCCTAATAGCAAACATCAGATAAGGAAGTAGACAGTCCCAATCCTTTCCATCTCTATCCACCACTTTCTTCAACATTTGTTTTAGGGTTTTGTTGAATCTTTCAACCAGCCCATCGGTTTGGGGGTGATACACAGATGTACGTAATTGCGTCACTTTGAATAATTTACACAGCTCCTTCATAACCCGGGACATAAAGGGTGTACCTTGGTCCGTAAGCAGTTCTTTACAAATACCCACCCGGCTAAACACAAGAGATAGCTCTTTGGCTATGGTTTTGGCCGAGGTATTTCGGAGAGGGATCGCTTCTGGATAACGGGTGGCATAGTCCATTATAACTAATATGTACTGGTGCCCCCTAGCGGACTTGATTATAGGACCTACCAAATCCATGGCGATCCTCTCAAACGGGACCTCAATGATGGGTAGAGGGACCAGCGGGCTACGGAAATGTGGCATCGGGGCCGACCTCTGACACACAGGGCAGGAGGAACAATAATTTTCTACGTCCTTCATCACCCCCGGCCAATAGAATCTCTGTAATACCCTCTCTCGGGTTTTCTCTGTCCCCAGATGACCTCCAAGAATGTGCCCATGGGCCAACTCCAACACCAACTTCCTGTAAGGTTTGGGCACCACAAGCTGCTCAACGGTTTCTTCTGCCCTTTTTGCCACCCGATACAGTAGGTCCTTCTCTACGCTGAAGTATGGGTAAGTGCAGGTATTATCTGGGTTCACTAACTCGCCATCTATTTTCACTACGTTTTCCCGTGCCTTTATTAGGGCGGGGTCTTTCAACTGTTCTGTGGCAAAGTTTTCCCTGTGAACCTCAAGATCAGAAAACTCCACAGATGGTAGGTTTTCGTCTGAGGAGGTGGGCTCCTCTCCAGTTTCTTGAGTCTCCCCTGCCAATACTGATAAGGGAAATTCCGGAGAGTCCTCACCACTCTCAGGGGAGTTCTGGCTATCACATTCCTGGTACATAGGGGCACCAGTGAGGGGCTCAGGATCATCCCACAGTTCCCAGAACTTCGGAAAATCCCTTCCCACAATGGCGTCATGCGGTAACTGAGATACTAAGCCCACTGGATGAGAGAGGGTACCTTTGGGGGTCTCGAAACACACTGTAGTCACTGGATACTCTCGGGTGTCCCCATGCACACAAATAACAGCTACCTTGCTATTCCCAGAGACCTCTGTTTTAACTAACTCAGCCTTTATCAGGGTCACAAGGCTACCTGAATCCAGCAATACCACAACATTTCTACCATTAACACACATTTTGCATAAATGTTTCTCAGTTCCTCGAATGGCAGTGCATGCGACTGTCGCACACAGCGACTGACGTCTGCCCGTCAGAAAGTCACACTGCATGGGTTCCTCCACAACCGGGCAATTGGCTGCAATATGTCCCGCTTGCCGGCAGCGGTAGCAAACGATCCTTCTTGCCGCCTCTTGAGCCGCTGATTTCCCAGGCTGTTCTCGCCAAACTTGGGGTAGAGCTCCCACCCTCTCACTCTCTCCACCCTCACCCCTTGGAATCCTCTTATCCGCCCCTGGGGATGGTCTGGTCTTAGGGTGGAAAGTCCGAGTGTCTCTGGAAGAGGCCGTCAGGTTCTCTGTAGCCAAGTATTTCTCCACACGATCCACAAGACCATCGGCCGTCTCTGGGTCTCCATGGCTTACCCACTTTTGGATGGCAGTAGGAAGAGCTCTCAAAAACCGATCCATTACAACACGTTCCACAATCTTTGGTGCGGACAAAGTCTCTGGCTGTAGCCACTTTCTGCTCAGGTGAATGAGATCATACATTTGAGACCTGGGGGGTTTTCCAAGCTGGAAAGTCCAGTTATGCACACGCTGAGCCCGGACAGCCTGGGTGACACCCAGCCTTGCCAATATTTCAGCTTTTAGCATCACATAGTCTTTTGCTTGGTTAGGCTCTAGGTCATAGTAAGCTTTCTGCGATTCACCAGTTAACAGAGGAGCCACCAGTCCAGCCCACTGCTCCTCAGGCCACTTTTCTCTTTCAGCGGTCCTTTCAAATGTGGTCAAAAATACCTCTGGATCATCCTCTCCAGTCATTTTTGTCAATAAACGACTCACCCCAAAGGACGCGGTATTAGTGGGACGGCTTTCCTCACTGGTCTGCGGACGTTGCTGCATTACTGCTTCCATCTGTTGTTGTAGTCTCTGCTCTTGCTTCTGCAACAGGTCTATGAAGCGGGCCTCAGATTGCTGCTGGGCTCGTTGCTGAGCCTCCAGACTCTGTTGCAAAGTTGCGTTTGTCTGCTGCTGGGCTGCAAGGCTCTGTTGATGAGCTTGCTGCTGGGCTGCGAAGTTCTGTTGTTGAGCTGCAAGGCTCTGTTGATGAGCTGCAAGGCTCTTTTGCAAACCTGCATTTGTCTGCTGTTGATTGGCATTTGCTAGAGCCAGCTGCTTCAGTATCTCCTCCATGCTGGCTTAAAAAAAAACTGCCACTGGTTCTCCACCAACTGTGAGGGGGTTAGCTCGGCAGCGGGTGTGTGTGACCCCCGGGATAGGCTCCCCACACAAAACAGGCCCAGCAAACGGAGGTTGTGGTTTTCAAAATCAAAAAGGTGCGGTTTATTTTCTATTTACAGTGACAAAACACAGCAAAGCAAAAGAAACATAAACAAAATAAATCCTGGTCAACTTGACCTCTGACTAAACATACAGGTTTCCTAACTAACAACTGGGATCAGCCTAGTGCTGTCCTAGTCCCTAAGTCCCTGGTTTTAAATGTCCAAGCAAATAGCCACACAGGCTTTGTCTCACCGCACAGGGGTTCACTCTCCCTAGACAGTCCACACAGGTCTGGGTCCAGGCACGAGCAAACACCTAATGAATCTGGGAGTTTTTATAGAGGCCTTAAACGAACTGACAGGCTTCAGCTGGTCTCATCAACTCCCTGCCTGCACGACGCCCAGCCCTCTCCCTAGAGGTATGAGTCATCCATGAGCCCACTAGCCTCAGCTGGGCTTCATCAACTCCCTCCCTAGTTGTATAAGTCGGCGTAAAGCCTGAATCTGGGCGAAATATATCTACCCCCCTGGATGCAACCAGGTGACTTTACCTTCCTGCTGTCACAATATATATATACATCCCAGCTTTGTGCAGCTACATCTCACTGCAGGCCATTCCTGGTGTACCTATTCAAATACATCAAATACAGTATGTCTGGAAGGCCAACAAGCAGTGGCGGTGCGTCCATAGCTCCCTCTTGCTCCTGCGCCCGTCACTTACAACAATACATAGGTTCATGCATTGTATATGGGGACAAACTGGCTGCAATTGGGGACAAACTGGCTGCATTTGGGGGGAAACTGGCTGCAATTGAGGGGAAACTGGCTGTATTCGAGGGGAAATGCTGTATTTGGGGGGAAACTGGCTGCATTTGGGGACAAACTGGCAGTATTTGGTGGGATACTGGCTGCATTTGAGGGGGCAAACTGGTGGCGTTTGGGCACAGTGGCTGTGTTTAATGGGCACAGTGGCGGCAATTGATGTTTTTATTTTTTTCAGTTTGTTTGCGCCCCCGCCAAAACATTTTGAGCACCAGCCGCCACTGCCAACAAGGAGAGGCAGACACTCACAGGCCACTAAAAGAGGGCAAGCATGATCTGTGTCTAGAGGCAACAGTGCTGGTCGTGGACACTTTGCATCCTCAGCACGTGGTCGTGTGCACGCTTGTCCTTTTTTCCGGCAGCTGGCCGTGTTGAGCCACAACATGCAGAAGAGTTGGTAGAGTGGATGACAAGCCGTCCTCATCCTCCTCATCCTCTGTCACCCAGGCTCAGAGTACCTTGGCTGCCAATGCAGGTGCCAAAGCGGCCTATTCCATCGGTTCTAGGTCATCACTTACTCCTTCCCTAGGCGATTCTGGCTCTCTAGCGGCATGTGGTAGGCAATGTCTTGGCCTCACTGGACAGGGCGGTCAGCGGTAAGGTGCATATTACTGCTGACTCATGGTCCAGCAGGCATGGACAGGGACGTGACCTATCTTTCACGGCGCACTGGGTGACTCTGCTGGCAGCTGGGAAGGATGCAGGACAGGGTGCAGTCTTGTTGGAGCTTGTTCCGCCACCACGCCTCCAAAATGCTACTAGTGGTGATTCTGCCACACCTCTCTCCTGCACCCCCTCCTCTTCTTCTTCCACCATGGCCTCTTCCTCTGCTGATTTGTCCTCGGAACCAGCGGTGCTCCGTAGGCGTTCAAGGGGCTACGCAAGCACTCAGCCAAAGAGATGCCATGCTGTGCTTGAGCTGGTGTGCTTAGTGGACAGGAGCCACACTGGAGCAGATATTCTGTCAGCTCTGCAGGGGCAGGCTCAGAGGTGGTTGATGCCACGCCAGCTTCAGCCAGGAATGGTGGTTTGCGACAATGGCACCAACCTCCTCTCCGCCCTCCGACAGGGACACCTGACCCATGTGCCCTGTTTGGCTCACGTCCTTAACTTGGTGGTGCAGTGGTTCTTGTGCAGGTACCCGGGCTTACAGGATGTCCTGAGGCAGGCCAGGAAAGTCTGTGTGCATTTCCGCCGGTCACATAATGCCAGTGCTCGGCTGGCTGACCTCCAAAAGGAATACAACCTGCCCAAGAACCGCCTAATCTGTGACATGCCCACCAGATGGAACTCAACATTGGCTATGCTGCAGCGGCTGAACACGCAGCAGAGGGACATCAATGAGTACCTGTGCGACTATGGCACCAGGACAGAGTCAGGGGAGCTTGGTTTTTATTCGCACACGCCAGTGGCTCATTATCAAAAATGCATGCATTGTCATGTCACCATTTGAGGAGGCCACGAGGATGGTGAGCAGTGACAGTGCATGCATCAGTGATACTGTCCCCCTTGTGTACCTATTGGAGTACACGCTGCATGGAATAATGGACAGGGCACTTGAGGCAGAACAGAGGGAGGAAGAGGAGGACTTCCTTACCTTTCAAGGCCCCCTTTATCCAGACAGTGTTCCTGCGGGCCCGCCGATCACGCAGGAAGAGGAGGAGGAGGTTTGTGTCAGCATGGAGGTGGAGCCTAGCACTCAGCATCAGCAGCAGTCTTCAAGGGATCCTTTTAAGTCCCCAGAAACCCATGGACTTGTACGTGGCTGGGAGGAGGTGGCTGTGGATCATGTCGTCCTTAGTGACCCAGAAGACTCCAGACCGAATGACTCAGCAAACCTACGCTGCCTGGCCTCCCTGATCCTGCAAAGCCTGCGAATGGACCCTCGGATTCGTGTGATCAAGGAGAGGGATCATTACTGGCTAGCAACCCTTCTTGATCCACGTTACAAGGGTAAGGTTGCGGAACTTATCCTGCCGTCGCAGAGGGAGCAGAGGATGAAACATCTTCGGGAGGCCTTGCAGAAAGGTTTGTGCAACGCGTTTCCAGAGCCTGGGAGGTTACAATTTCCTGGTCCTGGTCCTGGACAACGTGTTGCTGAGGCTTCGGTCAGTCATAGAAGGAGCGGTGGAGAAGGTGGCCGTCTGAATGATGCGTTCAGGCAATTTTTTAGTCCGCAGCCCCAAGGTCTGATCGGTTCCAGCAACCATCGCCAGCGTCTGATTTACATGGTGCAGGAATATCTAGGGGCAAGATCAGACTTGGAGACCTTTCCAACTGACAATCCTCTGGGTTACTGGGTCTTGAGGATGGATCACTGGCCAGAGCTTGCACAGTATGCAATTGAGCTACTGGCCTGTCCTGCATCCAGCGTTCTTTCGGAACGCACATTCAGTGCTGCTGGAGGCTTTGTAACCGATCACAGGGTGCGCCTGTCCACCGACTCGGTCAATCGGCTCACCTTCATAAAAACGAATCAGTCTTGGATCACCAGCTACCAATCACCTGATGTTGATGTAACCGAATAATTTCTTTATGAATGTGAGATCCCTTCAAGACTGCCTATGCTGATGCTGAGTGACTATTCTTTTATGCTGAGTGACTATCCTCTTCCTCCTTAATGTTCATGTTGATAGCTTGTAAGAACATTTTTGGTTCTGGGCACCACCACCAGTGGCTAAGGCCCAATTTTTCTGCCCCTGTTTAACAGGGGCATGTAATTAAATTTTTTGCTGTAATACTTTGCAGCAAGGCTCATTCCTGCGCTCCAACTAGAGTATCTGTGAGGTGTTGCAGTGTTGTGGCACCAGCACCAGTGCCTAAGGCCCAATTTTTCTGCCCCTGTTTAACAGGGGCGTGTAATTAAAATTTTTGCCTGCGCTCCAACTAGAGTATCTGTGAGGGGTTGCAGTGTTGTGGCACCAGCACCAGTGCCTAAGGCCCAATTTTTCTTCCACTGTTTAACAGGGGCGTGTAATTACAATTTTTGCTGTAATACTTTGCAACAGGGCTCATTCCTGTGCTCCAACTAGAGTATATGTGAGGGGTTGCAGTGTTGTGGCACCAGCACCAGTGCCTAAGGCCCAATTTTTCTGCCCCTGTTTAACAGGGGTGTGTAATTACAATTTTTGCTGTAATTCTTTGCAGCAGGGCTCATTCCTGCGCTCCAACTAAAGTGTTTGTGGGGGGTTGCAGTGTTGTGGCACCAGCAACAGTGCCTAAGGCACAATTTTTCTGCCCCTGTTTAACAGGGGCGTGTAATTACAATTTTTGCTGTAATACTTTGCAGCAGGGCTCATTCCTGCGCTCCAACTAGAGTATCTGTGAGGTGTTGCAGTGTTGTGGCACCAACACCAGTGCCTAAGGCCCAATTTTTCTGCCCCTGTTTAACAGGGGCGTGTAATTAAAATTTTTGCCTGCGCTCCAACTAGAGTATCTGTGAGGGGTTGCAGTGTTGTGGCACCAGCACCAGTGCCTAAGGCCCAATTTTTCTTCCACTGTTTAACAGGGGCGTGTAATTACAATTTTTGCTGTAATACTTTGCAGCAGGGCTCATTCCTGTGCTCCAACTAGAGTATATGTGAGGGGTTGCAGTGTTGTGGCACCAGCACCAGTGCCTAAGGCCCAATTTTTCTGCCCCTGTTTAATAGGGGCGTGTAATTACAATTTTTACTGTAATACTTTGCAGCACGGCTCATTCCTGTGCTCCAACTAGAGTATCTGTGAAGGGTTGCAGTGTTGTGGCACCAGCACCAGTGCCTAATGCCACGTACACACGACCATTTTTCATGACGAGAAAAATGCAATTTTTTTATTTGGTCATTAAAAACGATCGTGTGTAGGCTCCAGAGCATTTTTCGCAACGTGAAAAATGGGCATTAAAAATTTGGAACATGCTCTATTTTTTCTCTTCGTTTTTCACGTCGTCGTTTTCTCTTCGTTAAAAACGGCTGCGTGTAGGCTTTAACCACGTGAAAAAACGCGCATGTTCAGAAGCAAGTTATGAGACGGGAGCGCTCGTTCTGGTAAAACTAGCGTTCGTAATGGAGATATCACATTCGTCACGCTGTAACGGACTGAAGAGCACGAGGCTGAAAAGTGTGAATCGTCTCTCACCAAACTTTACTAACACGAGGATCAGCAAAAGCAGCCCAAAGGATGGCGCCATCCGAATGGAACTTCCCCTTTATAGTGCCATCATAAGTTTTGTACGTCACCGCGCTTTGTTCGAGCATTTTTTTTAACGATCGTGTGTAGGCAAGGCAAGCTTGAGAAGAATCACGTCGAGAAAAACTTTGTTTTTTCAATGACATTAAAAACGGTCATGTGTACAGGTGCGTGTAATTACAATTTTTGCTGTAATACTTTGCAGCAGGGCTCATTCCTGCGCTCCAACTAGAGTATCTGTGAGGGGTTGCAGTGTTGTGGCACCAGCACCAGTGCCTAAGGGGCGTGTAATTACAATTTTTGCTGTAATATTTCACAGCAGGGCCCGTTCCTGCGCCCACCAAGAGTAACTGTGAGGGCTTACAGTGTTGTGGCAACACCACCACACCACCACCAAAGGCCCAATTTTTCTGACCCTGTTCAACAGGGGCATGTAATTACAATTCTTGATCTAATATTTCACAGCAGGGCCCGTTCCTGCGCCCACCAAGAGTAACCAACACCTAAGGCCCAAATTTCTGCAGAGTATATAGGGCAGGCCCCTACTTTCAAACATCCGACTTACAAACGACTCCTACTTACAAACGGAGGGAGACAACAGGAAGTGAGAGAAAATCTACCCCTAGGAAGGGAAATTCTCTACTGTAAAAGTTAATATGGGAAAAGGTGTCTCCACTGATGCTTTATCACCAATCCTTGTTTCCCTAATAACCCCAAATTTTCAAAATCCAATTGTCATTGGGACAGAAAGTGAGGTGAAATCTTCTGAACAGGGGCACAGACAGCAAAACAAATGTTACAGGGGTGATAACCCTTCCCTTTTTGATATCCAAAAACCTTAAAAATAGATTTTTTGGCTGGAGCTACACTTACAAAATGTACCTGTTCCAAATTACAAACAGACTCAACTTAAGAACAACCCTACAGTCCCTGTCTTTCGTGGGACCGCCTGTATACTGCTGTTCAGAGTATATAGGGCCTGTGGGCCCCACGCCTTTCCCTTTTTTCATTTGGGTGCGGGGTTCCCCTTAATATCCATACAAGACCCAAAGGGCCTGGTAATGGGCTGGGGGGGGGGTACCCATGCCGTTTTTCTCAAAGATTTTCATCCATATTGCCAGGACCAGACATTAAAGCCGCAAGCAGTTTTAAATGACTTTTATTCCTTTAGAAATGTCATTTTGTGCAGGGACAGTTTTAAACACGGGAAACACGCGCCACTTTAAAGGCATACTATAGACACCCCCCAGGCATGATATTTAAAGGAATATTTCACTTTTATTTTTTCACTTTAAAGTGGTTGTAAACCCACTTTTTTTTTTTTTTTTTTTTGGCCCACCTGCAAGAGAAAGGCATAATGAACTATTATGACTAGCATAATAGCTCATTATGTTCCACTTACCTTAGATCGGGGCCCCCGAAGCCGGCCTCGTCCCTCTGTCCAGCCGCAGACATCACTGCGGCGATAGCCGGAATGTTACTTCCGGGTATCGCCGCACCAGCCAATCACAGCGCCGCTCCGTCACTCTGCGCATGCACGCGGGAGGCGTCCCACTCGGCTACGCCCAGCGATTGCTGGGAAGTAGCCGAGTATGTGAATGGGATTAACCCCATAAATGCGCCGTTGACTACGGCGCGCATGCGCCGTAGATAGCGGCGCTTGACATTTTAGTAAATATCTCCTAAACCGTGAAGGTTTAGGAGATATTTCTTGCACCTACAGGTAAGCCTTAATCTAGGCTTACCTGTAGGTGCAAGTTGAAAAAGTGGGTTTACAACCACTTTAAGCATCATTAAAATCACTGCTCCCGAAAAAACTGCAGTTTTTAAAACTTTTTTTTGCATTGATACATGTCCCCTGGGGCAGGACCCGGGTCCCCAAACCCTTTTTAGGACAATAACTTGCATATTAGCCTTTAAAATTTGCACTTTTGATTTCTCATGTTCGAGTCCCATAGACACCCATAGGTGTTCGAAAGTTCGCACAAACTTTCGGTCCGTTCGCATGTTCTGGATGCGAACCGAACCAGTGGGGGTTCGGTTCATCCCTATTTGTCATGTCCTCCATGTTTCCCATTAGCTCGTTGGGCACCAATTACTGGGTCACATGTGACGCCACGTTAGGCACTGTTTACAGGGTCACTTGACTACGCATGGGGTACCTTTTACTTGTTTTCTCGATACCTTGCAACAAGACTGAGGCTGCCGTGGGGGAACACTTGACCTCGTTCATTTTTAACCTCTGCTGTTAGAAATGAACGTACACCATGTACCAAGTGTATTCCAACGTCCATAGTTCTTTACATGCTCTCTCACCCAAGTGTAGATCCTTCGCAGGCATAGTTCAGTGCTAGCATCTTCAGGGTGAACCTCAAGTTAAAAATCTCTATTGCAGGCCATGACAGATTACATTCTCCTTATCCTGCGGGTCTCTTCTTTCATATCCATCCCCTACGGGTCTCACAACCCAAGGCTGTACTGAGCTTGCAAAGTGTCTTCTGTGTAACCACTGGAAACTACCCACTGCCCCACTTTTATAACACAGGCAAATAGGCTAAACCCAGACAGGAAAAAACAGCCAAAAAGATCAGGACAGCGGGCAGAGCATAAACCCCACCCCTCCCAGCTGGGACAGCACCCACTAACCGTTCCAACCTGCTTACACACTTCCACTTCTGGTGTTATCTCAAGGAGTCTAATCCTCATTATCTTGGCACTACAGAATAATAGGTTTTTATGTTGTTGAGAATAGACTAAGTGGATGGTTTGAGAAGTTTTGCATAGGAAAACTGGGCAGAGCTGACACCACTTAATTTATTTGTAAAACTGCCTTGTTGCAGGAGTTTCCTTTAATAAAAAATACTGCTCACTGTTGCTCTCTTTCCATGGGCAGGTTGACTGGCTTCTTCTAGTTCTCTACAGGCCCCCTATGGTGGGTGGACCTTCTGGGTCCCTCCGCCAACACTGCTTTCTGCATAGGCTATTTACAGCAAAGTGACTTTTACAGCAATGTCACTACTAATTATATAAGTAAATTACTGGGTTTGCAAAGGCATTTGGTGCACACAGAGTTGATATATATCCTTTGTGGTTACTGAGGAACATATTTAAATGAAAGTGAACGTTACTCAATCTGCATGTAAGCAGGTCAGAATAGCCAGTTAGGTGCTGTCCCGCCGGGGGGGGGGGGGGGGCGACTTTCCCGGTTATTTGGTTTTTAACAGATTCTTCTCTGGGTCTGGCCCTCTAATCCAGTGATATAAAATATGGGACAGTGGTCCAGTACGAGGGGGCCCGCAATAGGTTCAGAGTAGAGAGCCCCTGGTAGCAAGAGTGATTCCCAACTGCATGTTTCCGACAAAGGTCTAGTGGGGAGCTGAGACTGGTGCCGGTAAGGGAGAGAGACAGCAAATGACACCTGCAAGGAGCAGAAGGATGTTGCTTATCACCATCAGGATGTAAAGTCATCTGAACTTGGGGTTCACTCTGAAGACACCATTAATGGAGTATGCCACTGAAGGACTTAGATCTGCATGAGAATGCCTCTGAAGGACTTATAATTGCTAGACTTCACCTTTGCAGGTATGCCGGGGCAGCACAAGCCTCTAGTTAGGAGTGGGGACATACAGTGCATCCGGAAAGTATTCTGCTTCACTTTTTCCACATTTTGTTCTGTTACAGCCTTATTCCAAAATGGATTTAATTAATTATTTTCCTCAAAATTCTACAAACAATACCCCATAATGACAACGTGAAATAAGTTTGTTTGAAATCTTTGCAAATGTATTAAAAATAACAAAACGAAAAAAATCACATGTACATAAGTATTTACAGCCTTTGCTCAATACTTTGTTCAAGCACCTTTGGCACCAATTACAGTCTCAAGCCTCAAGAGTATGATGCTACAAGCTTGGCACACCTATTTTTGGGCAGTTTCTACCATTCTTCTTTGCAGGACCTCTCAAGCTGTATCAGGTTGGATGGGAAGCGTCAGTGCACAGCCATTTTCAGATCTCTCCAGAAATGTTCAATCGGGTTCAAGTCTGGGCTCTGGCTGGGCCACTCAAGGACATTCACAGAGTTGTCCTGAAGCTACTCCTTTGTTATTTTGGCTATTTGCTTAGGGTCGTTGTCCTGTTGGAGGTCCAGAACGCTCTGGAGCAGGTTTTTATTAATGATGTCTCTATACATTGCTGCATTCCTCTTTCCCTCAATCCTGACTAGTCTCCCAGTTCCTGCCGCTAAAAAACATCCCCACAGCATGATTCTGCCACCACCATGCTTCACTGTAGAGATGGTATTGGCCAGGTAATGAGCAGTGCCTGTTTTTTTCCAGACATGACGCTTGCCATTCAGGCCAAATAGTTCAATCTTTGTTTCATCAGACAAAAGAATTTTAATTTTTATGGTCTGAGAGTTCTTCAGGTGCCTTTTGGAAAACTCCAGGCGGGCTGTCATGTGCCTTTTACTGAGAAATGGCTTCCGTCTGGCCACTCTACCATACAGGCTTGATTGGTGGAGTGCTGCAGAGATGGTTGTTCTTCTGGAAGGTTCTCCTCTCTCCACAGAGAATCAATGGAGCTCTGTCAGAGTGACCATCGGGTTCTTGCTCACCACCCTAATGCCCTTCTCCCCAGATCGCTTAGTTTGGCCGGGCGGCCCGCTCTAGGAAGAGTCCTGGTGGTTCCAAACTTCTTCCATTTATGGATGATGGAGGTCACTGTGCCCATTGGGACCTTCAATGCTGCAGAAATGTTTCTGTACCCTTCCCCAGATCTGTGCCTCAATACAATCCTGTCTCGGAGGTCTACAGAGAATTCCTTGGACTTCATGGTTTGGTTTGTGCACTGACACGCACTGTTAACTGTGGGCCCATATATAGAAAGGTGTGTGCCTTTCCAAATCATGTCTAATCAACTGAATTTACCATAGGTGTACTCCAATCAAGTTGTAGAAACATCTCAAGGATTGATCAGTGAAAACAGGATGTACCTGAGCTCAATTTTGAGTGTCATGGCAAAGGCTGTGAATCCTTATGTACATGTGAATTTTAGTTTTTTTATTTTTCATAAATTTGCAAAGATTTCAAACAAACTTCTTTCACTTTGTCATTATGAAGTATTGTTTATAGAATTTTGAGGAAAATATTGAATTTAATCCATTTTGGAAAAAGGCTGTAACATAACAAAATGCGGAAAAAGTGAAGCACTGAGAATACTTTCCAGATGCACTGTATGTTGGACTCTGAAATGTTCATTTTACACTTTCCTTAAGCAAAGTATTGAAATGCTGTCCTTGCCTGGTCTGAAGTTACGAAAAGGGGTGTATTGCAAGTAACCAGGACACATAGTTCACGAGTGGTTCTTAACACATTGGGGTATAAAGATATCGGTGTGGAGTGGAGTAGTGTGAAGGCACAAGTGGTTACCTAAGGTAATGGAAGTTTAACAAGCAGCCTTTCAGTAGCGTGTACCTGTTGTATGTGGAACAGACTCTAGCAGCGAGGGAGATGTTGTTGGCACTCCTTCCGCCAGCGGTCTGTCTCCCAGAGCAACAGGAGTGGATTTGTGATGCAGAGGTTCTCATCCTGTACAGAGGTACGGAAGTTCAAGCGTTAAGTGCATGTGTGGAGCCCACGCAGGGGGCACAGCTGGGCCCATTCCGCTACTGGGGAATAGTAGTGGAAAACGCTTGACAGGTGGATGTGGACAAGATTCAGCGCGTCCTTCCTGAATGTAGTTGAAGTGCAAGTGCAAGTAAGTTCATCTATTATGCCTCGTACACACGACCGTTTTTCTCAGCAGGAAAAAAAATGAAGTTTTTCCCGACGGGATTCCTCTCAAGTCTGCCTTGCATACACACGTTCAGGCCAAATACCGCCCGTCCAAAGCGCGGTGACGTACAACACGTACGACAGGATTATAAAGGGGAAGTTCCATTCAAACAACGCCACCCTTTGGGCTGCTTTTGCTGATCCTCGTGTTAGTAAAAGTTTGGTGAGAGATGATTTCAGCCTCGTGCTTTTCAGTCCCTTACAGCGTGACGAATATGCTATCTCCATTACGAATGCTAGTTTTACCAGAGCGAGCGCTCCCGTCTCATACTTGTTTCTGAGCATGCGTGTTTTTTTTCCCTTCGAAAAAGCATACACACGACCGGTTTTCCCAACAGGAAAAAGTCAGCCGGGAATCCCGATGGGGAAAAAGAAAGCTGGTTCTCTTTTTTTTCCCCACAGTTTTCTCGTGGGGAAAACTGCGATGGAGCACACACGGCCGGTTTTCCCGGCCAAAAGCTCTGATGGCAGTTTTCCTGACGGGAAAACCGGTCGTGTGTACGAGGCATAAGAGAAGAGGCCCGCCTTAAGGTTGAGTATTCCCCCACGGCAGCCTCAGCTTTGTCCCAGGGCATTGAAGAAAATTGCACAAAGCAAAGGTACCCCATGTGTAGTAAAGTGACCCTGTATAAAGTGCCTAGTGTAGCCCAGTAAAACCCACCTCGGGGTATGTCTCTCAAGTGACCCTTGCTTGGCGCTCAACAAAAATGTATTTAACCTAACGCTAGGTCAACTTTAATTTCTTCTTTAATGGAAATAAGGAACATTCCTACAAATATTGGCAATTTGGCATTTACAATAGCTAGAGGGCCCGCAGTTACTAATTGTTCTGTAGACCATTTTAAGCTGCTAAAGGGACAATAATGCTGACAAAGCTTGCGGCATGTGTAAAGGCTTGTGATTCTGTATACTGTTGTTATTACTAAGTATCTCTGCCTTATAATTGCAGCATTCGCTCTGCAGCTGTGTTAAGCACTTGTATTTTCTGATTGCATTATGTATTGGCTTGTACAGTGAAATGTAATCAGAGAATCCCTCATTGCGGCACTTTGTTTAAAGTGATTCAGCAATCACGAAGACTTCTGCACAATCAATATGGTGTCTTTTTTCTCCTGCCCTGGCTATTGTGTCACTACATATTGCTTTCTATATACAGTGTACAGTACCTCCCACTGTGACTTGGCAAGGTAGTAGATGTCACTGAGCGTTAAAGGAACAATCTATTCAAACAGTTATATGCACAGCTGAAAGACTTGACTATATTCGGTTGCCCACTCGAACTGTAAAATAACTACTGAATGAGGGTGTTCCCATGCCATGCCATTTTTATCTTGGGGTTCATAGTGTGACAAACGGCGGCTTGTCAGACTTGGCCCATGAGTTCAATGGGATTGCGTAGCAACTGTGTGCAATGCACATGAATGCAGCACTGTAATGATACATTATAGGGTTAAATCAGGTGGTGAGGAGGTAATATAATGCCTCCTCACTGCCTGTTAAATGCTTTCTGAAAAGCAATCTGATTATGGATCACTCTTCAGAGAGCAATGTCCTGAAAGGTGATACATTAGACCCCTTATATTTCACCAAAGCCTCCCAACAGGGCTCCTAAAAAAAAAAAAAAAAATTGTAAATAAATAAAATAAAATGGGAAAAAATAATATTCAAAAATATAAATAAAAAAATACTGACACCTGTGGCGGAAGTACTAGGGTCACAAAGGCCACACTTGCAACTGGGCCCTGGTGTTCCGCCACCATGGGGGTCCCTTTATGGTTTTTTGCACCAGGGCCCTAAATGTTCTAGTTACGTCTCTGATACAAGTATACATTGTAATCATGTGTTCTTCATATATGTTGTATTTTTAGTACCCCTTTTTATCTCTCATTTTATCATTATAAAATGTTTTGCTTCTCTGAGATTTTCCTTTTCTTTTTTTCTTTTGCTTCTATTTAAGTCGCCACCATTAGCACCATTAGACGTTTCCTTCCTCAGCTTCATTTCGAAAATAGTGTGACGTCTGCCTCTTGAACCGACCCTGAGTATCTGTGTAATTGAAATCCTCAATGTAGCCTTGAGACAGAAGATGAAATGATAGGGCCAGCACTGACCAGGGCAGAGAGAAGACATTATTAAGTACTAATGATAATGGCTTGGTGTAAATGGTTTGTAAATCAGCTTTAATTGCTTTATGTCTAGAGGGCTCTACAACACATTGCACTATTTACAAAAAAACAAGGTGCGCTAAAATCTCCAAATGTCTCTGACTCGTCTTTGATGTGTAATAAAGCAGCCAGGACAAACTCTATATTACCTTCTTTAACGACTCAGCAGTTAACAGCATTAATGAATGTCAGAATGGCACACCATATGTTTTCTTAGAGAAAAACAAACCCAGTTTTGTTGGAGAAATACATCGACCGCAACAGAAATATATCACATTATTTCAAGTTTTATTCTACAGCGGAGGCAGTTGTGACTAATACTTTGTCTCAAAGCTGATTATCTAGCTATAGGCTGAAGAGCCAAGGCATATTCTAACAGCAGGCCATGCTAAGGGACATACATATATATGGCTAATTCACTAAAGCTGGCCATAGATGGATCAAAATTCAGCCGGTTCAGCAGGAACTAGCTGAATTTTGATCCATCTATGGGAAGGCTGGTTGCACTGAAGCCTGTCTGATTGTTTTTTCACCCGATCACTGCCGGGGGCCATAGCTAACAGCAGTGATCATTGTATTCTGGCAGTGGGGAAGGCTCCCTGCGCTCCTGCCAGCAGAACACAATAGTGCTGCAGGAGGGACTCCCCCATCAACAGTGCTTGTGTTGATAGGGGAATCAAGCAAATGTCTTTCCTTCAACGACAAGCAGAAAATTGCATAATGTATGGCCAGCTTAACAAATGTGGTTTGCTAAGTAGAACAGACATAGTTCCCAACTGCCCTTGAATTGGAGAACTGCCCCTATTTTTGGGTCTGATGTAAGGACTTCTATACTATTTAAAGTGATAATAAAGGGTCAGCTTTTTAAGCACGTTCAGCAGCTGATGTAATCATTTACTAAGTATGCAGCTTCTTTATCTTTTTAATCCTTGCTTACGTTCCTGTTTAGGCTGGTGTCATGGCCGCTGTGCCAGGTTTCCTGTTCCAGGGTGGCTGCTTTCTCTTGCAGCATCCTATGTAGCCATCCTTGCATGCAGGGACTAGAGTTTTGCCTACCAACACTGTGTGTGTCCATAGAAACCTACAGCCCTGCTACTTAGGGTGGCAAGGCATTCCCCTGCTCTTCCTTCTCCTCCTCCCCACTCCAGTCTTCAAGCTAACAGGCTGACTGAAGGCTGCAATGTCCACTGTTAACTAGAGCTGCATGATTAATCGTTAAAAAATCTTAATTCAACCCCCCTTGCGTTCTTAATCCGGCGTTTCCACGATCCTCGTAACAAGTGCAGAGCCATTCCCTGCTCACAGCTGTCAAAAAAAAGAAAAAAGAAAAAGCACCCGGCAGTGTTTATCAACAACATGCACTGAAAGAGATATAAAAATAAATATTGTATGGTTGTATTGTTTTAGAGATCAAAGGGATGAACTTCGGTCAGCAAATGAGGTCAGTTTAACCACTTAAAGACCAATGCCGCGTGCACACGATCAGAAATTCCGACAAGAAAATTCCAATGTGAGCTTTTGGTCGGAAATTCCGACCGTGTGTATGCTCCATCGGATTTTTGCTGTCGGAATTTCCGTCAACAAAAGATTGAGAGCAGGTTTTCTATTTTTCCGACGGAAAAAGTTTATATCGGAAATTCCGATCATCTGTAGCAATTCCGACGCTCAAAATTCCTTACGCATGCTCGGAAACAATTCGGCGCATGCTCGGAAGCATTGAACTTAATTTTCTCAGCTCGTCGTAGTGCGGTAAGTCACCGCGTTCTTGGCGGTCGTGTGACCGTGTGTATGCAAGCCAAGCTTGAGCAGAATTCCGTCGGAAAAACCATCCAAGGTTTTTCCGACGGAAATTCCGATCGTGTGTACGCAGCATAATGCTCCATGCACACTAGCGTTTTTTGTTTTTTTTAAGCTCCTAGAAGCTATTAGCATTTTTTTCTGCTCCTAGAAGCTAAATAGTGTTATCCTATGTGTCCATGCACACTACTTTAGGCTATTAAGGTTTTCCGAGCTTCAGCGTCTAGGAGCAGAATTTTTTTAAATTTTTTTGTAGAGTTTCCTGGAGCGTTTTTCCAGCAAGAATTGCTTAAACGCTGCTAAACGCTACTAATAGCATTTTTTTAGCTTTTATTTTCCTTTTACTGCAGAAATGCCGATAAAATTCTAATGCTCTTAAATGCCAATTAATGCTTCTGAAAATGCTGCTAAAACACTACTACAAAAAGCTATTACCAGCGTTTTTTATCCTGTGATTTTTCCAGTGTTTTTTTTAGCCTAAAAGAAATGCTAGTGTGCATGGAGCCTAAAAAGAAAACGAATGCAGCCACCATATCTAATGTGTGATATATGACCATTTTGATTCTGGGTTTAATACCACTTAAAGAAGACCTCTTTCCTCCACAATCCTCCTGCCTCCAGCTGAAGCTCCTGGGATTATAGGTTTACTAGTGAGTAGGAATCTGATTTGTATCCCAAAATTGAGAGATGTTTTCTGCATTGAATATGTGTCATTTTGACACATTTCACTTCAATATACTTTTATAGGATATGACAACAGAACTGAAGGGAATCTTCAATTGAAAAATCTAATTTTGCATACACGTCATGAAAGACAGGCTTGGAATGCACAGAGCTCAGGAAACATATGTAAAATGTCTCCCTACGTTATTCAATATACATTTGATATAAGCCCCAATTTGTTCAACAATACACAATAGGAATAGAAAATTGCTATAGTTGGGCCCTTAACCACTTGCTTACTGGGCACTTATACCCCCTCCCTGCCCAGGCCAATTTCCAGCTTTCAGCGCTCTCACACTTTGAATGACAATTGCGCGGTCATGCGACACTGTACCCAAATACATTTTTTATAAATTTTTTCACACAAATAGAGCTTTCTTTTGTTGGTATTTAAGCACCACTGCATTTTTTTATTTTTTTGCTAAACAAACAAAAAAAGACCGAAAATTTATAAAAAAAAACTAAAAATGTTTTCATACTTTGTTATAAAATTTTGCAAACAAGTAATTATTTTTAGACATGATTTATATAGTGCCAACAGTTTGCGCAGCGCTTTACAACATGAGGGCAGACAGTACAGTTACAATACAATACAATACAGGAGGAATTAGAGGGCCCTGCTCGTGGGAGCTTATAATCTAGGATTTTTTCTCCTTCACTGATGGGCACTGATGAGGCGGCACTGATGGGCACGGATGAGGCGGCACTAGTGGGCACTGATCAGGAGGCACTAATGATGCTGCACTGATGAATTTACGACAAAAAGCTCACATCTGACTTTTCTTGTCGGAATTCCCCATCGTGTGTACGCGGCATTAGGCTTTCCTCCCTCTGTTTTCACCTGGTGATCTGGCCAGAAACACACCTCCTGTATTAGAGTGCCTACACTCTGGATCAAGGAGCACAGGTGTCCCACCTTTGGACAGCAGCATTGTCAGTCTGGGGGGCTGGGGAGTGTTAGATGTGCTAGCATATTTAAATACACTAACAAATTAAAGTCAAACTACAGCTAATACTTTATAATCAGTTACAGCAACAGTTTTTTTTTTTGGAGGGGGTAAAGGTTTTTTACATAAATAAATAAAAGCTGATCATTGTAAACACCCCTGTCTGTGGTAAGTGGTTTGCCTCATCTATGTAAACTGATACATGTGCAAGACAGCTTGTTCTTTTGAAAAACAACAGACTTGTTTGGTGGATCACCAGATGAAAATAGAAGAAAGCCTACAAAAGAAAACTAGAACAGCCATTAAGATCATTCATATTCCTATAAAAAATAGTCTGTTAGTATTTTAAAAAGGTGTGAAAATCTAAAAAACAACTATTGTAACCCCCTACCTCTCAAACGTTTAACTTTTTTTCCTTTTGTATTGCTAAACCGTTTCCATACCGGGCCAATTCTGGCATTCCTCTTCTACATGCAAAAATCATAATTTTTTTGCTAGAAAATTACTCAAAACCCCCAAACATTATATATATTTTTTTAGCAGAGACCCTAGAGAATAAAATGGCAGGCATAGCTTAACCGCTTTCATACCAGGCCAATTCTGGCACTCCTCTCCTACATGTATAAATCATAATTTTTTTGCTAGAAATTTACTCAGAACACCCATTATATATATTTTGTTTTCCTGGTGCCTCCACGGCAGCATACCAATGGTTGATGGCTCCGCCCCTGATCAACCCCCAGGACCACGTAACTCTATAAAAGAAAGACTTACTCCCCCCCTCAGGCATTCTTTTTTCCTGTCCTACAGCCTTCCTGATCGCCATCACCTCAGGTCGAAGAGTATCAGAAATTCAAGCCCTGGGGGCAGAGGAACCCTACGTCACCTTTTTTCCGGACAGGGTAGTCCTGCAGCCTATTCATCAGTTCGTCCCTAAAGTACCTTCGGTCTACCATACCAACCAGGAATGGGTACTTCCGGCATTCGGAGAAGACCCAACCTCCTCAAAATTACACGAACTAGATGTAGCCAAGTCTCTAAAACGCTATTTGGAACTGACGCAACAGTTCAGAAGGGACCAGCGTCTCTTCGTTATTCCCAAAGGCACCAAAAGAGGAATGGCGGCCTCCAAGACGACATTGGCCAGCTGGATCGTGAAACTAATCCAAAGAGCATACCGGGCTCAACGCGGGGAATTGCCTCATCTTGGGCAGCTCTGGCTAGGGTCTCCCCTGAGACGATTTGTAGAGCAGCTAGTTGGTCATCCTTCAACACCTTTATGTCACACTATAGCCTAGATCCGGCGGTCCTTACCTCCCTAGATTTTGGGAAAAGGACTTTAGAACTATCAGTCTTGTGAAATTATTAAAATTATTATTGCTGTACCCTCCCTGTGACCAAGTTAATTACCATTGGTATGCTGCCATGGAGGCACCAGGAAAACGGAAAATTGAATACTCACCTTTCTGTAATTTTCCTTTCCTGGTGCCGACTCATGGCAGCATACACCCTCCCTCCGAAAATCCTTTAAGGTTCTGAAGACTAATTACAAGAATGCCTGAGGGGGGGGGGGAGTAACTCTTTCTTTTATAGAGTTACGTGGTCCTGGGTGTTTATCAGGGGCGGAGCCATCAACCATTGGTATGTTGCCATGGGTCGGCACCAGGAAATGAAAAATACAGAAAGGTGAGTATTAAATTTTTCGTTATCAGAGACCCTAGAGAATAAAATGGCCGGCATTGCAACTTTTTATGTTACACAGTATTTGTATAGCAATTTTTCAAAGGTGATTTTTTTGGGGGAAAGAAAACAATTTCATGAATTAAAAAACAAAAAACAAACAGTAAAGTAAGCCATATTGTTTTGTATAATGTGAAAGATAATTTTACGCTGGGTAAATTAATACCTCACATGTCACGCTTTAAAATTGCGCACACTCGTGGAATGGCGCCAAAGTTTGGTACTTAAAAATCTCCATAGGCTACGCTTTAACATTTTTTTACAGGTTACCAGTTTAGAGTTAAGCCCTGTACACACGATCGGATTTCCTATGGATTTTAAACTGATGGATTTTTCCATCGGTAATCCGATGAAGCTGACTTCCATCAGTCTTGCCTACACACTATCAGTCAAAAAACCGATCGTCCCAAACGCTGTGACGTAAAACACTCCGACTAGCAAAGAAAAATTAGGTTCTATTCTTCTGAGCATGCGTCGATTAATTCTGAGCATGCGTGGGTTTTTTATCCGATGGAGTTCCCCACAGACGATAATTTGCTATCGTTTTTTTTTCCATCGGATAAATTTAAAACATGTTCTATTTTTTAACACGATGGGAAAAAGACTGATGGGGCCCATACACGATCGGTTTGTCCAATGAAAAAAGTCTATCGGACTGTTTTCATCGGTAAAACTGATCGTGTGTACAGGTCTATACAGAGGAAGTCTAGCACTAGAATTATTTCTCTCGCTCTAACCTTCGTGACGACGCCTCACACGAGTTGTTTCAATGTTATTAACATATGCAGATGCGACCTACATATGCATTCGCTTCACAAGGGGACGGAAGCGCTTTAATAATTATTTATTTTTAATTGTTTATTTAATTTAAATATTTTTATTTTTACACTTTCCCTTTAATCTTTTTATTTAATTTTTGATCACTGTTATTCCTAGTACAAGGAATGTAAACATCCCTTGAAATAGGAATAGGGCATGACAGGTCCTCTTTACAGGGAGGTTTAGGGTCTAGAAGTCCCTAGATCTCACCTCTAGGCTGCAAATCCTGAGAGCAAAAAAAAAAAAAATATGATCTCGTCTTCGCAGCAGAAAAAACGCCAGTGTTTACATCTGCCGAGGCTCATAGAGATTATATTATATACCATCATGTGTAAACACCATAACTTTCATGCAAATCAATTATTATACACTTATTGAATTTTTTTTTTTTTTTTTTTTACCAAAGACATGTAGCAGAATACATTTTGGCCTAAATTTATCAAGAAATTTGATATTTTTTATATATATATATATATATATATATATATATATATATATATATATATATATGTGTAGCGGGTACTTACTTTCCCGGGTGCATTTTTTTTTAATCTAGCTGTGACATCAGTGCTATGTTCCCTGCGGTCCACCAGGTGGCGCTGTCACTGTGGCCGGAGGGACGAATCTCACTGTGTGTTGAGCCTCCTTTTTGTCCTCTCTCGGTAGCGGTATGGTGGGGGGGGGAACCCGCCGTGCTTGCTGGGAGAGGGGATAAAGGGGCCGGCCATCTTGGTCACGGGGTCTTCGTCCCAAGCACCTTCAGCTTGCGGACGTGGGTTCGTGCTCGTCCCCTAGGAGGCCTCGGCCTAGGGGACCAACGGAGATCGTGTTCCACCTCAGGCACCTTCAGTCCTGGGGTGAGGTACTTACAAGAAGGTCCGGAGCTCAGTGCCCAACACTGAGTTCCGTGAGGGAAGGGTCCTAAGGTACTTCGGGGATGGAGGCCTGAATCTGAGTAAGACGCAATGGACCGGGGAGAGCTCCTCACTCGAAGACCCGGTGCAACAGACTGCCGGTGACGGGTGAGTCTCTTGTCGGAGACCGTCTAGAAGGATCCCCTTCCTCTCGTGCGGAGACCATAGCCCACTCTCCAGGAGGAGAGTGGAGGAGCGAATTTGTGTCTGGGCCTATTCACACTCACACCTCCTTTCCTGTTCTATCGATCAAGGGAGTCCATGTATGGTGTGTTCTAATAAAGGAGTGTTGGACTTTAATGGTGTGAGGCTCACTTCCTGGCGGACGAAGTTCACGGTGACTCTTGGAGGGAGGATCCGGGTGCACAACACAGACCCGAAGGTAAATGAGACATTGCTGATACCACAGGTATTCCTACGTGGTGGAAGCTAGGCGTAGCCCACCCGCTCTCTCTCTCTCCACCCTACCAGATACCCCTAGACGAGAGACAGTGCGAGCCGCACGGAGAGAGAAGAGGGGCAGGCGCTACACGTGGGGGCTCGTCCGGGATTGTGTTGTGCATCACAGTATTGAACAAGTCGGCTGGATGAGTTAACTGAATAGGCCAAAGTGCAGCCCTGCTCGAAGTCGTGGAATTGACCCTAGACCAGGGAAAGGCCCGCGCAGGAAGAGCGGTGAACGGGGGGAGGCCCAGCCGTGTGAGGTACTACACGTGGGGGCTTCTAATTGCACTGCGCCAACAGACACAACCCCCACCGCTTAGTTCGTGGGCGTGACTCATCCAAAGAAAGTGAAAAAGTCCGCAAACTGGAGCAAAGGGGAGGAGTCCAATACGTGAGAGGGCTACACGTGGGACATTGGCGCGAAAACTCTGCAGTGTGCGATGGACCAGCAACAAGTCACCATGTTTGGACATACTTCATGGATTCCAGTTCACCCTGCTACTACCACGATGACTGCTGCTGCTCCAATAACGGATACCGGGATCCGGCTGAAGCCAAGGGGTCGATTCGCCCTGTATTCATGCATGGACGTAGAGGCCCTGGGTGTAATTTGTCCCGGGTGCTCGGGACTAGTGTGCCACCTGAAGCCCTTCGGACAATGTGAGGCCTGTGGGGAGTTCCTGTTCGAGGTGGATCCGGTAGTTGAAAGGCCGAGAACCATCTACCCAGGCCGGGCTTCAGGTAACACTACTCGCAGAGGAGGAATTACTGCTGTAAAAGCCATCCCAGCGCGCACTGCAGCGACCGAGGAGGAGGTCGTTAAAACTCAACGGGAGAAATCCGAGGATGCTGACTCGGTCACCACTGTCTCACAGCGTCCGCCACTGAAGAAGAGAACCAGCATGGTGGCCCCGACCAGTGGTGGTGGCGGACCATCTCGCCAGCTTACGCCAAGCTTAGAGGGATCCGTTGACGAGTGTTCCGGACGTCCCGCTTCAAGTAAAGGCCGAGGTAAGCCGGGCAAAGAGACTTGGTGTATGGGCGGAGATGCCGGGAAGGCAGGGCCCAGTATTTCCGCGGGAGGTGTTAGCTCTGTCTCTACAACGGGCTACATACCCGCGGAGGAGTGTGATACTTCGGATCTGGAGTCGCTCTCTGACGTGGGAGATGACACAGCCATTGACGAACTGTTTGCAGAAAAGGGCTGGGACAAAGTGCCGCTAGCTTCGTTCCGAAGGCCTCGAGATTCACCCATGTCCACGGGGGAGAGTACACCCCGGGTGGAGGCTCCAGCGCCTGAACAAGGGTCCTGTCCCCAGCCCACCTCTACATCTCCGGTGCCGCCTGCATCAGGTACTGGGGAGCAGAAGTTGATACTACGGGCACCCATGCCCCAACCAGAAGTGGTTAAGGCCCCTCGCCATCCGGACTCTATAGTTCTACCCGGCGAAGGGGACAAAGCCACAATGCCTCCGCTGTCAAGGCTTCAGAGACTCTTCGGCCAGAAAGTTGCTGTTGACTACGGGTGGGAATACCCGTACCTTCCCAAGGAGTTACTCTACGAAATGGAGGTGTACCGAGAGCGCTGGTATAATGACTTCGTGTGGACCCACCTTAAGGTTCCACACGCCCGCAGGTATTTGACATGCTCTCCAAAGACATCTCAGCGGTTCAAAGACTGCAAGGCAGAGTGGATGAGGGGAAGACACATCCATGCGGATAAGGTGTTGATCCGACGCAAAGAAGGTGAGGATGTGGAGTACCATTTGGAGACCATGGATCGGCATCTAAAACCTATTGTCCTGCCGCATCCCCGCTTCTACCTCTGAGGAGAAAGAGACTCCATTTGTTTGCTTTGTTTCAAAGGGACCTTACACCCCCTGAACTTGGTTGTTTGACTTTCTTGTTGGTGCTATCATCAGTGTTGCCTCGCATAAGGGGTGCTTGTGTCATTCCAAGGAAGAACTGTTCCCGTTGTTCTTTCCTCTCCGGTGAGAAGTAAAAGACTTTGGGGTAGATAGGGCCCGGAGTCAAGCAGCAAGAAAAGATGGTTCAACGGGTGCAGTTACCGCGAGGCTGTCACCAGGTGGCAGTCTCGTGCAACGTTACATATTGTACACACTCACACTGGGGGGGAAAGATATTTCTCTTCGGAGGAGTTTCTTTTCCTCTCACACATACACATGTGTCAGGGTTTTATTGTTTCTTTTCTCTTCCCTCTGCAGGAGAGCGTCCCGTCAAGATTATGGAACCTGGGGTGGTTCTTAGTTAGGATGGGAGGGAAAAGTATAATGTTTTAAATGTTGTCTTTCACTTCTCTTTTGTTGCAGGGGCTCAGACACAACTTCTCCATTAGGATAGTTTCCTAAAAGTTTTTTGTTTTTTTTAAATTGTTAGTTGGTTTCTGGATTGGATTATGTCTGCCGTTGAGGGCGTGATTCACTCCAGACACTGGGGTCCAGTGTCAAAAGACAGGGGGGAATGTGTAGCGGGTACTTACTTTCCCGGGTGCATTTTTTTTTAATCTAGCTGTGACATCAGTGCTATGTTCCCTGCAGTCCACCAGGTGGCGCTGTCACCGTGGCCGGAGGGACGAATCTCACTGTGTGTTGAGCCTCCTTTTTGTCCTCTCTCGGTAGCGGTATGGTGGGGGGGAACCCGCCGTGCTTGCTGGGAGAGGGGATAAAGGGGCCGGCCATCTTGGTCACGGGGTCTTCGTCCCAAGCACCTTCAGCTTGCGGACGTGGGTTCGTGCTCGTCCCCTAGGAGGCCTCAGCCTAGGGGACCAACGGAGATCGTGTTCCACCTCAGGCACCTTCAGTCCTGGGGTGAGGTACTTACAAGAAGGTCCGGAGCTCAGTGCCCAACACTGAGTTCTGCGAGGGAAGGGTCCTAAGGTACTTCGGGGATGGAGGCCTGAATCTGAGTAAGACGCAATGGACCGGGGAGAGCTCCTCACTCGAAGACCCGGTGCAGCAGACTGCCGGTGACGGGTGAGTCTCTTGTCGGAGACCGTTCAGAAGGATCCCCTTCCTCTCGTGCGGAGACCATAGCCCACTCTCCAGGAGGAGAGTGGAGGAGCGAATTTGTGTCTGGGCCTATTCACACTCACACCTCCTTTCCTGTTCTATCGATCAAGGGAGTCCATGTATGGTGTGTTCTAATAAAGGAGTGTTGGACTTTAATGGTGTGAGGCTCACTTCCTGGCGGACGAAGTTCACGGTGACTCTTGGAGGGAGGATCCGGGTGCACAACACAGACCCGAAGGTAAATGAGACATTGCTGATACCACAGGTATTCCCACGTGGTGGAAGCTAGGCGTAGCCCACCCGCTCTCTCTCTCCCCACCCTACCAGATACCCCTAGACGAGAAACAGTGCGAGCCGCACGGAGAGAGAAGAGGGGCAGGCGCTACATATGTTTTGTAGTAGAAAGTAAAAAAATAATAATTCTGCATTTTCAGACTTTTTTGTTTATATAATTAAAAAAAACCCCAGTGGTGATCAAATACCACCAAAAGAAAGCTCTATTTGCAACCTACTCGATCTCTTCATTCCTCCCAAGACCTCCTGCTCTCTAGCTCCCTCATGGCCTCCCCCAATGCTCACCTCCAGGACTTTTCCTGAGCCTCTCCTATCCTATAGAACTCCCTACCCCAATCTGTCCGACTATCTCCTACCCTGTTTGCTTTTAGACGATCCCTAAAAACCCTCCTCTTCAGAGAAGTCTATCCCGCCCTCACCTAATAACAGTACTTTTATTTTCTACATCAGCTCATCCCCCACAATTATTAACTTTTGTATCACTTGACCCTCCCTCTTAGATTGTAAGCTCTAGCGAGCAGGGCCCTCTGATTTCTCCTTTATTGAATTGTATTGGAAAAGTACTGTCTGCCCTAATGTTGTAAAGTTTTGAGCAAACTGTTGGCGCTATATAAGTAAATCCTGTATAATGATAATAATTGTGTGAAAGAAATGATAGAGGACAGTACAATTACAACTCAGTACAATACAGAAGGAATAGGAGGGCACTGCTTATGGAGCTTATAATCTAAATATGAAACCAATATGACATGGGCAGGAATTCCCCTATAAAAAAAATAAAAAAAACTGTAAGTGGCACCTCTACCCCCATTAAAGATACCAACCAAATATGTTTTAAACTTACAATTTTGTTTGACTCTGAAACAGATTTGTATCTAGAAACTTAGACACATTTCCTTTTTTTTTTTGCTCCAGATATGTATCATTTTGACATATTTCATTTCAATATATTTCATGGGATTTGACAACAGAAAGGATCCTTCAGATTATGAAAATCGAACTTTCAACATGCACATTTTGAAATACTGTCTGAAAATGCTGATCCTCTCAACAGAAATATGTAAAATGGCTAGCTTGAAACCCTTAGATAAGAGAACCATTATTTAAAGTTGTATTTAATAGGCATATGTCAAGATTTAAAGTTCTGCTTTCTGTATTACATTAAGGTTATTCTGTGCTTAGTTTAAAGTTAATAAAGTGACAACAGGGACTGCAAAGTAGGCATCCAGAGGTAACCGTATGTACCTTGACATGTCTTCATGAGTGCATGGAGCCCAGGATTATTACGTTTATTTTCTATTAGGTATAAAGGGGTATAGAGAAGGTAGAAGACCTTAGAATCTATTGCAGCATAAAGCAGGAAACAGAATGTAGAATAGCCTACAGTCTATTAGGTATAGGAAAGTGGTACAGAAGGTGAACAAGCTTACCATCGATTAGAGCAGAGTTTCTCAATCAGAGTTCCATAAAACCCTAGGGTTCCTCCAGAGCAGGGGTCTCCAAACTTCTGAAACAAAGGGCCAGTTTATTGCCACTCAGACTTAAGGAGGGCTGGACTGTGACCAGTGGGATTAGAAAATGGTGTCAGATGAAGGAATAGAGCCCTATCTTTGGTGTCATGGGAAGAATAGTGCCTGATCTTTGGTATCAGTGGGAGAAATTTCCCCTCGTCATTGGTGTCAGTGGGAGGAATTGTCCCTCATCGTTGGTGTCAGTAGAATGAATAGTGCCCTATCATTGGTGTCAGTGGGAGGAATGGGCCCCATCATTGGTTTCAGTGGGAGGAATAATGCCTCATCAATGGTGTCAGTGAGAGCAATATTATCCCAAGGGCCAGATAAATGTAAGCAAAGGGCCCACGGGCCACAGTTTGGGAACCACTGCTCCAAAGGCTAGGGGTTCTTTGAGCAATGGGCAATTTCTGCATCTCAGATATGTTCCCATTGACACCATTGATCTTTTTAGCTCTCTGTATAAGGGTATGTCTTCCCAATGTCCACAAGTGTTAGAAGCCTTCTTCCCACTGACCATTACACTATTATATCATAAGTTTTAGATACAGTAATTTTTAGCAGGGGTTCCCTGAGCCCAGAAAGTTATTTCAAGAGTCCCTCTGTGTTGAAAAGTTTGAGAAAGGCTGGATTATGCCCCACACGATGCCCCACACGATCGGAAATTCCGACCAGAAAAACGTGGTTTTTTTCTGACGGAATGTTGGCTCAAATTTGTGTTGCATACACAGGGTCACACAAATCTTGCCTGAAATTCCGATGGTCAAGAACGCGGTGACGTACAATACGTATGACGAGCCGAGATCAATGAAGTTCAATAGGCAGTTCGTCTCTTCTGTTGATTCTGAGCATGCGTGTTTTTTGCGTGTCGGAATTGCATACAGACGAGCAGAATTTCCGTCAAGAACTTTTTCCGTCGGAAAAATAGAGAACCTGCTCTCAATCTTTTGCTGGCGGAAATTCAGAGAAGTTGGATGGAGCCTACACACGGTCGGAATATCCGACCAAAAGCTCCCATAACACTTTTTTGAAAAAAAGAGAGATTCGCCCTTGGGACTTTGAGTGAGGTGAGCACTGTTAGGCCAATAAAAAAAAATCGCAAGAATAATTGCAGTGTATATTTATTCAGGTAAAAAGCAGTACATACATTAATGTCATGACCATGGGCCAATTCATACAAAATACAAGACCAATATAAATTAGGTAAATGATATTACGAGTATCTGACAGTAATTATGTAAACACATAGGCATCAAAAGTAACCCGACGCGTTTCGCGAGGCTTGGCTCGCTCTTCAGGGGTGGATGCACATAGTGTACCTAAAATGAGAGTGATATAGTATAAAGCATGATATGAAGGCACAGGGGGGGGCCTTGAATATGGAAAACCCCATACTCACCACTGGACATTGCCAAAAGACAGCGGGGGTGAAGCTCAAACGGCGGCAGCGACTGTCTCACCAGGGAGCTGAGGAGGCGGAGCCAAACAAAGCTCCAAAACGGAGTCAAACGGAAGGAAGGCCCAGCATGGATGGAATAGGTGTAACCCCAAGAGTGTCAGTGAATCCAAGAGGAATGTTGGCTCTAAATATAAATATGTATATTGAATAATTAAAATATGGGAGTATACGAGTATATGGTAACATATGTGTCTTTGCATGTATAAAAGACATGAGCCAAGAATGGTTAGAGTATGGAGACTGAGGGGGAGAGTGAAAAAATACCAGATTGACTAGTATGATTAAGGAAAGATCAGAGAGGAAAGTAATAAGTGAAAGAGAGTGTGAATGGAATGAAATACAGGTGTGTAATGAGGACTGTGATGAGAAAACAAGTTGCATGTAAATGCTTGCAGCGAGTAATGTATAAACATATAAAAGTATACCTTGGTGAAGTAGGTCTAAGAGTAGTAAATTCCAAGGGAAGGACCTGCACTTGTGTGTCTGTCCTCAGTGAAAGAAAGCAAACAATGAGATCCATGCTGTGCAAACCTCCAATATATACCCCTGAAGGGGCCCGAGAGGCTCCGCCCCCAACACCATGTGCAAATGACCAGCAAACGAGTGCCTAAACCCACCAACCATCAAAAAGGCGGTGTGTGAGCCAAGACACTCCCAGGACCATCTTGATGGTAGTAATGCCTGCAGCCACAGTGATGCTGCAAAATCGCAGACATCGCGCGGCCGACGCATTAACATGGTGCCGATGTGCAAGTGGCCCCGTCCGCTCAAAAAGGGCAGGCGGGGACAGCAGGGGACAAAGGTCCCCCTTATAATGCACATCGCAGCTCCCAGGGAGAAATGAAGTAGCACCGCCGCCAACAGAGAACACCACACCAGCTGGATTGGGATAAAAGTCCAATGCGAGATGTTATTGGATATGTTGGAATAACAAATGGCTAGTGCATGATAAAAATGTAAAATCCATACATATATGTATGTTTTTGTTTTTATTGGCGAGTGTGACCACAGACCAGTTTTGGGCTATTGGGTGTCTTCCACCCGGGTATCCTTGAGACAAAAGAAAAAAGAAGGGTCTGGTGTCACCAGTGACACACCTCCATCCCTGAATTTCATGAAAAAAAGAGAGATTCGCCCTTGGGACTTTGAGTGAGGTGAGCACTGTTAGGCCAATAAAAAAAAATCGCAAGAATAATTGCAGTGTATATTTATTCAGGTAAAAAGCAGTACATACATTAATGTCATGACCATGGGCCAATTCATACAAAATACAAGACCAATATAAATTAGGTAAATGATATTACGAGTATCTGACAGTAATTATGTAAACACATAGGCATCAAAAGTAACCCGACGCGTTTCGCGAGGCTTGGCTCGCTCTTCAGGGGTGGATGCACGTAGTGTACCTAAAATGAGAGTGATATAGTATAAAGCATGATATGAAGGCACAGGGGGGGGCCTTGAATATGGAAAACCCCATACTCACCACTGGACATTGCCAAAAGACAGCGGGGGTGAAGCTCAAACGGCGGCAGCGACTGTCTCACCAGGGAGCTGAGGAGGCGGAGCCAAACAAAGCTCCAAAACGGAGTCAAACAGAAGGAAGGCCCAGCATGGATGGAATAGGTGTAACCCCAAGAGTGTCAGTGAATCCAAGAGGAATGTTGGCTCTAAATATAAATATGTATATTGAATAATTAAAATATGGGAGTATACGAGTATATGGTAACATATGTGTCTTTGCATGTATAAAAGACATGAGCCAAGAATGGTTAGAGTATGGAGACTGAGGGGGAGAGTGAAAAAATACCAGATTGACTAGTATGATTAAGGAAAGATCAGAGAGGAAAGTAATAAGTGAAAGAGAGTGTGAATGGAATGAAATACAGGTGTGTAATGAGGACTGTGATGAGAAAACAAGTTGCATGTAAATGCTTGCAGCGAGTAATGTATAAACATATAAAAGTATACCTTGGTGAAGTAGGTCTAAGAGTAGTAAATTCCAAGGGAAGGACCTGCACTTGTGTGTCTGTCCTCAGTGAAAGAAAGCAAACAATGAGATCCATGCTGTGCAAACCTCCAATATATACCCCTGAAGGGGCCCGAGAGGCTCCGCCCCCAACACCATGTGCAAATGACCAGCAAACGAGTGCCTAAACCCACCAACCATCAAAAAGGCGGTGTGTGAGCCAAGACACTCCCAGGACCATCTTGGCGGCGGTGCTACTTCATTTCTCCCTGGGAGCTGCGATGTGCATTATAAGGGGGACCTTTGTCCCCTGCTGTCCCCGCCTGCCCTTTTTGAGCGGGCGGGGCCACTTGCACATCGGCACCATGTTAATGCGTCGGCCGCGCGATGTCTGCGATTTTGCAGCATCACTGTGGCTGCAGGCATTACTACCATCAAGATGGTCCTGGGAGTGTCTTGGCTCACACACCGCCTTTTTGATGGTTGGTGGGTTTAGGCACTCGTTTGCTGGTCATTTGCACATGGTGTTGGGGGCGGAGCCTCTCGGGCCCCTTCAGGGGTATATATTGGAGGTTTGCACAGCATGGATCTCATTGTTTGCTTTCTTTCACTGAGGACAGACACACAAGTGCAGGTCCTTCCCTTGGAATTTACTACTCTTAGACCTACTTCACCAAGGTATACTTTTATATGTTTATACATTACTCGCTGCAAGCATTTACATGCAACTTGTTTTCTCATCACAGTCCTCATTACACACCTGTATTTCATTCCATTCACACTCTCTTTCACTTATTACTTTCCTCTCTGATCTTTCCTTAATCATACTAGTCAATCTGGTATTTTTTCACTCTCCCCCTCAGTCTCCATACTCTAACCATTCTTGGCTCATGTCTTTTATACATGCAAAGACACATATGTTACCATATACTCGTATACTCCCATATTTTAATTATTCAATATACATATTTATATTTAGAGCCAACATTCCTCTTGGATTCACTGACACTCTTGGGGTTACACCTATTCCATCCATGCTGGGCCTTCCTTCTGTTTGACTCCGTTTTGGAGCTTTGTTTGGCTCCGCCTCCTCAGCTCCCTGGTGAGACAGTCGCTGCCGCCGTTTGAGCTTCACCCCCGCTGTCTTTTGGCAATGTCCAGTGGTGAGTATGGGGTTTTCCATATTCAAGGCCCCCCCCTGTGCCTTCATATCATGCTTTATACTATATCACTCTCATTTTAGGTACACTACGTGCATCCACCCCTGAAGAGCGAGCCAAGCCTCGCGAAACGCGTCGGGTTACTTTTGATGCCTATGTGTTTACATAATTACTGTCAGATACTCGTAATATCATTTACCTAATTTATATTGGTCTTGTATTTTGTATGAATTGGCCCATGGTCATGACATTAATGTATGTACTGCTTTTTACCTGAATAAATATACACTGCAATTATTCTTGCGATTTTTTTTTTATTGGCCTAACAGTGCTCACCTCACTCAAAGTCCCAAGGGCGAATCTCTCTTTTTTTCATGAAATTCAGGGATGGAGGTGTGTCACTGGTGACACCAGACCCTTCTTTTTTCTTTTGTCTCAAGGATACCCGGGTGGAAGACACCCAATAGCCCAAAACTGGTCTGTGGTCACACTCGCCAATAAAAACAAAAACATACATATATGTATGGATTTTACATTTTTATCATGCACTAGCCATTTGTTATTCCAACATATCCAATAACATCTCGCATTGGACTTTTATCCCAATCCAGCTGGTGTGGTGTTCTCTGTTGGCGGCGGTGCTACTTCATTTCTCCCTGGGAGCTGCGATGTGCATTATAAGGGGGACCTTTGTCCCCTGCTGTCCCCGCCTGCCCTTTTTGAGCGGACGGGGCCACTTGCACATCGGCACCATGTTAATGCGTCGGCCGCGCGATGTCTGCGATTTTGCAGCATCACTGTGGCTGCAGGCATTACTACCATCAAGATGGTCCTGGGAGTGTCTTGGCTCACACACCGCCTTTTTGATGGTTGGTGGGTTTAGGCACTCGTTTGCTGGTCATTTGCACATGGTGTTGGGGGCGGAGCCTCTCGGGCCCCTTCAGGGGTATATATTGGAGGTTTGCACAGCATGGATCTCATTGTTTGCTTTCTTTCACTGAGGACAGACACACAAGTGCAGGTCCTTCCCTTGGAATTTACTACTCTTAGACCTACTTCACCAAGGTATACTTTTATATGTTTATACATTACTCGCTGCAAGCATTTACATGCAACTTGTTTTCTCATCACAGTCCTCATTACACACCTGTATTTCATTCCATTCACACTCTCTTTCACTTATTACTTTCCTCTCTGATCTTTCCTTAATCATACTAGTCAATCTGGTATTTTTTCACTCTCCCCCTCAGTCTCCATACTCTAACCATTCTTGGCTCATGTCTTTTATACATGCAAAGACACATATGTTACCATATACTCGTATACTCCCATATTTTAATTATTCAATATACATATTTATATTTAGAGCCAACATTCCTCTTGGATTCACTGACACTCTTGGGGTTACACCTATTCCATCCATGCTGGGCCTTCCTTCCGTTTGACTCCGTTTTGGAGCTTTGTTTGGCTCCGCCTCCTCAGCTCCCTGGTGAGACAGTCGCTGCCGCCGTTTGAGCTTCACCCCCGCTGTCTTTTGGCAATGTCCAGTGGTGAGTATGGGGTTTTCCATATTCAAGGCCCCCCCCTGTGCCTTCATATCATGCTTTATACTATATCACTCTCATTTTAGGTACACTACGTGCATCCACCCCTGAAGAGCGAGCCAAGCCTCGCGAAACGCGTCGGGTTACTTTTGATGCCTATGTGTTTACATAATTACTGTCAGATACTCGTAATATCATTTACCTAATTTATATTGGTCTTGTATTTTGTATGAATTGGCCCATGGTCATGCCATTAATGTATGTACTGCTTTTTACCTGAATAAATATACACTGCAATTATTCTTGCGATTTTTTTTTTATTGGCCTAACAGTGCTCACCTCACTCAAAGTCCCAAGGGCGAATCTCTCTTTTTTTCATGAAATTCAGGGATGGAGGTGTGTCACTGGTGACACCAGACCCTTCTTTTTTCTTTTGTCCCATAACACTTTTTTTGACAGAAATTCCGACCGTGTGTATGCAGCATAAGAGTATAAGCCTGTGACAATGAACCCGTGGAGGTTTACAGTCTATTAGGATACAGGGGAGGATACAGAAGGTGGAAGAGCATACCCTCTATTGGGGTATAAGGGAGGGATGGATACAGTAGGTGGAAAAACGTATGCCTCGTACACACAAATGCGAATTCTGACCGTGTGTATGCTCCATCGCACTTTTTCTGTAAGAATTCCGGCCAAGAAAAGATTGTGAGCAGTATCTCAATTTTCATGACAGGAAAATTCCTATTGCGAATCGCGTTCGTCTGTATGCAATTACGGCGCGCAAAAAAACACGCATGCTCAGAATCAAACAGAAGAGCCGAACTGCCTATTGAACTTCATTGATCTCGGCCGTCATACGTGTTGTACGTCACCGCGTTCTTGACGGTCGGAATTTCAGCCAAGATTAGTGTGACCGTGTGTATGCAAGACAAATTTCAGCCGTTTTCCTGCTGAAAAAAAACGCTGTTTTCTTGTCAGAAATCGTGTTTGTGTGTACGAGGCATTTAGTCTATTAAGGTATAAGAAAGGCGTAAAGAAGGTGCAAGAGCTTACAGTCTATTAGAGTATAAGGGGGTATACAGAAGAGCTCAAGGTCTATATTATGATATAAAAGGAGGAAAACCGGTGGGAGAGCTTACAATCTATTAATGTACAACCCAGTGATAAAGAACAGGTGGATGCTGACAAGCTTTTAGGCTCAAACGGGGCTGATGCCTGGCCTGGTATTTCACCTGCTCACAAATAAAAGCACCCTTTGATCCAGTGCTGGTGTTTTTTAAAGGAGTTCTATGGTCACAGCATACACTTTAATTTTATGAAATCAGCATCATAAAAGAATACAAACAATAGTTATTTTTTAATTTTTTTGACAATCCAATATAAGTTTTCGTGAAAAATCTCTATTCATATTATAAGTGCTGCCTGTCTGCTGGGTGCTGGCCATCTATTTCCAATACATCCATGCTTTTCAGCTTCCCCTCTGCTTATTCTTTACTTTAAATTCTAAGGACTAAATATCCTGTGGTACCTTGCTGTCTGCAATCTTTGATGGTACGGTGTGTTTTCTGTACTGACTCTGGCTCTGTAGTTCGGCAGGCAGGCAATGTTAAATGTGTTTTCACAAAGTAAGATAACAAACTTCAAGATTATTCAGAGTAATTGAAGTAAGTTGGAAATAATTGAAATTTAATGTGAAAATTAATATATGATTTTACATTATGACATGTAGCGGGTATTTGATTTTAGGGGAGGCATCTGGGTGGTAGTGTAACCCAGATGCATTGATCGTCAGGGAATCTGAGACCCTTTTGTGGTTCTTGGGAGGACTCTGGTGGTGTGAGGTTCCCTGTGGCCTGCAGGTGGCGGTGGCGCCGTGGGCTGGAGTTGAACACTCACCGCAAGACTGTTTCCTTTTTGTCCTTTTCTGGCGCTGGTACAGCAGGGCAGGGAACCTGCTGTGATGCAAAGGGCGAGGGGATAAAAGGGGCGGACGCCCTGACCTTGGGGTTCAGAGTCGGAGGACGCAGCCGCACCCAGGCACCTTCAGTTTGGGTGCTGGCGTTTCGGAGTTCCGGGCCCAGGTGCCCTTGACCTGCCCGGAGTGAGAGATGGAGTCCATCTCAGGCACCTTTAGCCTGGGGTGAGGTACTATGGCAGAGGCCTGGTGCTCAGTACCTTCGACTGAGTTCCGCGAGGGTGAAGGAATCCGAGGGGGCCCTAACTCCTTGGGTGCCCGTGTCTGAGGTCGAGAAGACTGGTGAGCGGAACTTCTCTGGGGAGTCTGGCGCAGCATTGCTGGTGACAGAGAGGCCTCCGGTGACTCCCTTTGACGGATTACCTTCCCCTGACAGGGGCTGTGCTAGCAAAGGTAATTCATGTTCTGTTCAATATAGTCAGCGGCAGTGACTATTCGCCACTGGTGACACTACAGTGGTTAGCTCTACTGTATCTAGAAGAATTGTGCCTTGGCCTACTCCCCACAAATACTGAAGTGTTATATGGGTCTCAACCTGTCTGTGCTGTATGACTATTTATTGAGAAGAATAAATACGAGTTGGACCTTTTCAGTGTGTGGAACTCTGGTTACTAGGAGCAAAGGGGAGTCAATCCGAGGAGAGGATTTGACTCTGGGACACATACACAAGCCCAATAGTTCTGGCCTTCACCTCTACACCTTGGAGGACATGGGCCGTGGTGTATCTCATTCCTCTCTCCCAGGTACCCCTAGACAACAGCCGTATAACCGATAAACCTAGAGAGAGGGTGAGGTCGCTACAGACTTATTACACAGGGCTCAAAATTTCAAGTCTTGAGCTACTAGCCAGGCCTTAAAGGAGAAGTCCAGCCTGAGCTTTTTAGGCTGGGCTTCTCCTCTGGGTCACAGGAGTGCAATTCGTTTTGCACTTCTGTGACCCATTTTCAGCGGAGAGCCATCTGAAGTCCGCTCCCTGCTGACATCACTGCCATCAGTCGGGGCAGCGTGTCATCACGACTTCCCAAGTCGGGATCCCCCAGCTGCCCAGATTGATGGCAGTCTCAGCGTATCAGCGAGACGCTGAGACAGCCTCTCCCCGCCCCTCCACTGCTCAGCTCTCCAATGAGCGTGGAAAAGCAGAGAGGAAAATAGCTGACTGACAGTCAGCCTCTTTCCTCTCAGGGATCTGTGAGAACCGAGCCAGCGGCGATGTTCGGTGGCTCAGTTCTCAGTGCACAGACGGCAGGGGACAGATGGAGCATCGGTCTGATGCTCCATCCACCGAGGTAAGTATGATTATAAAATAAAACTGGAATCCCATACTTCTCCTTTAAGGGTTACTCGCCAACAGTTGCCCCACCCAATCCCTACCATGCCCGCCCCTAATCCCACCCCTAAACTCGCCCTCATAAATGATCTCATGAAATGACACTTAAATGTTTTATGCAGAATTAAGTTCCAAAAATAAATATTAGCAACAACTCTATCAGTGCCTATCAGTGCAGCCCCCCCATACCCATCAGTGCAACCCCCCCCTGTGCCCATCAGTGCAGCCCCTCCTGTGCCCAATACAGCCTCACCTGTGCCCAATGCAGCGTGACCTGTGCCCAATGCAGCGTGACCTGTGCCCAATGCAGCCTCACCTGTGCCCAAAGCAGCGTGACCTGTGCCCAATGCAGCCTCACCTGTGCCCAATGCAGCCTCACCTGTGCCCAATGCAGCATGACCTGTGCCCAATGCAGCGTGACCTGTGCCCAATGCAGCCTCACCTGTGCCCAATGCAACGTGACCTGTGCCCAATACAGCGTGATGTGTGCCCAATGCAGCGTTACCTGTGCCCAATGCAGCGTGACCTGTGCCCAATGCAGTGTGACATGTGCCCAATACAGTGTGACCTGTGCCCAATACAGTGTGACCTGTGCCCAATGCAGGCCCTCACCTGTGCATTGGAAGAGGCTCACCGTCCGGATCAGTAGAGAGCGGGATTGCCCGCTGTATTAGCTTTCATTTGAATTCCCCCGTGTTCCCGGGGTTTTACCGTCACACAGCCCCACCTCTTGGCCCGATGCCTTTGATGACGTCACATGTCCCACATTGGACCGGTGTTCTGTCTATCAAAGGCACCAGGCCAAGAGGTGGGGCTATGTGACGTGAGCCCCTGGGAACACGGGGGAATCCTAATAAAAGATATTACAGTGTGGTATCCCGCTCTCTACTGAACCGGACAGCTCGCCTCTTTTTCTCTCTCTTCCCCTGGCTGGAAGAACAGGCTGGCGGTGCTCGCCCCCCGCTCTGAGGCAGCCCCACGCTCACCAACAGCCATTTTCCACTCACAAAATGCGAGTATACGAGTGGAAAATTTGAGGGCTGTATTACATATTTTGAACAAGCTGTAAAAGTCCTTTAAAACAACTCCCAATTCACCTCTGTAGCTAAAGGCACTGTGGAGAAATTAATCCACAACAGACACTGAACTCTTATTTTTTTTCTTATTACATTGTATTGTTATAGAATCCTGGCAGTCTGCCAACAAACAAGAAGCAGATGTTTCTTATCTGTTAGAAACTTGGCCTAAAGCCTAGTACACACGAGCCGAATGTCAGGTCAAAAAGACCTCAAATCTCACATTTACACTTAAAAGCAATAAAAAAAAAAAAAAAAAATCTTTCTTATCAATAAAAAAAATCCCAGGGATCGAATAGTTTCTGCCACTTCCAACAGCTCTGCTAAGTGGCGGAAACGCCAGGGAGGTGGGGGGGGAACTCTCCCACCGCCCATAAAAGTGATCTCGTGGTGAATCCGCCACTGAGACCACTTTTATGCGAAAGAGGATCGCCGGCCGTGGATAAAAATACTGGGGTTATGGCAGCTATCTGCTGTCATAAAAACTGTATTTAACGTCAAACTAGTGACGTATATCCACAGTGGGTGGTACGGAAGTGGCTATGGTATACTGAAGTATAATTAAAAGCATCTCATAAGTGTAAAAAGGCTTTTATTGACAATAACATGAAGTTTATGCAAAGAGTCCATATATACAGTGTTGACCCTTCTTTTTTAAGACCTCTGCAATTCGCCCTGGCATGCTGTCAATCAACTTCTGGGCCACATCCGGGATGATGGCAGCCCATTCTCTCATAATCATTGCTTGGAGTTTGTCAAAATTTGTGGAGTTTTGTTTTGTTCATCTGCCTCTTGAGAATTGACCACAATTCTCAATGGGATTAAGGTCTGGGGAGTTTCCTGACCATGGACCCAAAATGCAGATGTTTTGTTCCCCAAGCCACTTAGTTATGGCTTTTGCCTTATGGTAAGGCGCTCCATCATGCTGGAAAAGGCATTGTTCCCCACCAAATTGTTCTTGAATGGTTGGGAGAAGTTGCTCTCGGAGGATGTTTTTGCACCATTCTTTATTCATGGCTGTGTTCTTATGCAAAATTGTGAGTAGGCCCCCTCCATTGGCTAAGAAGCAACCCCACACATGAATGGTCTCAGGATGCTTTACTGTTGGCATGACACAGGACTGGTGGTAGCGCTCACCTTTTCTTCTCCAGAAAAGGTTTTTTCCAAATGCCTCAAACAATCTGAAAGAGGAATCATCAGAGAAAATGACTTTACCCCAGTCCTAAGCAGTCCAATCCCTGTACCTTTTGCAGAATATGAGTCTGACTCTGATGTTTTTCCTGGAGAGAAGTGGCTTAATTTCTGCTCTTCTTGACATCAGACCATCCTCCAAAAATCTTCCCCTCACTGTGCATGCAGATGCACTCACACCTGCATGCTGCCATTCCTGAGCAAGCTCTGCACTGGTAGTGCCCCAATCCCACAGCTGAATCAACTGTAGGAGATGGTCCCTGCTCTTAGGCCCCTTTCACACTGGGGTGGGGAGGTGCGTTGGCGGTATTGCAGCGCTATTTTTAGCGCTGTTATACCGTCGGATTTGCCGCGATATTCAGCCGCTAGCGGTGCGGTTTTGACCTCCGCTAGCGGCCGAGAAAGGGTTAAACCCGCCCGCAAACCGCTGCTACAGCAGCGGTTTGCGGGCAGTATAGCCGCGGTGTCCCATTGATTTCAATGGGAAGGAGCGGTAAAGGAGCAGTATACACACCGCTCCTTCACCGCTCCAAAGATGCTGCTTGCAGGAGTTTTTTTTTCCTCCCGCCAGCGCATCGCCTCAGTGTGAAAGCCCTCCGGCTTTCACATTGAGAATGCTGGGGCAGGATTATTTCAGGCGTTATTTATGCGCTATTTTTAGCACTAAAACGCCTGAAATACGCCTTAGTGTGAAAGGAGCCTTACTGGACTTTCTTGGGCACTCTGAAGCCTTCTTCACAAATGTAGTGGAAATGTTTTTTAAGTTCATTTTCATGGCAAGGAGGGGCCTTGAAATTAATTGCAACTCATCTAATCACTCTTCATAACATTCTGGAGTATATACAAATTGCCATCATAAAAATTGAGTCAGTAGACGTTTTGAAGATTAATATTTGTGACATTCTCAAAACTTTTGGCCAAGGCTGTACATTGAGTGAACAAGTATTGAATCCTTTGGATAAGCATAACAGCCATGCTGGGAAGAGGAGATTAGCACTGGTAATTTTCCCTTAGGGCTCTTTTACTTCATGTGCAACGATCAACACAGGCTCAATGCAAGGGCACTCAGAGGAGAATTGCTGGTGCAATGTTTACACCGTACAGGTGCGTTGCAGTAAATAAAAACACAACATGCCTGCATTTTTATACACTACACCTCGTCGAATGTCACCTGACTGCAGCGTGCTGTGGTGCATAGCTCTGAATGAAGCTTTATTGCAATAAAGAAAAAAAAGGTTAACAGTGTGTAGCGCCCTGCTCCCAATGAGTGGGCGCTATGTGTTAAAATTATAGTTGTCTGAGCAATAGTTTGGCTCAGAAGGATTGTGTTCAAATTATACTCTGTTTCAGGTCAACTGGTTGCATGATTTTCCCCCTGACAGTGGGTGTCGCTGTCACCACTGGTCAGGGTTGGAAAGGCAACAGGCTGAATGCATTGGGTATCTCTTTCCCAGAAGCAGCCCAGGGGGCGTGGTCAACCCGCTGTGCATTCTGGGAGAGGGTACTTAAGGGACAGACACCATTTTGTGGGTCGTTCATTGGTGGTGGGCATCTCCCGATCCCGACCTGAGGGCCCTCATGGTCTCAGGGATGTGCTGGCAGTTCCCGCCTCGGGGCCACATTGGCCTGAGGCTCCGTTACTGGGATGTGGGCCCAGGAGTTACTGAGGCCTACTGATCCGGGGATGATACTGTGTCGCCTTGCCTGCGGGAAGGGACCGAGCAATTGAGGACTCAATTAGAGGATGTATCCGGATCAAAATTGACCTCACAGTGCTGCCGAAACGGCTGAAAGATCCTGGCACTGAGAGCTGTGTTCTTTTCTTCACTGGTAACCCAGTGAGTGGTTGCACAAGTCTGTGGCAGAGACTATCTGTGATCGAGCTACGCACCGGTTGCTAGGCCTTTGATAGTGGGTTTATTCGGTGGTTGCTGAGTCCAGCGTGGAGACAGTTGTTCCTCTGGACCTAAGAAAATATCTGTGATCCGCAAGTAAGGTACCTGAGTCCTCCCCATCCCTTCATCCCCCCTCTGTTGAAAACTTTAATCAATAAACCCCTTGAAAGAGACTTTTTGTTGTGCAAACTTTCTTCTGGACAACTCTTCAAGGAGAACCCCTGAGACGAGCGTATGGAACAGTGAGGTAACGTGCAAGGCCCAAAATTAGACCAGCAGCTCTTACAAGTGCAATGCAATGTAAGACATGGCACTACCTTTCGCCGTCTCTACACAACTCAGTGTGCATGTGTTATACCATGTGGATTGGTGTGAATGATTCCTTAAAAAGAGGCTTTTCATTCTTATTTCACTAGAATTTCTATTGTAGTATTGATCTTTTTCCTCTAAAGTTGCCCCAGTAGATATGTAAACTTAACGTCAAAACTTTCTGTATGCTGATACAAAATGCTTTAACTTGTGCTGAAGATATTCGCTGAAACAATGAGATGCCCAGCGAGGAGAAGGATTTGGTTTTCTTCCCTCTGCTCCTCCACTCCTCCACTCCTCCTTGAGTATTCTGCAATGTACGCTCTCTTGTGGGCTTGATTACTTCCTGTGATTTTAGCTTGTGGCATTTCCTCTGAGGAGGCCCGAGTCCCTGCTTCCAAATCCACCGCCATGTGAGACAGAGTTCACAGTCATGGGAGATGGACATTGATTTACTGCGGAGAATGACAGCAGGGGACACTGGGACAGAACGACATAAACATAACTGACGGGACTCTAAAAAATGACACAAAATAGTCATAAAAAATCTTTGCTTTTCTTTATTGGCGGAAAGTAGAGAAGCTTTTACTGCAAAATTTGCCTGTCAGGAATTCTCAGTTTTGCTTATGGAACTTCTTAGGTAAAACCTGATTGAAAAAAAAAAAAGAGAAATCTGCTCTTTTTTCTTAAGAGGGTATGTGTGTGTGTGTGTGTGTGTTTTGTTTGTACTTTTTGGTGTAGTTTGTTTCATTTAGTGTTCTTTGTATTTGTGTTTTTTTTTTCTTCTTTGTGTATTTAGTAATTGTTTGTGTACTCTTGTTTAAATGCTTTATCTTGCTTTTTTCACTATTTTTGATCTGTGAAACAATTATAAAATAATGAGGCTTATGAGGGGACATGTTTTGCCCCAAGAATGAGTCCAGGATAGTTGAAAGGAACTTCCTTAAAGTGTACTATAGGCAAAACTATAGTACACTTAGGAGATTTACCTTCACTTCCTGTGTCATAGCCAAAACAGGAAGTGAGAGGAAATCCCTGCAACTTAAAGGAATCTCTTGGGGATCTCCAGGTCACCAGAACTAGTTTCCCCATTGGAAAATGTCCCCTCTATTACTTTTCTGGGGGCAACCCAAAGTTTGGGATTTTCTTCTACTTTCACGTTTAATGATAATGGTAAACAGGAAATAGAGAGGGTCAATCTCCCTAACGGTGGCAGAGACAGCAATGAAAACTGACAGGTGTTCTAATCCATTGCCCTCTATACAAATGTAAAAAAAAGATTATACTTTAATGAAGAAGTCTCATTTATTTTTAATTACACTGTTTGTCCCCCAGGGACCAAGTACATGCAGTACTTTGTCCCATCTTCCTACATGCCGTGGAAGGCTATCTACAAGGTCGGACAAGGTGTCATCTCTTCCCTCATGGCCATCCGACAATGCAGTGAGCAAGGAGACAGGAGACAGCAGCTAGCAAGGAGATGGCTGCATTGGTAGCTGACACTTATCCCTTGTTCCAAGGGCTTGCCCAAGACAATTGCTGGCAAATGAATGCAGGGATGGCCCCCCATTCCTTTGTATTTCTCTTGCCAGCTATTGTCTTAGGAAAGTGCTTGGGGTTGGAAACAAGAGGCAGCTATCAATGCAGTCATCTCCTTGTTAGCTGCGTTGTCAGACAGCCATGGTGGAAGAGGAGCATCCCATCAGAGAACGTAGTTAGCCTTCCATCATATGTAGAAAGACAGGACAAAGTACTACACTGTAATAAAAAAAAGTAAACTTCTTCTTTACCACCCCAGGAGCTAAATAAAGCCTGCCCCCTTACAAACTACAAAACCTTCCTTTTTTCATCCTCCTTATTGACCCAAAATGGTGAAATTTTGCTGAAGTCTTAGGATTTGCAATAAAGACAGTTAAAAACTCTCGGTGTTGCTTCTCCTTAGCAGAAAGGAGGGGACTAGGGTAAAGCTAAATGCTAGGTAAGCAACTAAATGAACTTTTTTACATCCCAAAGGCTTTCTAAATTCTGTTCAGCTAGTCTTGCAATCCAGGCACCCCCACAATAAGGAACATGCTCTTGACTCCCCTTTAGCTAAATCCTAGCTCCAATCAAATTTTTTTATTTCGTTTTAGATAGAGTGGGAAAGGGTAAAAGTCTGTTTGTGTTTGGGTTGCAATACCTCATTGTTTAATAGATCTGAATTGAACAGTGGAAATAGCAGCCACAACAGATCTAAATGCTACAGAAAGTATACTCTTAAAAAAATAAAGCTACAACTCTCAACTTTGTGGAAATTGGCAAGTAGCCCAACAGTTTAATAGTAGTTTGTGATCTTCTTTTTTCGTAGTACCACACCACATTGACTTCAAATTAAAACAAATGTCAAAATAGAATGCACAAAAACACTTCAAAACTACAATCCCACATTCCCTGAACCCCCTCCTATTCCTAATAAAAATGAGAGTATGTTATCTGAGAGACAATAGCCACAAACATTATTCAGTGGCTGGGCAGTATGTAAGCAGCTTAGTTAAGTTGCTATATAAGTGGGAGAGATGATGCAGGTTTTATCTTCAAAATAAACATTGGACTGTATTATATAAGAGACAATAATCACAAATATTGTTTAGTGGCTGGACAATATGTAAGCAGCTTGGTTAGGTTGCTATATAAGTGGGAGAGATGAGGCAGGTTTTATCTTCAAATAAACATTGTACTGTATTATATAAGAGACAATAATCACAAATATTGTTCAGTGGCTGGACAATATGTAAGCAGCTTGGTTAGGCTGCCATATAAGAGCTAGATAGGAGACAGGTTTTAGTTTTAAATAAATATTAATTTTGTATTATTTGAGAGACAATAGCCGCAAATATGGTTCAGTGGCTGGGCAGTATGTAAGCAGCTTGGTAAGGTTGCAATGTAGGAGGGAGAGACGAGGTGGGTTTTATCTTGAAATAGAAATTGGAGTGTATTATTCTAAAGACAATAGTCCATTTACCACAGATTGCCTGCAGCAACAGACCCCATGTCCTCAGTGTCACTTAGGACAACACTGTCCTCAACAATTCCAACCCACCCATACTCAGTGTCAGGGAGGGATGAAACATACCCTCTACTTATCCTTCCTCAGCACAAGCACTCAAACTTTCTGCCCACCCAAATTCCCCCTCTACATTATGCTCCCTCTGCCTCACATGGATGAATCCAAGCAAATAATTCTACTGGCCTTGAGAAAGTAACAAGTTATCCTTTTCCTCCTGCTGCTCCAGTTCTCTGTCTATCAGGCCATGGAGGAACACACAACATTGAATCACTAATCCCACCTCGCCATGGCTTACTATTCTGCAAAAGATGCCAAATGCTGCACACGTCCCCAATGAAAAGAACCCCAGATCTCCAGATCCTATAGTCATAATGTAATTGCACAGGTACTCACTGATGCCACGCTGCTGCTAGAGCAGCCTCTGTAGCATGGCCAACATTGAGTTCCAGCATGTGGGATTGCCATAGATCAGGCGGTTGACAGGCAGCTTGCAATTCAGCTGCATTTCAGCCAGGTGAACTCTGGACATTTATGACCACCTATAATTAAGGTGACCAGATTTCTAAAATGAAATCCGGGGACATATTTTTTTTTTTACTAGTAATGGCGACAATCAGCGACTCTCTGCCCGTCGCCCGCCTCACATCCTGTCAAGTCTTACTCTCCAGGCCCCCGGCTACTACTGGATGGGGAGCGGAAGAAGATCACTCCGCCAGGGAAGGCAAGAAGATAGGCAGGTGGCTGGTCGGGACTTAAGCCAAGGCAGAAGAACATGCGAGCGGAGCTGAATGGGCATGCACCCGAAACTAAAGAAATATTCCCTCCGCTCCGACCAGCACATGATCATCAGAAAGGGGCACAGATAATGAAAAAAATACACCCCCCCAAGCTAGTAGGAGCGGCAGAGCGGGGGTGTGTAACTCAGATTTCTTTTTTTAATTCTGTACTGACTGTCTTTGAAATTGCCCCAGCCCCTGTTCAAATCCAATCCGGGGACAGAACCAGGGACAGACTTGGTCCGGGGACAGTGTCCTCAATCTGGGGACTGTCCCTGGAAACCGGGGATGTCTGGTCACCCTACCTATAATGGCTATCTGATAGTTTCCTTTTCTATAGTCAATGGCACCCACAGACAGCCTGCCACCTCGTCAACCACACCTCCTCATCACTGGACCCTATTTGGCACTGCTCCTGGCCTTAAGTCCCCTCCCTCCGTGATCCTAAATCTATCTTCCGTATCCTCAGTACCTGAAACAAGGAATACTTGCATGTGACTAAGACCATCCTTCTGCAGCAAGTCAGTGATTGTGTGATCAAACAGTTATGCTGACTTCTCATGCCAATTTGTGGGCTATGGCAGGAAAAACAGATGAGGAGGAGGAAGGAGGAGAAGATGCATTAGCAGCAGTTGCAGACACTTTGCCTGGGAGAGGAGAACCAGGAAGGCGCTTGTCAGCCACTTAACTATCTTCTGCGCATGCTTTGGCTGTATAGCATGTGCACTTTAAATGTAAAAAAAGGCAGACGTTCCCTGCCTCTAGATGTAGCCTGGCCCCCGCTTTGTCCTGCAGAACGTAATAGGCCCCCACAACCTCCATGTGCTCTATCTATTAAGCTGCCTGACATTTTTTAATAAATTTCATTATCTAACTTTAAAGTGGTTGTAAAGGCTGAAGTTTTTTTTTCTCTTAATGCACTCTCTGCATCAAGATAAAAAAAACCTTCTAATGACAGCTTCACCCCACCCAAAATTCTTATCTAAGCCCATCCTCAATTCAGTGCTGTGCCCAAGAGCAGTTCTCTTTCCCTCCTCACTGGACTCAGTGGGAGCAGCCATTGGCTCCTGCTGCTGTCAATCAAATTCAGTGACAAGTAAGCAGGGGGTGGGGTTTAACCATGCTGGATTTGATATACTAAAACTGCAGAGTGCAGATTCTGGTGCAGCTGTGCATGGTAGCCAATCAGCTTCTAACTTCAGCTTGTTCAATTAAACTTTGCTAAAAAAACAACAACCTGGAAGCTGATTGGTTTCTATGCAGAGCTGCACCAGATTTTGCACTCTCCAGTTACAAAATCAACCCCACTGTTTGTGTCAATAGACACACAGGGCGCGGCTCTGAACCAAGCTTGCATGTGCGCCACCATAGGAAGTGATTTCCTATGGTGACACACAGAAGAGGAGGAGCCCACGGTGCTCCTTCTCGAGGCTGCTCTTTGCAAAACCATTGCACTGAGCAGATAAGTATATCATATTTGTTATTAAAAAAATAAATAACTTTACAATCACTTTAATGGCAGATATGGCAATACAGAGAATAAAATGTGGTGCTCTGGTGCACAATAACTTAGTATGCAATGAAATAAGGAGTAGATTTTGCATAAGGATGCACATCCACATACCTCCCAACTTTTTGAGATGGGAACGAGGGACAGGTATTAACAAAAGTATGTAGACATAGGACACACACCCTGCCACGCCCCCTTAAAGGAGAATTATACAAAAAAAAGATTAGTTAAAGCGGTAGTCAGCCGTGGCTGGCGGGAAAAAAAATCCCCAGCAAAGGCAATGGCATAATGTGCGAGTATGCATCGCATACTCGCACACTATGAAATACTCACCTTAGAACAAAGCCCTCCAGTGGCGCGCTGTCACTGCTGATGGAGCTTCCATCTTCCCTCTGTCTTCCTTCCAGGTTTGCTGGCTTCGACTGTATGAGCAGCCGGAGCACGATGACATCACTCTCGGGAGTCGTTGGCTGCAGCACGGAGCTCTGAAGATCTGGCACTGTATGCTGGACCTTCAGAGAGCATGCACTGATGTCACCGGCTGCATCCATTGGAAATATCTTCTAAACACCACAAGATACCTACAGGTAGGTCTTATTATAGGCTCACCTGTAGGTACAAGTCCAAAAGATTTTACTACCACTTTAAACCCACAAGTGCTTTTTTACCACTACTATTCCTTTATATTGGCCTTTGAAACTTACAAATGCAGCAATTTAGAAATTCGATGAATGGTGGTTTAGCTCTGGGAAACACATTTTGAAGCATAGAAAGGGCATTTTATATACAACTATATAGATCAGACCAAAATGATAGACAGATGAGGAGGAAAGAGGGACAGAGGGACTTTGTTCCAAATCAGGGACAGTTGGGAGCTATGCATCCAACCAGCGGCGGCCCATCTATTAGGGGCGCCCGGGCGCCCTCCTCTCTCTAGGCCACCCCCTATATGCAATGGATAAATTCATGCATGGCATGAATCTATCCATGGCTGCCGCAGCCAGGTTTTTTTTTAAAGCACCTGATTAGAGCCAGAGGCTCTAATAGGCTTCAAAATAGGGTGGGTTCCGGTGGCAGAGAATGCGACTGGAGCCCACCCAGGTGTGTTACAAGAGCAAATATGAATATTCGCTGTTGTAACGGTGATCCTTAATCCGGCCAATCAGTTTTACGATTGGCCGAAAAGACAACACTCCCGATTGGCTGCCGAGGAGGAGGGAGGAAACGGAAGCCACTGCGGCCATGATATAAACAAAAAAGTCAGTGCTACTACCCATACATCACAAAGAAAGCAGAGCTACCAGGTGCTCGATCCACAGTCGCTGGCTGAGTAGAAGTGAATGAAGAAAAGATGATCCGCACTCCGGTCATTGCTCTTAAAAAATTGACGTATTTATTGACAAGCCACAGTAGACAAACGCAAATAGGAAAGGTTGACGCGTTTCAGCTTATAAGGCCTTAGTCATAACCACATTACAGACATGAAACTTGTGAAATAAATAGTAGCTCTGAGGATCACTGGCTCCACCCATTAATCGTCTAAATTGACTGCAGGCAATTATCAAAAAGGGGGATCAGCTGCAATGCATATTGGGTGATCCATGTGTATCCCACTATTTATCACACACCCTATAGTGATAATATGTACATGTATGCACACAGCCATGCATGTACACATACATATAATTAAAACACACTATGAAATTCAAAAAACATTAAGTACAAAGATAAAAATAATAATCCAGGTATGATGGCCATGATGACCTGTGGAGAGCAGGAGAACGGGAGGCCACCTCCACAGCCAAGCAGGGGAAGCCGCCGGTGATAGAGTAAGTGCCACCGACCGGGGGCGGTTTTGGCATACTGTTTGCCGCCCCCCCCCCCCCCAAAAAAATAAGATTTTCCACCAGCCACCACTGCATCCAGCCCCCTTGCTGCATCTGTATTCTTATGTTGTCTCACCAGGGAGAGCAAAAAAATGAAATGGGGATTGTAATGTTAACACCCTTAGACAACATAGTCTGCTTTGATTGTAATGCAATGCACTGAGCACTTGTCATCCAGCTTAATCCAAATCTTCTACTAGTTCAGAGCACGCCAGGAGGAGCTCATGTAGGAAGTCTAGTAAGGTGTCATGCAACACTGCATTTATATCTCTGTGTCGGCAGGATCCCTGTGTAACCATGAAGACTCAGCACTTTCATACACAGCAGGCTATGCTGTCTGAATTTTTTATATCTCCTCAATACCAATAAAGCGATAATTGCTACAAAGAAAAAAAATACTGCTTTCCGTGAGGAAAAAATTAACAAGTATTCCGTGATTCAGTCTATTTTCTTAGGCATGGGTTTACTTTTACAAAGTCCTGTGTGTGTGTGATTCAGCAAAGACAACTGGAACATTTTTCAAACTGAAATCCGATTCTGTAATTGTGAAACATACTTGGTGTGTTTTGAGTAGGAAATATTTTGAACATATGTTCGGAAAAGCTGCCTTGGACGTTCTACACTTGGGAAAGCTTGACATTTACTGGGCAGAAGTTGTTTAGTTTTATTTAACCAGAGCAGGGAGTTAACGCTGAAATGTAGTTTGCAATTGGATTTTTCTCCTTCTTGTTCAAATATATAAAGGCCTGATGGTGATGCATTAGGGTCAGCAGTTGGATGTGGACCTGGGGGGCTCTGGGAACTGTGCCCATCAAAGTTTTTACATTAAATGAGGCCTACTATTCTTCTCTTTTAATAAACGGTGGTCAACAGGGTAGGCTACTTCATTAATCAGGATAGTAACAAATTATCACAAAAGTATTACAACCTGGGTTGTTTGCATCAGTCAAGTTTTTTTTTTTCTATGCAAACAGGGTTTTTTTCTCAGAAAAGAGATGCAGGAGCTCCCCCTTTCGGAGAACCCCTTGTCTCCATATCTACCTACCTCTGAGCACCGTTCCTTGGTTCCACCCTCTACCCACCTCCCTGTATTGCCCCTTTTAGAGTATGTAAAACCAATTAACATTTGTCTTACTAATGCCTTGTACACACGATTGGAATTTCCGATGGAAAAAGTCAGACGGAATTTTTTCATCGGATATTCCAACCGTGTGTGTGACCCATCGGACATTTTTCCGTCGGAATTTAGAAAGAGAACAAAACATTTCTATCGGAAATTCTGATCGTCTGTAGGGAACTTCGACGGAGAAAAAAACAGGCATGCTCAGAATCAAGTCGACGCATGCTCGGAAGCATTGAACTTCATTCGTAGTGTTGTACGTCACCGTGTTCTTGATGGTCGGAATTTGGTGTGTATGCAAGACAGCTTGAACGGAATTCCGTCTGAAAAATCCGTCAGAGTTTATCCCGACGGAAAATTCGATTGTGTGTACAAGGCATTAGTCATTTGTGTGGAATTTGTTAATGATAACAACAAAAGCAGTAAAATAGATTCCCTGCAGCCAACAACAATAGACCCCCAGCAACAATAGACCTTCCCCCCTTCAAAAGTACATCCCTTCCAGAGACAATATATCCCCCAGCAGCAACAAGAGACCTACCCCAGCAACGATAGATCCCTCACCAGCAAAAATAGACCTCCCAGCAACAATAGACCTCCCCCTGAAAAAGTACATAACTTCCAGAGACAATAGATCCCCAAAAGAAACAAGAGACCTCCCCAGCAACAATAAACCCTCCTGCAGAAATAGATCCCCTCCAGCAACAATAGATCCCCCAGCAGATAGCGTCAATAGACACTGTAGAACAACCCAGCATCCCTTGCCATTACATACATTGAGTGCTGGAGGTGCCGGAACTGCGTTCCCCCACGTTCCCGCTGAAAAAAAGCCATGCACACAAGTCTATGGAAATGTGAAATGTGCTCGAAACAGGTAAAATGCAGGTCATAAGGTGGTCAACTGCAAATCAAACACATCTGTTAATAAATTCTGAATGATCGTAGAAGGGTCTCAAACTCATGTCAAACCTCTGCCATCAACACAAGCCCAAAGGATGTCAACACAGGCCTGTAGCAAAGAGTGATGATTAGAGATGAACAGTCTCTGTCCTATAAGGAAGTTCTATAGATTCCAATTTGGTTATTTCTTAATAAGTATAGTACAGAAGTCAGGGAATCTCCCTTTGCAACCCTTTGTGCCAGTATAAATAGGAGTCCCATTGGATCCCATTCATATGGATGACCGGTGACGGGTGCGAGCCTAGAAATCGAGTATCTTCCTATGAAATGCATTCTTCCTACAGGTACAGTGGGGGTTAAATTCCATGCACACTAATTTCTGTCCAATTTGGCCAATAATATTAATGTTTAAGTGTTACTAAACCCATAACAGAAAAATCTGTCTGTATATACAATAAAGCATGCTTGTTATACTCACTGTGGAACCTAAGGGGTTAATCTTACACATAGTGTAAAAAGGTTGTTTGATCCAGTCTTCTCTGATCCTCCCCTTCTTCCGCTGTCCCCAATCCATCTGCTGATAGCACAGAGCCTTGGGGGCAACCTGCACATGCTCAGTTTGGTGTGTATTGCTAAAGAGTTTTTTTTTGTATTATTGTAGAATAGGGATGAGCTTCGTGTTCGAGTCGAACATACGTTCGACTCGAACATCGGCTGTTCGATCGTTCGACGAAGATCGAACGATTTGGGCCGTTCGCGCCAAATTCGAGTGACGCGAACGGCCCACAATGCACTACGCCATCGCAGTGTCATCCAGGCGCTGTGATTGGCCAAGCATGCACTGTGACCCCGCATGCTTGGCCAATCACAGCGCCGGCAGCGAGGAGAGCAATGATTGGCCACAGGCAGGATGCCTGTGGCCAATTATTGCTGAGGGTGTTTAGTACACGCCCCACACTATAAAAGGCCGCCAGCACGGCGGCCTAGTGTAGTGTGTTCCGGAGCAGGGAAAGACAAGCATAGGCAGGGACAGTGACATTTATTTCTTTCTTGCTTAACCTGGATTCCTTTAGTTTAGGGAAAGAGAAGGATAGGTAGGGAGAGTGTCAGTGTGTTTTACTGTGCGAGTCCTTGTTTCTAGGGACAAAGAAGGAAAGTGAGGGGATTTCTCCTTGTGCTATAGTGTGCTTTAAAAAAACATTTTTTCTAGGGACAGAAAACTGTAGGTAGGGAGAGTGTCAGTTTCTTTCACTGTGCCAGTCCTTGTTTCTAGGGACAAAGAAGGAAAGTGAGGGGATTTCTCCTTGTGCTATAGTGTGCTTTAAAAAAACATTTTTTCTAGGGACAGAAAACTGTAGGTAGGGAGAGTGTCAGTTTCTTTCACTGTGCCAGTCCTTGTTTCTAGGGACAAAGAAGGAAAGTGAGGGGATTTCTCCTTGTGCTATAGTGTGCTTTAAAAAAACATTTTTTCTAGGGACAGAAAACTGTAGGTAGGGAGAGTGTCAGTTTCTTTCACTGTGCCAGTCCTTGTTTCTAGGGACAAAGAAGGAAAGTGAGGGGAATTCTCCTTGTGCTATAGTGTGCTTTAAAAAAAAATTTTTTCTAGGGACAGAAAACTGTAGGTAGGGAGAGTGTCAGTTTCTTTCACTGTGCCAGTCCTTGTTTCTAGGGACAAAGAAGGAAAGTGAGGGGATTTCTCCTTGTGCTATAGTGTGCTTTAAAAAAACATTTTTTCTAGGGACAGAAAACTGTAGGTAGGGAGAGTGTCAGTTTCTTTCACTGTGCCAGTCCTTGTTTCTAGGGACAAAGAAGGAAAGTGAGGGGATTTCTCCTTGTGCTATAGTGTGCTTTAAAAAAACATTTTTTCTAGGGACAGAAAACTGTAGGTAGGGAGAGTGTCAGTTTCTTTCACTGTGCCAGTCCTTGTTTCTAGGGACAAAGAAGGAAAGTGAGGGGATTTCTCCTTGTGCTATAGTGTGCTTTAAAAAAACATTTTTTCTAGGGACAGAAAACTGTAGGTAGGGAGAGTGTCAGTTTCTTTCACTGTGCCAGTCCTTGTTTCTAGGGACAAAGAAGGAAAGTGAGGGGATTTCTCCTTGTGCTATAGTGTGCTTTAAAAAAACATTTTTTCTAGGGACAGAAAACTGTAGGTAGGGAGAGTGTCAGTTTCTTTCACTGTGCCAGTCCTTGTTTCTAGGGACAAAGAAGGAAAGTGAGGGGAATTCTCCTTGTGCTATAGTGTGCTTTAAAAAAACCTTTTTTCTAGGGACAGAAAACTGTAGGTAGGGAGAGTGTCAGTTTCTTTCACTGTGCCAGTCCTTGTTTCTAGGGACAAAGAAGGAAAGTGAGGGGATTTCTCCTTGTGCTATAGTGTGCTTTAAAAAAACATTTTTTCTAGGGACAGAAAACTGTAGGTAGGGAGAGTGTCAGTTTCTTTCACTGTGCCAGTCCTTGTTTCTAGGGACAAAGAAGGAAAGTGAGGGGATTTCTCCTTGTGCTATAGTGTGCTTTAAAAAAACATTTTTTCTAGGGACAGAAAACTGTAGGTAGGGAGAGTGTCAGTTTCTTTCACTGTGCCAGTCCTTGTTTCTAGGGACAAAGAAGGAAAGTGAGGGGATTTCTCCTTGTGCTATAGTGTGCTTTAAAAAAAACATTTTTTCTAGGGACAGAAAACTGTAGGTAGGGAGAGTGTCAGTTTCTTTCACTGTGCCAGTCCTTGTTTCTAGGGACAAAGAAGGAAAGTGAGGGGAATTCTCCTTGTGCTATAGTGTGCTTTAAAAAAACATTTTTTCTAGGGACAGAAAACTGTAGGTAGGGAGAGTGTCAGTTTCTTTCACTGTGCCAGTCCTTGTTTCTAGGGACAAAGAAGGAAAGTGAGGGGATTTCTCCTTGTGCTATAGTGTGCTTTAAAAAAACATTTTTTCTAGGGATAGAAAACTGTAGGTAGGGAGAGTGTCAGTTTCTTTCACTGTGCCAGTCCTTGTTTCTAGGGACAAAGAAGGAAAGTGAGGGGATTTCTCCTTGTGCTATAGTGTGCTTTAAAAAAACATTTTTTCTAGGGACAGAAAACTGTAGGTAGGGAGAGTGTCAGTTTCTTTCACTGTGCCAGTCCTTGTTTCTAGGGACAAAGAAGGAAAGTGAGGGGATTTCTCCTTGTGCTATAGTGTGCTTTAAAAAAACATTTTTTCTAGGGACAGAAAACTGTAGGTAGGGAGAGTGTCAGTTTCTTTCACTGTGCCAGTCCTTGTTTCTAGGGACAAAGAAGGAAAGTGAGGGGATTTCTCCTTGTGCTATAGTGTGCTTTAAAAAAACATTTTTTCTAGGGACAGAAAACTGTAGGTAGGGAGAGTGTCAGTTTCTTTCACTGTGCCAGTCCTTGTTTCTAGGGACAAAGAAGGAAAGTGAGGGGATTTCTCCTTGTGCTATAGTGTGCTTTAAAAAAACATTTTTTCTAGGGACAGAAAACTGTAGGTAGGGAGAGTGTCAGTTTCTTTCACTGTGCCAGTCCTTGTTTCTAGGGACAAAGAAGGAAAGTGAGGGGATTTCTCCTTGTGCTATAGTGTGCTTTAAAAAAACATTTTTTCTAGGGACAGAAAACTGTAGGTAGGGAGAGTGTCAGTTTCTTTCACTGTGCCAGTCCTTGTTTCTAGGGACAAAGAAGGAAAGTGAGGGGATTTCTCCTTGTGCTATAGTGTGCTTTAAAAAAACATTTTTTCTAGGGACAGAAAACTGTAGGTAGGGAGAGTGTCAGTTTCTTTCACTGTGCCAGTCCTTGTTTCTAGGGACAAAGAAGGAAAGTGAGGGGAATTCTCCTTGTGCTATAGTGTGCTTTAAAAAAACATTTTTTCTAGGGACAGAAAACTGTAGGTAGGGAGAGTGTCAGTTTCTTTCACTGTGCCAGTCCTTGTTTCTAGGGACAAAGAAGGAAAGTGAGGGGATTTCTCCTTGTGCTATAGTGTGCTTTAAAAAAACATTTTTTCTAGGGACAGAAAACTGTAGGTAGGGAGAGTGTCAGTTTCTTTCACTGTGCCAGTCCTTGTTTCTAGGGACAAAGAAGGAAAGTGAGGGGATTTCTCCTTGTGCTATAGTGTGCTTTAAAAAAACATTTTTTCTAGGGACAGAAAACTGTAGGTAGGGAGAGTGTCAGTTTCTTTCACTGTGCCAGTCCTTGTTTCTAGGGACAAAGAAGGAAAGTGAGGGGATTTCTCCTTGTGCTATAGTGTGCTTTAAAAAAAACATTTTTTCTAGGGACAGAAAACTGTAGGTAGGGAGAGTGTCAGTTTCTTTCACTGTGCCAGTCCTTGTTTCTAGGGACAAAGAAGGAAAGTGAGGGGATTTCTCCTTGTGCTATAGTGTGCTTTAAAAAAACATTTTTTCTAGGGACAGAAAACTGTAGGTAGGGAGAGTGTCAGTTTCTTTCACTGTGCCAGTCCTTGTTTCTAGGGACAAAGAAGGAAAGTGAGGGGATTTCTCCTTGTGCTATAGTGTGCTTTAAAAAAACATTTTTTCTAGGGACAGAAAACTGTAGGTAGGGAGAGTGTCAGTTTCTTTCACTGTGCCAGTCCTTGTTTCTAGGGACAAAGAAGGAAAGTGAGGGGAATTCTCCTTGTGCTATAGTGTGCCAAAGCATTCCTCATCAACCATCTTTGAAATCCTTGTTTTTTGGACAGTCAGGGAAATTGTCGTTGTGCTATTCTGTGCAAAAGCAATAATCCTCAACCATATTTAGAAATCCTTAAGTAAAGGGACAGAGAAGGACACCTGAAGGTAGCCCTTATTGCTTTTTTCCCATCTCCCTGCAGGCCATCTATTAGAATGTCTGGAAGGCAAACAAGGAGAGGCAGACAGTCAGGAGGCAATAAAAGAGGGCAAGCAGGCTCTGTGTCTGGGGGCAACAGTGCTGGTCGTGGACGCGGTGCATTGTCATCAGCACATGGCCATGGGACACGCTTGTCCTTCTTTTCGGCAGCTGGACATGTTGAGCCACATCATGCCGAAGACTTGGTAGAGTGGATGACCAAGCCCTCCTCCTCCTCCTCATCCTCTCTCACCCAGGCTCAGGGTACTGGCAAAGCAGCTGCCAAAGCGTCCTCTTCCCTGGTATCAATGTCAGACTCATCATCAGTCACTCCTTCCCTAGACCCACCATGTCCTCCTCCTGAGGAGTCCCCCGAACTGTTTGAGCACAGTGTTGGGTACATGCTCCAGGAGGATGCCCAGCGTTTCGAAGGGTCTGATGATGAAACCCAGCTACAGGAAGGCAGTAGCGTGAGAGCAGACAGAGGGGATGCTCAAGAAGGACACCAATCTGGCAGTCATGTTCCAGCAGCTGCAGCATACTGCCAGATTGGCTCCAGTGATGAGGAGGGAGGGGATGATGAGGTCACTGACTCCACGTGGGTGCCTAATAGGAGAGAGGAGGAGGAGGAGGATGAGGAGGAGGCACATCTCCAACGAGGCAGGATGCCCTTTGGTGGCCAGCGTAAGGGCAGTACACCGACGGAATCACACCGCAGAGCTCCGCCTGTGCAGGGCGCTGCCTCTGCCCGTCATTCAAAAAGTTCCTTGGTGTGGGCCTTTTTTGAGGCTAGTGCATCAGATCGCACAGCTGCTGTTTGCAACATATGTCTCAAGCGTATATCGCGTGGCCAAAACATCAGCCGCTTGGGTACCACATGCCTGACCAGACATATGTTGACCTGCCATGCAGCTCGTTGGCAAGCCTACCTCAAAGACCCACACCAAAGAACAAAGCGGACCTCTCCTTGCACCGCATCAGCTGGGATCTCCAACCCCACTATAACTTCAGTCCTCTCTGAAACATGCACTGAGAGGAATGAAGGTGTAGAATTAGGTGTGTCACAGCCAAGTACTTGCGGCCACTCTGCTAGCAGTACACCGACGTCCGATTCTAGCAGGCAAATTTCCCTGCCCCAGCTGCTGGACCGTCGAAAGAAGTTCACTCCCAGCCATCCACATGCCCAGCGGTTGAATGCTAGCTTGGCTAAATTGCTAGCGCTTCAACTGCTGCCTTTTCAGTTGGTAGACTCGCCCCCTTCCATGAGTTTGTGCAATGTGCGGTTCCTCAGTGGCAGGTTCCCAAACGCCACTTTTTCTCACGGAAGGCTATTCCGGCTCTCTACCAGCATGTGGAAGGCAATGTCTTGGCCTCGCTGGACAGGGCGGTCAGCGGTAAGGTGCATATTACCGCTGACTCATGGTCCAGCAGGCATGGACAGGGACGTTACCTTTCTTTCACGGCCCATTGGGTCACTCTTTTGGCAGCTGGGAAGGATGCAGGACAAGGTGCAGTAGTGTTGGAGGTTGTTCCACCGCCACGCCTCCAAAATGCTACTACTGGTTGTGACACACCTCTCTCCTCCACCCCCTCCTCTTCTTCCTCCATGGCCTCTTCCTGTGGTTTGTCCTATGAACCAGCGGTGCTCCGTAGCCGTTCACGGGGCTACGCAAGTACGCAGGCAAAAAGATGCCATGCCGTGCTTGCGCTGGTGTGTTTGGGGGACAGAAGCCACACTGGGGCAGAGGTCCTGTCTGCTCTGCAGGGCCAGGCCGAGAGGTGGTTGACGCCACGCCAGCTTAAGCCAGGAATGGTGGTTTGCGACAATGGCACCAACCTCCTCTCCGCCCTCCGACAGGGACAACTGACCCATGTGCCCTGTGTGGCTCACGTCCTTAACCTGGTGGTGCAGCGGTTCTTGGGCAGGTACCCGGGCTTACAGGATGTCCTGAGGCAGGCCAGGAAAGTCTGTGTGCATTTCCGCAGATCTTATAATGCCAGTGCTCGCCTGGCTGAGCTGCAAAAGGAGTTGAACCTGCCCAAGAACCGCCTTATATGTGACATGCCCACCAGGTGGAACTCAACGTTGGCCATGCTGCAGCGGCTGCACACGCAGCAGAGGGCCATCAATGAGTACCTGTGCGACTACGGCACCAGGACAGGGTCAGGGGAGCTTGGTTTTTTTTCTCCACGCCAGTGGGGCATGATCAGGGATGCATGCACTGTCCTGGCACCATTTGAGGAGGCCACGAGGATGGTGAGCAGTGACAGTGCATGCATCAGTGACACTGTACCTCTTGTCCACCTGTTGGAGCACACGCTGCGTGGAATAATGGACAGGGCACTTGAGGCAGAACAGAGGCAGGAAGAGGAGGACTTCCTTGCCTCTCAAGGCCCCCTTTACCCAGACAGTGTTCCTTCTGTCCCACCCATCGCACAGGAAGAGGAAGAGGAGGAGGAGGAGGAGGAGGAGGAGGATTGTGTCAGCATGGAGGTGGAGGCTGGCACTCAGCATCATCAGCAGCAGTCTTTTAGGGATGATTTACAGTCCCAAGAAACCAGTGGACTTGTACGTGGCTGGGAGGAGGTGGCTGCGGATCATGTCGTCCTTAGTGACCCAGAGGACTCCGGAGCGAATGCCTCAGCAAACCTACGCTGCATGGCCTCCCTGATCCTGCAAAGTCTGCGGAAGGATCCTCGTATTCTTCGGATCAAGGAGAGGGACCATTACTGGCTGGCCACTCTCCTTGATCCACGGTACAAGGGTAAGGTTGCGGACCTTATGTTACCTTCTCAGAGGGAGCAGAGGATGAGACAACTCCGGGAGGCCTTGCAGAAAGGTCTGTGCAACGCGTTCCCAGAGACTGGGAGGTTACAAACTCCTGGTCCTGGACAACGAGTTGCTGAGGCTTCGGCCAGTCAAAGAAGGAGCGGTGGGGAAGGTGGCCGTCTGACCGATGCGTTCAGACAATTCTTTAGTCCGCAGCCCCAAAGTATGATCGGTTCCAGCAACCATCGCCAGCGTCTGATAAACATGGTGCAGGAATATCTAGGGGCAAGGTCAGACTTGGACACCTTCCCCACCGAAAATCCTCTGGCTTACTGGGTCTTGAGGATGGATCACTGGCCAGAGCTTGCACAGTATGCAATTGAGCTACTGGCCTGTCCTGCATCCAGCGTTCTTTCGGAACGCACATTCAGTGCTGCTGGAGGATTTGTCACGGATCACAGGGTGCGCCTGTCCACCGACTCGGTTGATCGACTGACTTTCATCAAGATGAACCAGTCTTGGATCACCACCAGCTACCACACACCTGATGCTGATATAACAGACTAATTGATTTTAACATGTCACATCCCTTCAAGACTGATGCTGATGCTGAGTGCCTGTGCTGTTATGTTGACTGGCTATCCTCCTCCTCCGAGTCCTCAATGATACGATTGATGATGATAGCTTGGAAGATCATTTTTGTTTATGGGTGCCGCCACCAGTGGCTAAGGCCCAATTTTTCAGCCCCTGTTTTACAGGGGCGTGTAATTACAATTTTTTTAGCAATAATTTGCCATAGGGCTCATTGCTGTGCTCCAAGTACAGTATCTGTGAGGGGTTGGAGTGTTGTGGCACCAGTGCCTAAGGCCCAATTTTTCAGCCCCTGTTTAACAGGGGCGTGTCATTACAATTTTTGAAGCAATACTTTGCAACAGGGCTCATTGCTGTGCTCCAAGTAACGTATCTGTGAGGGGTTGTAGTGTTGTGCCACCAGTGCCTAAGGCCCAATTTTTCAGCCCCTGTTCAACAGGGGCATGCAATTACAATTCTTGATCTAATAATTCACAGCAGGGCCCATTGCTGCACCCACCAAGAGTAACTCTGAGGGCTTACAGTGTTGTGGCAACGCCACCACCACCACCACCACCACCGAAGGCCCAATTTTTCAGCCCCTGTTCAAAAGGGGCATGTAATTACAATTCTTGATCTAATAATTCACAGCAGGGCCCATTCCTGCACCCACCAAGAGTAACTCTGAGGGCTTACAGTGTTGTGGCAACACCACCACCACCACCACGAAAGGCCCAATTTTTCAGCCCCTGTTCAACAGGGGCATGCAATTACAATTCTTGATCTAATAATCCACAGCAGGGCCCATTGCTGCACCCACCAAGAGTAACTGTCAGGGCTTACAGTGTTGTGGCACCAGCACCACCATCAAAGGCCCAATTTTTACTATCACTGTTCAACAATTATATGTAATTAAAATTCCTGATATAATAGTTGACAGCAGGGCGTTCCAGCACCAACCAAGAGTAACTGTGAGTGCTTACAGTGTTGTGCCAACACCAACAACTAAGGGGCCTATTTCTGCAGAGTATATACGGCAGGTCCCTACTTTCAAACATCCAACTTACAAACGACTCCTACTTGCAAACGCAAGAAGACAACAGGAAGTGAGAGGAAATCTACCACTAGGAAGGAAAATTCTCTCCTGTAAGAATAAATATGGGAGAAAGGTGTCTCCTCTGTACTGATGCTTTATCAGCAATCCTTGTTTCAAGAAAAACACCACATTTCAAAAACAGTTGTCATTGGGATGGAAAGTGAGGTGAAATGTTCTGAACAGGGGCACAGACAGCAAAACAAATGTTACAGGGGTGATAACCCTTACCTATGTTTTCCAAAAAGTTTAAAAATAGATTTTTGGGCTGGCGCTACACTTCAACAATGTACCTGTTCAAAATTACAAACAGATTCTACATAAGAACAAACCTACAGTCCCTGTCTTGTATGCACCGCCTGTATACGGCTGTTCAGAGTATATAGGGCCTTTTTTATTTTATGTGCGGGGTTCCCCTTAATATCCATACAAGACCCAAAGGGGCTGGTAATGGGCTGGGGTAGGGGGGGGGGGGGGGGGTCATGGGGTAGCTATGCCATTTTTCTTAAAGAATTTCATCCATATTACCGGGACCAGACATTACATTAAAGCCGCAAGCAGTTTTAAATGGCTTTTTTTTCCTTTAGAAGTGTCATTTTGTGCAGGGACAGTTCTAAACACGGGAATCACGTGGCACTTCACAGGCATACTTTAGACACCCCCCAGGTACGATATTTAAAGGAATATTTGACTCTTTTTTTTTCACTTTATGCATCATTAAAATGACTGCTCCCGAAAAACGACCGTTTTTAAAACTTCTTTTTGCATTGATACATGTCCCCTGGTGCAGAACCCGGGTTCCCAAACCCTTTTTAGGACAATAACATGCATAATAGTTGTTATAATTAGCACTTTAGAATTCGAACGTTCGCATCCATTGTATTTAATAGGGTTCTAATGTTCGTACGAACTTTCGGTCCGTTCGCGGGTTCTGGTGCGAACCGAACCCGGGGGTGTTCGGCTCATCACTATTGTAGAATAAAAACAAATAACAGGAAAATCACATTAAAAAACTTGTACAAAACAAGGGTCATATCTGTACAAACATCTCTAGGATAGTAAGAAGCTTTCCAAAATATGGCCAATGGCTTTTCAGGGGGTTCATCCTCAAGAACAACCTGTATCTAATACTATGGTTTTTTTTTGTTTTTTGGGGGGAGGGTGCATGTGATCAGCACAGGGCCAATCAGCAGACAGAGGGACGGGGATCATGCAGCCTCATAGGACAGTCAGAGGAGAATGAAAACTTCTCCTACAAGCTTTAATCAGTGCTTGGTCGGTCACTGATAGAAGACTGCTATATACTGCTGATAAGAAAAGGTATTTAGCAGTTTATATTTACTAAAATAATTGCATTTCCATGTTCTGTGTGCTGTGGAAGACCAGATATACTGAATGTAGGGTCCTGGGTTTAGTAACACTTTAAGTTAAAATACAACCCCAGTTCAAGCTTTAGACATTATTTGGACAGGGTTAGAACTTTTTTTGGATTCTTATTAGTGTATGTATTATTTTGTCCCATGGTCAAACATATTCTACTTTTTGAAGCCCATCTCCCCATTGCGAAAGTCTCCCAGTGGGCATCCAGGCAACAATAAAAACCTGAAAAAGTGCCTTAAGCCTGGTACACATGATCGGATTTTCCACGGACAAAGCGTAGGACTTTTGGCCGAAGGGCGTTGGCCATGAACTTGTCTTGCATACAAATGGCAAAGAATTGTCGGCCAACAAACACAAAACTAAGTGGGTTTTTCAGCTCTTTAGCGCCACCCTTTGGGCAACTTCTGCTAATGTTGTGTTATGGTTAGCATTGCTTCGGAGCATGCATGTTTGTACTTTGGATTTTATTCCAAAGGACTTGTGTACATACGATCGGATAATCCAAAAACACAAATTTGTTGTTGGAAAATTTTAAGCATGCGATCCAACATTTGTTAAAAAAGAGGAATTTCTTCTGGACAGCCGCACACCAAATAAAAATTGCCTTTATTGTAAAATCCAACACAGCACTATAAGTCACAGCACACTGGACAGCTGACGCGTTTCACCCTATACTTAGTGTTTAATCACATTTGGAGTGCGGCTGTCCAGAATAAATTCCTCTTATTTTGCCTTGTACGTGCATTGCCTGGACCCGTGGTTTCTGTGAGAAGGATCACCTTTGAAGGCGACCACACCTGAGCGGCTTTTCTTTCTGTTCATCCAACATTTGTTGGCGGAAAATCTGACAACAATTGTCCGACGGAGCATACAAACGGTCGGATTTTCTGACAAAAGCCTGCCATCGATCGTGTGTACGGGCCTTAATACTTACCACTTTATCCAAACAAATTTTGACTGGTCAACATTTTAAATATGGACCATTGCTAGAAATACCTTCAGTCTGTAGGTATTAGTATACCTGTTTGAAAGAACCACAAGGCTTTTTTATTTTTGCTGCAGGCAGTAATGACAAGCATGATGAGTAGATGTAACAGAAGTATAAGTGGTAGTATTTTGTTGAGTGTAATACTGCCTTTTTTCCCATAGGTGTCGCTTTAATCAGTGCCTGCATGTTTGGTATCATGAGCAGTTCAACACATAAACTTCCAGCTTCTTTCATTTCATTCCTCAATCCAGTTGACTGTTGCTAGTTTATATCTGTGTTATTATTCAAAATAATATAAAATGATTAAGAATAAATATAATATGCCTTTATGGAGGTTAATGCTTTCAGTAGAAACCGAAGACGCATTAGGGGTCTCCCACTGAACCTACTGCAATATTACGTTGAATCCTCTACTGAATCTACTGCAAGATAACTAATTAACAGCACTAGGGACTTGCAGCTTTTTACAGCTGAGAGATAAATGAACCTTGCGTCTGTTTCCAGGCTACTGAACAGGTGTCGGTTAACTGAACCTCTAGGGTGAGCAATAGGCTGCGTTCACTGCATCTCTAGTGTTGCATCACTACCGTGCTGAATGGAATTTCCTCGTTTTGTCTTACTGAATGTATAAAACCTTATTAATGCCTAGATTTACATTTCAATCTCTCAACAAAATATCCTGATACTATGATACAAATCTCTAGTTTATGCAGCAGGGGCTTATTTTTGTAAATGAATAGAATGTGGCATTGACAAGCAGACTGGATCATTCACTTCTGTTTTGTGGAGCATGGATCTGTAGACAAATTTTAAATCTTACGATCTAGATTCCTATTCTTATATATTTCTTCTATAATTATAAAATGTACTCTGTCAGAAAAGGACAGAGCCTATGGAAGTGCTGGTCCATAGGATGGTGGACACCAAATGCAGACAGTAGTCTTGTATGTCTGCTGATGTTCAGATTTGTGTTGGCACACACTGTATCCTGCAGGAAAAACAAATTAACCGAATTAAAAGAAATTCAATTGCCTTTGCAAGACTAATTGGGCAGCAGAAGGTCTGAAGTCCTTCTCTAAACCCATTCAGCTCCCCCTGTTCTGCCCTCCCAGCAGGAACTCAGCACCCCTTAGCTTATTCTGCTCCCCCTTGCCAGCAATGACCCAACAGCCTTCCACCCTTCTAATCTTTCATTTTAAATCAGGCTTTGCTGAGCTGCTGAAAGAATGACTTGAACTTCTTTAGTGCCTCTGCTGTGAAATTGAGAATGAATTGTTTCACAGTGACTGCAGCTACATCAGTTAGTGATGGCTTGCTTTAAAGCTCATTCATTGCTTTTATATTATATGTATATAGTTGAATGTCCATAGCCAGGCTCACGTTAAAGTTTATCTATTCTCAAAACATGTTTCTTCAGTGTTGGTTGGAATTTTCATCAGTTTTATTATTTTCCAAATCCCTTTGGGTAAACTTGCTTTCATTTGTTGGTCTGGATGTGAGTGGTGATTTCTTCAACCTGAAGGGAATCCCTGAGAGGAAATGGAAAGTCACGAAAGCCATTACTAAGTGTGGGGTGAAACGCTTTGGGTGCTGTGGCCTGGACAGAGCCGCCTACTGTGAGGCAGCTTCCACTCTTTACACACAGGGGTTTTGTGTGATGTGTGGCTTTCAGGACATTGATGACCACGGATCTGGGAAGAGCTCCTTACTTGCCCTCTTAGCAGCTGAGGACAGAGGAGGACCTGTCGGAGCCTTGAGCTGCACCCTTAGTTTTTGTATGGGTTCACAGTGAAGAGAACCCCCATTTTAGTCAGTTGCCGCACAATTTTCCAACATTTTCTTTACTGGTGATAAGGGACACCAGGAATAATAGAGAGAGTGAATCTCCTCTGTAAAGACAGAGACAGCAATAAAAACCTGAAACCAGCTCATACTATTCCCTAATCTATCCAACACTAAAAAAAAGTCTAAAGATACTGAAATTTTGCGTTGGTTGATTCTTAATTTGGGATATTAAATTAGTTCCACTTCAATTCCAAGTATAGAGTGTTCCATCTGCACTTGAAATACAAGTTCCAATTCTAGGTACCATGAGATGCATAAGCTTCAGAAATTAAACAAAAAAACATCCTTTACTTTTCCTCCTTTATTGTGTCGCTCCCCTCTCAGACACTGCAGCTCACAGTGGGAGGCTCTCAGCAACAGAGGCAGTGCTGTCAATCTGAAAAGCAGTGGGCAGGACTAGGTGTGGGCAGGACTTGGTGTGGAAAAAGTGCTGATTCGCAAGCTACAGGCTTGTGAATCAGCACAGTGACAATGCTGATAACCAGTGGCGGCCGGTGGTAATTTTTTTGGGGGGGTCGGTAAACAGTATCGGTATGGTATGGAGCACTTACCCCATCTATGGTGGGCAGCACTTCTCCCGGACTTCGGTGGAGGCTTCCCCTGCTCTCCATGGGCATCCGTTTCCTCCCTCCTCCGCTTCTCTTTTCGGCCAATCGGAAATCGGGTCTCAGACCTGCTTCTGATTGGCTGGATTGGGGTTCAGTGTTTCAATTGCGAATATTTATTCGCTGTTTTTACACCTGAGTGGGCTCTTGGCGCAATGCTTTGCAACCAGAGCCCACCCTATTTTGAACCCTATTAGAGCCTCTGGCTCTAAACAGGTGCTTCAAAAAAACACCCCCGCTCCTGTAATTCATGCGCCAGCATCCTAAAAAAGGACGCATAAATAGAGGTTGGCCACAGTGTCCGTGGATATGAATGAATCTTCATTCATTAAGGGGGTGGCGGCCGGGGATAGAGGGGGCGGCGCCCGGGTGGACAGGCCGCCACTGCGTGATAACCACGCTCCCTGAAACATTTTTGTCATCCCACTGTAGTGCAAGCAGACACAACCTACATCATGAGGGTGGCAACTCTGCTCTAAATTCATGAGTGGTGCAGCACTGTTGTCATCCTATCCAGCAAAGGAAGCTGCATGACATGGACTTCACTGTAAGGTTTGGTATTTAGGGAACAAGGAGACTAAGATAAAACTGTAGGTGCAGATGTACTTAAAAATAAGTGCAGCAGAACATATTTTTTATGGGAAGCCATAGTTCTACTTTATGTCCTGGTCCAAAGTGTGCCACTTTACCATATAAGGGCCAATGTAATCTAATCAGTTTTTTTTTTCTATTTAGATTGAATATATTGAAGTAATAAGAATGCTTAAGCCCACAATATATGACAGTTCTAAAGTTGTGTTTGCCAATTGCCAGATGGAAAACTTGTATTTTATATATTTTTGTGAAGGACATAGGAGGGGTTAATGAGAAAACTGTTAATTCAGCCATGGAGTAATTAGGCTGCCTGATTACTAACACTTCTCCCGCTGTGTTAATTTCTCTCTAATAGTCCATAATTAATTTCTTGAACTTTTTTTTGAGTTTGTGACTTAATGCACCAGACTGCACACATGTGTTCAAATAAAACAGTCAGTTTAAAGTGTGTAAACTGCTATTGCTGTATTTTGTTAATTGGACGTGAGGGGGGGAATGTATTCTTGCCTTTTCTCCTACTGTGAAAATAGAGTGGGCCCTTGCTGTGAATTTGAATCGGCAGGCAACATACTTCACGTGAATGCATTAGTCGTTACACTGCTGTAATTACAGCTTATTATAGAATTTTAATTAGGACAGTCATTTCATATCTATTATGTGATGTCCCCAAAATGAGAAGCCCAGTTTCAGAGGTTAGGATGTTTGAGTTGAATATACTGTACACGCGCAAAAACATATTGACAACTCCTGAAATACATTTTGAAATTTTGGGTGGTGGAGCAGGACTCATCGTCACTACAAGTCTTCCCTGGTGTCCAAGACCTCATTAAGATATCTCCCCCCACCCTGGCATTAGAACTTTGATTTTTAGCTGAGCTGAAAATTTCCCCTCTCCACCTATTCAGTTGACAACTGTAAATTTTGACATTGCCCATCACGTTTTGCGACAGTGACAATGGTCAACAGGACAGACATAGAGGGTGATTCCAGAGACTGATTACGTAACCTGGTGGTCTTACATTACGAGTCTTAGACACACCACTATCTATTAATACTCTGTGCTGTCAACAAAAGTGTGTAACACAGTATATTGCCTAATATAACAAATAGTATAACTGCTGAATTTTAAGAAACAGAGACTCACCAGCCCAGGAGTCCTCACCTGGTCCAGTTCTTCCCCAGTTTTTAGATCACTGGCACTGCTGTCTTGCCATCCTGTTGTTTCACAGCCGGCTCTCCACTGTGTTGCACTCTCAGATTAATCCTGCAGCCTTCTGAGATGGTTGACAAGTCCCAGGAGGTTTCGAGTGGTGGACGTCCCAGACTTACGTAATTCTCGCCTAGGTAAGCATTGCAGAAGTGGAAACAGGTACCTGTCAAAAAAATGTACCTGTTCCCCTAAAAAAAAAAAAAAAAATTCAAACATGGTAGAGGACAGGTTTTAAGAGAAGGTCCACTTTAAGGCAAAATGAGGCCAAAGGCAGCGCAGAAGCATTGGTTCCTACATCCCTTTAATGGCTGCGAATAAGGACTGTAATAGGCTCACAGAAGAACCCCCCCCCTCCCAAACTTTGTGGTGTATCCTTTAACCCTAAAGTGACAGGCAGGTCCATGGCTTTGACCAATAATGCTATCCCAATAGTTTGCTGAAGAAGCAATATACTTGAACTCTCTGGACATCCACCAGACCTTTGGCTCCTGCTTAGGTTGCCTTGTAAAAGATCTGGCACTTAGCGAATCTCCCCCAGCAGGTACACAGATAGCAATAAAAACCTGATCCTATTTTTCTCTATCGAAAACCCATGTAAGCGTGCTTCTTAATGAAAGTTGCTTTAAGCTTTGGTGGTGGTGACCTAAAATAGAGCAGTTCGTTAGGCATCATGGATGCAGAAAACCTCAACCTAAAGTGACACTTTTACTGGCTAAAGCCTCGTACACACGACCGGTTTTCTCGGCAAGAACCAGCAAGAAAATTGCTGGCAGAGCTTTCTTGCCGAGTAAACCGTGCGTATGTACGAGGCTTTCAGGTTACTCGTCAAGAAAACTAGAAAAACTAGAAAACTAGAAAACTGGCCAGAATCTCGACGAGGAAAATAGAGAACCTGCTCTCTATTTTCTCGTTGGGATTCTCGTCAGCCTGTTTCCCGACGAGAAACCCGAGAGTGTGTATGCTTACCTGTTGCCGTGGAAACCCGCGCATGCTCGGAATGACTTTGACGCATGCACGGTAGCTTCCTAGGCATAGGTAGGGTGTAGCAAGATGGCGGCGACGGCATTGAATGTGATGAGCGCACACTCGTCGTAGTCGATGATGTCACCGCGTTCGTTCCATTCAAAAGAACGGCGGTTCTTTTGAATCGAGCGTGTGTACACTCGGCCGGGACAAGATTCTTGTCAAGAATCTCGTCAGGGAAAAACAATGTTTTTTTTCCTGACGAGATTCTCAGTCGTTTGTACTAGGCTTAACCCAATAGTACTGAAATGCAAACTGACATAAAACCAAGCGTTTTGTGAAAGCTTACATCTTTGAGTGAACCAATGTATGGTATCAGAGAAACAAGCAAACATGAGGGGGCTTTAAAGTGGTTGTAAGCCTCAGACATGAAATATGACCAAAACATATCCCTCTATAGTGTATATTTGTCTCCACTTTTGTCTGCAGCCTCATTGCTCTGCTATCAGCATGAATCACTTCTGATAAGTATCTGACACCAAGAGAAAAATGGTGACAGGGCAGGGACTGCCAGCTGATTGACAGCCTCAGCTCTGTTCCTGTGTTCTGTGTGGAGGGGGTGTGTGTCTCTTCCCTCCAATCAACTCTCAGGCTGGGTTCACACCATTGCGAATTCGATGCGTTATCCCCGTATCCAATTTGCAATAGCAGGAGATTTCGACCGGGTCTCTATGGAGCCAGTTCACATATCTCTGCAGCAGGTCCGGTGCGTTTTGCACAAAAACGCTGTGCGTCTTTTGGTCTGTTTCAGGTCCAAATTCAGCCCAAAAATTGGGCTGAAACGGTTAACCAGGATGCACTGGACCCCTGCTGGGAGACGAATGCGGTGATGGTGTGAACCCAGTCTCAGAGCTCTCCTTACTGAGCTCTGCAGTTGTGTAACTTCAGCTCCCCACCCCCTGTTTCCTAGCAGCTCAGACAAGCTTTCTAAATCCTGGACTTTGAATGGCTGTAGAAGAGAAGAGAAGATGGCAGACAGACAGGTACAACTTATGTAGGAGGATTTGTTTAATCTCTGTGTATCACCTGAGGCCAGTCACTTCACTGGATATATGTAAGGGTTTACAATCATTTTAAACTATAGTGGCTATACCTGTAGATCGTTCCATTCCATCTCTGCTGAAATTGAAAAGGAATTGAAAACAAAAAAAACGTCCTTTTAATCGACCACAAAGAGAGTCACAATTGCAACAATCAAATGTGGCGTAAAAATCTGATCACTTTTGTTATTTTTCCCAATATTGACTCCATTTCAATTCAATCTTTTAATAAACTGTTGAATTATTGCCCCGTTTCAACTTTACAATTGACCAAATTCTGGTGGTCGATCAAATTCCAGGTAGCAGATTGCTCAGTTTCTGGTGGTTATTTTCCTATTGCTCACATTTATGATTCCGGTGGCTCAAAAAGTGGTTAGACGCAAATTAAAATTGCCATGTGTACGGTCAGCTTTAGTCTTCAAACAAATTGTTTTAAGGTCTCTATCCACAATTCCTCAAGTGAGGAATAAGTTCATTTTGAGATTTGGAATTTCGAATCTTAGGTCCATTGCTCAGAGTTATTTATTTTGGACGGAATTGTGTTTCCTTTTTGCGCACATTACCCTGACCTTAATGTCTGTTCTATGTGAACTTTTGCTGAGGGAAAGGGAAGTGCAATTGCTTTCATAGTGTTTTCATTGGCCCCTCGTATTGTTACGGCCCTCCTGGCGGCAGACACCAGAGACAAGCCCGAGAAGCCTATTCCATTCCTCAACATCTTTTATGAGTTCCAAGTTTGCACGAGTGCTACATTAACAGGTCTACTGCTTGTTCCTGGTTTCAAAGCTTCCTTTGTGCTTTAACATCTCTCCCATGGGAAATGCAATGTTGACAAGTCTGAATTAGCGCCATTAATTATTTGACCTGCTTAGAGTATTTAGGTAAACACCATAAAAGGGCCATTTGGAAGTCAATGTTTCATTAGCAGTCTCTGTCCAGACTGAAAGTATGGATACTTCATTGAGAATGTGCACTCATAAAACTGAGAATTTGTGCAAATTTGTCTGTGATTGGGTTAGCTTTGGCTTCTGTGTTCGAGTGCCCAGCTTGATGTGCAGTGAATAGCCTGGAGCAGAGATTAAACTTGATGTGAGAAGAGACCTGGAACCAAAGACCCTCTCCTGAAATACTTTTAAGTTCAATGTTGCATTTACCAGTATTTTGTGGATGGTTACCAAATTTACTATAATTTTACCGTAATTTTAATTGTTGCTCATCAGTTCTATCATGAGAAGTGTTTAGGCAGCTCGGAGTCCAGGCACAGGCCACCTACATCTAAGAAGGCACAGCTGAGATTCCTTAGGCCTTCTAACCACGACCATCATAGGGGCCCTGTGTTTGGTGATTATTGAGATGATTCTTCACTCTGTAGCATGTAGACTGTGACCCTGCAGTTTTCTGTTATTTATTAATGCAAACAACTACAACAATCACAAGTCCAAGGACAAGGTAGCTGATTTTTTTTTTTTACATATGTATATGTAGCCAATAGATATTTTATCAACAATCTTTCAGCAGGGATGCTAATCACATTCCCTGATTTAAAGACTGTTAAGAGAGAGAGAGATATACTTTTGCATCCTGTACAAATTATTAGTTAGACCTCATCTGGAATATGCAGTTCAGTTTTGGGCACCAGTTCTCAAAAAGGATATCAGGGAACTGGAGAAAGTGCAGAGAAGGGAAACCAAACTGATAAGAGGCATGGAGGAGCTCAGCTATGAGGAAAGATTAGAGGAACTGAATTGATTCACTCTTGAGAAGAGGAGATTAAGGGGGGATATGATCAACATGTACAAATATATAAGGGGTCCATATAGTGAACTTGGTGTTGAGTTATTTACTTTGCGGTCAACACAAAGGACAAGGGGGCACTCTTTACGTCTAGAGGAAAAGAGATTTCACCTCCAAATACGGAAATGTTTCTTCACAGTAAGAGCTGTGAAAATGTGGAACAGACTCCCTCCAGAGGTGGTTCTGGCCAGCTCAGTAGATTGCTTTAAGAAGGGCCTGGATTCTTTCCTAAATGTACATAATATAACTGGGTACTGATATTTATAGGTAAAGTTTATCTAGGGAAAATCCAATTGCCTTTCTGGCATCAGGAAGGAATTTTCCCCTGCTGTAGCAAATTGGATCGTGCTTTGCTGGGGGTTTTCGCCTTCCTCTGGATCAACTGTGGGTATAAATTGGGTATATGGGATTATATGATATTTTTTTTATTTTATTTCTTTTTATGGTTGAACTAGATGGACTTGTGTCTTTTTTCAACCTGACTAACTATGTAACTATGTTAAAGAAGAAGTACAGCCAGGTAAATATGATTAAAAAAAAAAAAAAATCCCATTATTCTTTTTTAAATGATATATGTATGCCTGTGAAAGGGTAATTTTTTTAAGTAAATACTGCCAAAGGACTCTAAAAGTATAGTTTATGGAAATAAATTGTAGTTCCCATTTAAAGCTTAAAGTGTTAGTTCAACTCTACGGAAAAAAATGAAACGGTCAACTAACACTGTACACACTCCCGACCCCACCCCCTAGTCCCTTCTGTACTTACCTATGGGGATGCTGAGCTATCAGTGCCCACACAGCCCGTGTAGCGGTCGGGGGATTTAAAATCCCTCTTCTCTGTGCAGCACTTCTGGGACAGATCACAACGGTTTTGATTGGTCAGTGCCTGCACAGTTAATTGCTGTGGTCCATTCTGGAAGCGATGCTCAGAGAAGAGGCATAAGGGAAAAGATTCCAAATCCCCAAACCGCTGGAGCAGCTGTATGGCCAATGACAGCTCATCACCCATGGGAGGTAAGTACTGGGGGAACAAGGGGATCGGGAGGTTGTACTGTGTTAGTTCACCTTTTCATTTTTTCTACAAAGGTGAACTAACACTTTAATTACAGGAAGATTTAAAAAAAAAAACACTTCATGCAGGTATGTGTTCATTAAAAAAAAACATTTTTAAACAGCAGCTAGTATCTGAGTTTGTTTTGGTATTTGCCTCTTGCATTTCCATATATAGCAGAGCTCACAGTGGGAGATGGAGAAGCAGCACAAGGGGTCAGTCAGCTTTAGTGTGGTTTTTATGGGCTAACAAGTAAGATGCTGATAGTAGGAGAGAGCAGAGTGATAGAGAGGAAAGTTCATTACTATGCTGCTTCGTCTTTTACCGTTAAGTCACGGGGGGAGGGACAAGACCCAGTTTTATTATTTAGCTATAGTAGAGAAATGTCAGGCTAGATATGATGTATACATTTTAAAACTTAAAGTGGATTTAACCCTGCAGAACATGCTATATAACAAACTTTCTAAACAAAGGGCCAGTTTACAGTTCTTCACCTTCAGGCATTATGGGGGCTGGACTGTGGCTGGTGAGAGTAGAAAATGCCCTGCCATCAATTGGAGTAAGCAATACCCCATTGCTGGTATTAGTTGGAGGAATGGTGCCTCATTGTTGGTATCAGTTTGAGGAATGGTGCCCCATTGCTGGTATCAGTTGGAGGAATGGTGCCTCATTGTTGGTATCAGTTGCAGGAATGGTGCCTCATTGTTGGTATCAGTTGGAGGAATGGTGCCTCATTGTTGGTATCAGTTGGAGGAATGGTGCCTCATTGCTGGTATCAGTTGGAGGAATGGTGCCTCATTGTTGGTATCAGTTGGAGGAATGGTGCCTCATTGTTGGTATCAGTTGGAGGAATGGTGCCTCATTGTTGGTAACAGTTGGAGGAATGGTGCCTCATTGCTGGTATCAGTTGGAGGAATGGTGCCTCATTGTTGGTATCAGTTGGAGGAATGGTGCCTCATTGTTGGTATCAGTTGGAGGAATGGTGCCTCATTGTTGGTATCAGTTGGAGGAATGGTGCCTCATTGTTGGTATCAGTTGGATGAATGGTGCCTCATTGTTGGTATCAGTTGGAGGAATGGTGCCTCATTGTTGGTATCAGTTGGAGGAATGGTGCCTCATTGTTGGTATCAGTTGGAGGAATGGTGCCTCATTGTTGGTATCAGTTGGAGGAATGGTGCCTCATTGTTGGTATCAGTTGGAGGAATGGTGCCTCATTGTTGGTATCAGTTGGAGGAATGGTGCCTCATTGTTGGTATCAGTTGGAGGAATGGTGCCTCATTGTTGGTATCAGTTGGAGGAATGGTGCCTCATTGTTGGTATCAGTTGGAGGAATGGTGCCTCATTGTTGGTATCAGTTGGAGGAATGGTGCCTCATTGTTGGTATCAGTTGGAGGAATGGTGCCTCATTGTTGGTATCAGTTGGAGGAATGGTGCCTCATTGTTGGTATCAGTTGGAGGAATGGTGCCTCATTGTTGGTATCAGTTGGAGGAATGGTGCCTCATTGTTGGTATCAGTTGGAGGAATGGTGCCTCATTGTTGGTATCAGTTGGAGGAATGGTGCCTCATTGTTGGTATCAGTTGGAGGAATGGTGCCTCATTGTTGGTATCAGTTGGAGGAATGGTGCCTCATTGTTGGTATCAGTTGGAGGAATGGTGCCTCATTGTTGGTATCAGTTGGAGGAATGGTGCCTCATTGTTGGTATCAGTTGGAGGAATGGTGCCTCATTATTGGTATCAGTTGGAGGAATGGTGCCTCATTGTTGGTATCAGTTGAAGCAATGGTGCCTCATTGTTGGTATCAGTTGGAGGAATGGTGCCTCATTGTTGGTATCAGTTGGAGGAATGGTGCCTTATTGTTGGTATCAGTTGGAGGAATGGTGCCTCATTATTGGTATCAGTTGGAGGAATGGTGCCTCATTGTTGGTATCAGTTGAAGCAATGGTGCCTCATTGTTGGTATCAGTTGGAGGAATGGTGCCTCATTGTTGGTATCAGTTGGAGGAATGGTGCCTTATTGTTGGTATCAGTTGGAGGAATGGTGCCTCATTATTGGTATCAGTTGGAGGAATGGTGCCTCATTGTTGGTATCAGTTGAAGCAATGGTGCCTCATTGTTGGTATCAGTTGGAGGAATGGTGCCTCATTGTTGGTATCAGTTGGAGGAATGGTGCCTTATTGTTGGTATCAGTTGGAGGAATGGTGCCTCATTATTGGTATCAGTTGGAGGAATGGTGCCTCATTGTTGGTATCAGTTGAAGCAATGGTGCCTCATTGTTGGTATCAGTTGGAGGAATGGTGCCTCATTGTTGGTATCAGTTGGAGGAATGGTGCCTTATTGTTGGTATCAGTTGGAGGAATGGTGCCTCATTATTGGTATCAGTTGGAGGAATGGTGCCTCATTGTTGGTATCAGTTGAAGCAATGGTGCCACTGTAAAGCAGGAAGCAGAGCCTGAATTTGTAATGAGTAAATATTGCTGCCTCTGCGTAGATATCCAATTACAAACTATGATAAGTATTTTTAAGAAATATTGCATTATTCTTTTATTCATATAGCTCAAATAAAGGAAACTGTTTGCCGTCATTCAGCGACAACTTGGTACAAGTTGTCCTTTACCCACCTCAATACTGGGCACTTACACCCCATTCCTGCCCAGGCGATTTTTCAGCTTTCGCATTTTTAATGACAATTGCGCGGTCATGCTACACTGTAACCATGTGAAATTGTTATCATTTTCTTCACACAAATAGAGCTTTTATTTGGTGGTATTTAATCACTTCTGGGTTTTTTATTTAAAAAAACAAAAAAAAGCCCGAAAGTTTTGAAAAAAAAAAAGATTTTCTTAGTTTCTGTCAGTAAATTTTGTAAATAAGTAATCTTTTTCCTTCAATGATGGGCACTAATGAGGCAGCACTGATGGGCACTGATAGGCTGCACTGATGGACACTGATGAGGTGGCACTTATGGGCACTGATTAGGTGGCACTGATGAGGAGACACGAATATGCCGCACTTATGGGCACTGATAGGTGGCACTGATATGTGGAACTGATGAGCACTGATAGGCTGCACTGATGGGTGGCACTGGTGGGCCCTGATGGGCTCAAATAGGTGGCATGGTTAGGCGGCACTGATGGGTGGCACTGATTGAAACTGATGGGAATTGATGGATGGCATTGATGGGCAGCAGTGAAGGGCATTGATGGGCAGCAGTGATGGGCATTGACTGGCAGCACTGATAGCCAGCACTGACTGGCATCACTAATGGCCACTGATTGCTGGCACTGGTGGGCACTGATTGCTGGCAGTGTTGGGCACTGATTGCTGGCAGTGGTGGGCACTGATTGCTGGCACTGGTGGGCACTTAATTGTAATCAGGGCACTGATGATCAGTGCCCTGATTACATACCTAGATGTCCTCTGTGAGGAGAGGCCGCTGATCGGCTCTCCTCTCCTCACACTCTGTCAGTGTGAGTCAAGGAGTGCTGATTACCGGCATCTCCATCTTTACATGTGACCGTCTGTGGTTGGACACAGCCGATCACATGGTTAAAGAGCCACGGCTCTTTACAGAGATCGGGGTCACGCCATGTCCTAGCAGCATGGCGCGGCTACGATCGCCGCGCTTGCTTTCCCCCACGGGCAAGAGAGAGCGTACGTTCTAGGAAGCCGTCATATGACGTCCACCCAGAACGAGAGCTGCACCGCCCAGCCGTTATTTGACGACAGGGCGGTCGGCATGTGGTTAAGGCATGCCCCACCTCACTGGAGAAATACTTATCTTTGTCCTTGAATATGCAATCTTTACTATGCAGCCCTGGCAGACGTTTATTATGATTGTCAGCTCCATCTAGTGGCCATGATGCAGTATTTTCTTGATTCACTCTATTCTTTGTAAATTAATAACATTTAACCTCAAGAGAAAATAGCTTAGTAACTTTCAAATTTTGTCCCCATTTGCACAGAATGGGGACATGTAGTTTCACAGGTAGGGATGAGCTTTGAGTTCGAGTCGAACTCATGTTCGACTCGAACATTGCCTGTTCGCCCGAACAGCGAACAATTTGGGGTGTTCGTGGCAAATTTGAAAAGCCGTGGAACACCCTGTAAAAGTCTATGGGAGAAATCTAAAGTGCTAATTATAAAGGCTTATATGCAAGCTATTGTCATAAAAAGTGTTTGGGGACCCGGGTCCTGCCCCAGGGGACATGTATCAATGCAAAAAAAGTTTTAAAAACAAACGTTTTTTGGGGAGCAGTGATTTTAATAATGCTTAAAGTGAAACAATAAAAGTGAAATATTCCTTTAAATTTCGTACCTGGGGGGGTGTATAGTATGCCTGTAAAGCAGCGCTTGTTTCCAGTGCTTAGAACTGTCCCTGCACAAAGTGTCATTTCTGAAGGAAAAAAAGTAATTTAAAAGCACTCGTGGCTATAATGAATTGTCGGCTCCCGGCAATACAGAGAAAAGTCATTGATAAAAAAAAAAAAAAAATGCGTGGGGGTCCCCCCAAATTCAATTACCAGGCTCTTCAGGTCTGGTATGGATTTTAAGGGGAACGCCACACCAAATTTTAAAAAAAAATGGCGTGGGGTTCCCCTCAAAAATCCATACCAGACCCTTTATCCGAGCACGCAACCTGGCAGGCCGCAGGAAAAGAGGGGGGGACGAGAGAGTGTCCCCCCCCTCCTGAACCGTACCAGGCCACATGCCCTCAACATAGGGAGGATGCTTTGGGGATCTGTGACCCCTCAAAGCACCATGTCCCCATGTTGATGGGGACAAGGGCCTCATCCCCACAACCCTTGCCCGGTGGTTGTGGGGGTCTGCGGGCGGGGGGGCTTATTGAAATCTGGAAGACCCCTTTAACAAAGGGGACCTCCAGATCCCGGCCCCCCCACTATGTGAATTGGTAAGGGGTACATTGTACCCCTACCATTTCACAAAGAAAGTGTAAAAAGTCCTTTTTTTAAAAAAATTTAAATACAAAAAAGATTCCAGCAGTGGTAATCCACTCTCGGTATTATGCGATGGGTGATCTTCTCTCCGGGGTCCAGCGATGGATGATCTCTCCTCTCTGGGGTCCAGCGATGGATGATCTCCTCTCCAGGTCCAGGCTCCAACGATGATGTCCAGCGCAGCGAGGAACAGCATCCTGTCTCCACCGGAGACACCCCGGGAATCCCGGCAGCCTGATAGGTCTCTTCTGTAGCTGAGGGCAGGGATACCCGTCACGTGACCCCATCCCCATCTGACGCAAGGGTAAACCCGGGCTTCCCCAGTGACGTGCGGGTGACCCCGCCCCCCTCTAATGCAACGGAAACCTGCGTTACAGGTTGCAGGCCATTTTTAAAACTTTTTTTGCATTGATACATGTCCCCTGGGGCAGGACCCGGGTCCCCAAACACTTTTTATGACAATAACTTGCATATAAGCCTTTAAAATTAGCACTTTAGATTTTTCATGTTCAAGTCCCATAGACTTTAACGGTGTTCGGATGTTCGAACAAATTTATTGCCTGTTCGCAAGTTCTGGTGCAAACCGAACTGGGGGTGTGTTCGGCTCATCCCTATTCACAGGATGAAAAGCTCTGCACTTTTTTTTTTTTTATTATATCCCTATAGTGTATTTTTTTAGTTATATAGCTCAGACCAGGAAGAGGAATATTCGAAGATAAATGAGGGACAGAGGGATTGGGTTCTAATATAGGGACAGTCCCTTCAAATCAAGGACATATGTAAGGTATGTGTTAATATAATTTCAAAGTCACTTTCAGTATTCTAAAATTTGCAGCTTTCATTAAAGAATTGAAGCATTTTTTACCCCAACATTTCATATTCCTGATATGTGGTTGCTGTACCATGTACTTGTAGGAGAAAGTATCCTGTTCTCTTTGTATTGCCTCCTTTGTGTGAAATCCCTGGTGTTCCTGCTAATCACTCTGCTTTCTTATTAAAAACTAAACACATTAAGCAGAAGAGCACAGCATAGTCAGTTCTTTAGTATGCTCTACTCCAATAATCAGACTTGTCCTCACACGCCCCGCTGCACAGCCATTCACTGGAAAGATCAGTGTACTGCTGCTTCTTCTCCCCCCAGTTCTTATGCAGCTGAGAACAGAGGCAATGTGATCACTTCTAAAAAAGGGGAAAAGAGTATGTAGCACACAGATCCTTTACCCTGCTTACCTCCACCTGCAGAGTGGGACACACCATGCCACATGCCCAGTATCCTCCATCTTGTAGAGGGTGAGCGGTGTTAATAGTTTTGGGTCCTGCAGCGAGTTACCTCTTTCCATTGGTTCTCGTCCCTAGAGTGTGGGGAAACGTCTATTCTCTCTTTCTCTTAAGAAGGCCATTGTCCAAACAGAATTAAACCCAATAAAAGAGTTTATTTTTCTTGCTCACAACTTGACAGGAAAGATTGGAGATAGAGAGAATTGAACAGGGAGGCAGGTTCAGGCACGCGGCACTTAATTACCCTCCTCGCCACTCAAGCCTGAGTGGGCTTTGCTCACCCAGATAGTCCCCTCTCACGGTCCTAGCAGCCGGTGTGGAGCACGAACATTCACTTTAAGTTCTTTTCCTAAGGATACGATCAGGATATTAACCTTTTGAGTCCCGAACTTCCTGACACTTGTAACACTTGAGACCTTAGGTGCCAATGGGGCACGTTACAAGGCTCTTGGCAGATAATGGAATCCTTCCCTCTGTCAGGTAACCAGGCCTCTCCCGAGACAGTGACTTCCTTCACCGATCTCCGGATAGGTCCTCCCCTGGTTCCCTCTCCTTCAGAGCGGGTCACCCTCCCATGGGTACCCTGGGATTCCGCGGTTTGGCGTAGGCCTCAGCTAAAGGTGCTGGGCCTACCTGGAACAATGCAGCCTCGGGCTAAAGGTGCCCGGGACTGAACACACATGCACCCCTGGCCTGGAGGGCCGGGAGGCGCAAACTGCTCCCCGAATAATGGCGTCTGCCCCGTATGTATCCTCTCCCAGCATGCACAGCGGGTAGACCACGCCCACTGCGCGGCTGCCGAGAGAGGACACCCAATAGTGCTGTAATGCCACCTGTGGTTCGACCTGAGACCTGGGCGACAGCGCCACCTACAGGTCACAGGGAACTGTACTGCCAGGCAACATCACAACAGAGCAGAGGCCTAATAAAATAATTTCAACAGCCTGAGCCTAACTATTTGCTCAGGCTAGCCCCTAAATTTAAGCATAGCGACCCCAGTTTTGGGGGTCCTCTACAAGTATTTAACTTTTTTTTTTTTTGATTCATACAAAAATGTTTTGCCTTTCATTTTTTACCTGAATGGGTTGTTTTATGAGTTGATTGTTTACAATCACTTTAATTCTGCCATGGAAGTCCTTGTTCAGAAACTTGCTTTTATTGGGTGACAACGCCTTTCCATGTCTCCCAATAGTGACTCTGTGTTGTCACCCTGTCACATGGGCTTCTGAAAGAGGTTATAAGCGGCTATTTTAACACACATTATGGCTCATGGCTCATGTTGTCACTATACGAGAAATATCATGCAGTGATTGTCGGGGTGCAGCATGCATGTAAAGAAGGGGTGGCTGCAAAGAGACTGCAGGTGATCAGCAGAACTGAGGTGTATCAAAATGATTAGCAAGTAATATATTTAAATAAGGCCATTGTTTATGATATGTTAAAGTGGTATAGCAAACTAAACGTCATTCCGTTATGGCTTACATCTAGTTTTGCTACATTTTGTTATCTGAAGTTGTACTCATTGGTGCATAGGAGTACAGTGTAATTCTAGCGGAAGCTTTAATATATGAGTCAGTTTTGGGCAACAAGGCATGAAATAGAAAGTATACACACACGGAATTATTTTATGTTAACCTATCTGCTACTGTGAATGACATGCACAACAGTATAATGTCCAAGATTCAAATAGCCAGAGCACTATGCAAACCAATGTATACCCGGATATCTTACAAATTCCTTAACGCCTTAAAGTATATGTAAACCCTGACCTTGTAAAACAATCCATTCAGTTTAAAATAGAAATGAAAGACAAAACATTTGTGTATAGATATAAAAAATATTATATTATAATATATTTTTTTCTTTTTAATAAGTGATCACATAACCTTAGTTCTCAGCTGCATAAGGAGGTCAGAGAGCTGGGGGAGGAGAAACCGCAGCACACTGGTCTTCTCAGCGAATGGCTGTGCAGGGGGGGGGGGGGCATGTCAGGACAAGTCTGATCATTGGAGGAGAGCAGGCTGGGTTCTCAGCACAGCTAGAAAATTGACCTTGCTGTGCTCTCATGCCTTGTGCAGTCAGTTTTTTTTTTTTTATCTTTTTTATTTTATTTGTTACAAACACAGACAATACAAACGTACAACAGCACAGCCAACATCTGGCTAACAGCATGGGCGGGACCCGCGCAGGGGTCACAAGGTAGAATTACAGAACCAAGATATGTTAGAGTATTTGCGTATACCCTAATAAACCATCATCAATGAGCTGGCTGGCTCAGGCTCCAGGGGTAGGATGATAGTTAACTAGCTCACCTAAGTTGCTGTGCTAGCAAGGGTTGGTTTAACAAGACTTCAATGGATGGTATCAGAATTCAGTGAAGCCTCCTAGTCTGCTGCCGCAGTGGAGGGTTCCGCCAACCATTTAGACCAGACCCTGTCATATTTTTTCGGACAGCCTCTATGTACATAAGTCTCTTTGTATAAGGGTATCACATTATTGACAAGTGTTTTCCATAGACCTACAGAGGGAGGGGCCCTCCGCTTCCAGCATAGGACGATGGACTTCCTGGCATAGAACAGCAAGAGACCCAACAGGGTTCTCTCAACCACCCTGGGCACCAGGTCCTCCACCAGCCCCAGCAGGCATATTCTTGGGGATGGGACAATAGAGATACTCAACACTTCATTCACCTCCAGAAAGATTTGTGACCAAAAGACTGTAATTACCGGGCAGGACCAGAATATATGAATGTAGTCCCCCGGAGCATGGTCACAACGCCAGCACTCCGGGGAGAGGGAAGACCTCATCCTGTGCACCCGGGCGGGAGTGAGATATGCTCTATGGACAATCTTGTATTGAATGAGGCGATCTCTCAGGGAAACAAGTATTTTAAATGGGAAGTCCCATACATCCTCCCAGTCCTCAGAGTCCAGCTCCGGAACATCCCGGCCCCATTGCTGATGGAGCCTGGTCAACTCAGGAGAAGAAACCCGGAGGAGATGTGTGTATAACACGGAGGTGGGTTTATTTGTACAGTCAAAGCGCAAAATCCGCTCCAAGTCAGACTGCACCAGCTGCCTCTCGCCTGATGGAGTGCAGTCAGTTTTAATAGGAAAGCAGAGGGAAAGATAGGAAAGCAGAGAATCTGACAGGAACACCAGCGATTTCACACAAAAGAAGCAATACAAAGAGGACAGGATACTTTTTCATACAAGTATATGGTACAGCAGACACATATCAGGAATATGACATTTTGGGGTAACATTTAAAGCAGACCTTCACTTAGGGCCTCTTGCACACAGGACATCAAAAATTTTGCTTTTATAGGTGTTTGACTTTTTTTTCTGCCTCTAAACGCCCCTCTATGTTAGCCTATGTGTCCATGAACACATAGGCGTTTACAGGCATCTAGAGGCAGGAGCATTTAGACAAAGAAAAAGAAACACATGATCAGTGCGTTCAGGAGAACAGTGCAAAAAACACCAAACGCGCATGGCGTTAGTGTGTTAATGTATTCTAATGGCCAGAATAAATGAATATTTTGGCTAATAGAATGCATTAATGCAAATTTTTACCCTCCACCTTTCAATTTCTGATCCAAGTTTGTCAGGCCAACAGGGCCATCCACAGCTCAAATTTTCCTGGTGAATTTCTCAAAATGTAATCAATATATGGCCAGCATAACTGTGCTGCTCACTACATAGCATCTATGATTTTAAAGCTACTTGTACTTTAAATTGGACCTTCAGTCATTTTTTCATCTTTCCATCTATTAAATCTTGAGCCCTTGTTGTTTTAACTTTGGATAGTAAAACATTTTGTTTCTGCCAGTAAATACCTTATACAGCCCACTTCCTGTTTCTTGTCTGGTAAAAAGCCTAGGCTTATGACATCATGCACAGCTCTCTCTCTAACTCTCGTGAGAGTTTGCCAGTAAGGGAGGGGGGGTGAGTCATAAGAGGGCCAATGAGAGCTGCAGGCCTACAGCGCTGGAGGTGTGCCTCTGTGTGTCTGTAAATTCAGGAAGTGAACAAGCAGCAGCTTAACCTGCCCACAGTTAAAATGGATGCAGCCAGACTCAGTGGAGGGAGATTTCTGTAGCATATTTGTCAAGTACAGAATCACAGTATATAAACAATAATATGCAAAGTGGTTGGAGGGAAGCTTCAGAATGGAAAAGATGTTTTTTAAATTATGTGAGCAGACTGCAGTTCCTCTTTAAAGAACAATTCCAGGTTAGAATATTTTATACATGGTTACGTTGGACCAGCTTTGACCAATGTAACTATGCATATACAATACCTGGCTGATGACCCTGGAAGCAGGAAATCGCTGAAATTGACACCGCTACACCAGTGATCTCCACTTGCTTCCAGGTCCTGTACTGAGCGCCCTGTACTGAGAAGGTCTGTCACCAATCAGAGAACGCTTTGCTTTAATTAAGAAAATGCAAAGCATTCCCTGAAGGTTAAGCGGCTGAGCTCCTGTGTTCACAAATTGTATTTGTATTGTAATAAAATCTTTCTTTAACCACTTCCCGAAAGACGGGCTTACTTTGCCAGGTGATTGTACATGGATGCCCTTCTGTGAGCCCCCTGCAGCGCGTGGGCCGTGTGCTCTAAGACCGCTGAGTTGCTTTGGACTCAGCTGATCACAGATCAGGGTAAAGGGCCCATCACAGCAGCCTTTTACCACGTGATCAGCTGTGTCCAATGACAGCTGATCATGATGTAAACACAAGCCGGTTATCAGCTTTCCGATAACTGGCTTGTGTTAAAGGGACATCTACACTGATAATCAGAGGACTGATTATCAGTGTCCTGATTATCAGTGCAGTCCCAACAGTGCCCACCAGTGCTGCCAATCAGTGCCCACCAGTGCATCCTCATCAGTGTCACCTATCAGTGCCGCCTATCAGTGTCCATCGGTGCCACCTATTAGTGTCACCTATCAGTGCCACCTACCAGTGCCCATCAGTGCCACCTATCAGTGCACATCAGTGCCGCCTATCAGTGTTGCCTATCAGTGCCCAGTATGCAAGTAGTTAAAATTGTCCCCTTGTGCTATGCACACATTAGCTCTTGCAGGCATGTACTGAAGGTCGCACTCTTGTCCTCAAAAACTTTATGAGACGGTACAGGGAGTGCAAGTCCTGCTAAGGACTCGTCACAGTTTCCTTCATCCCGTCTGAAGCGGTCTCTGAGGACAGTTTTGTAATGTGTACAGTGCTTGACTTAAAGCATTTCCTGGATACAAAGCATAGTTTGTGTCCTACAATAAGTTACTATTTACCTTGTACTCTGTCACAGTAAATTCAGTTAAGACAATATTTACATGGCATACAGACAACTGACATTTTTGAGGACATGTAGCCACCCACTGAAAATAAGAGGCATACTGATGGATCTAAACAGGTGGAAGATTTATGAAAATCTTAAAAGCATCTTAAAATCTTAAAAGTGTAAAGCATCCGATAGGAGGGGCGAAAGGATTCTTCCAATGGACAGTGCATACTCATTGGATTGCAATTTTCACGCTACATAAATGATAGGTGGCCCTATATAAGTAAATGACAAAGGCTTGGTTCGCAGTTGCAGCGCATTCCCGTAATGCAAAATTGCTGCTCAACAATTTTAAAAAAAACAAGCATCAGGAGGTGGCAGTATCACCTCCTCAGAATTTGCAGTCCTCTTCCCTTTCGAAAAGCAATCCACCACAGACCATTTTTTCAGGAGGGTGGTAAATACAACTGCTATTGTGATAGGAGCCTATTGCCTGGTAAAAAAAAAAAAATTTTTGTCCAACCCAGCGGACTGAACAAATGGCACTTGGCTGCTGGTTTTCCAGCATGTTCGTTCGACAAACAGCTGTACACATGGGCTGAATGTTGGCCGGTTTCTATTGTACCGGCTGATTTTGTCTGATATTCGGCCCATGTGTATGGGGCTGAACACCTGTGATTACTAAGGATGAGCTCTGGCGTGTTCGCACAGCCCACGTGCAGAGCCCGCCAGGAAGTCGGCACTGCGCTGCGCTAATCACAGGTAAGGATGAGCTCCGGCGTGTTCGCATAGTACACGTGCAGAGCCCGCCAGGAAGTCGGCACTGCCCTGCGCTAATCACAGCCAGGGAGACATTTCCCGATCTCTGCAGCCGAGCATCGGGAAATGTCTCCCTGCCTGTCATTAGCGCAGCGCGGAGCCGACTTCCTGGCGGGGCTCTGCACGTGTACTATGCGAACACGCCTGAGCTCATCCTTAATCACAGGCAGGGAGACATTGTCCCGATGCACGGTTGCAGAGATCAGGAAATGTCTCCCTGCCTGTGATTAGCGCAGCACAGTGCCGACTTCCTGTCGGGCTCTGCACGTCGGCTGTGCGAACACGCCGGAGCTCATCCTTAGTGATTACAGCTGGCATCGAATTCCTGCAGCAAGTTTCTCCAGCAAAAATCACAGGTGTGTGCAGACAGTAGGGATGAGCTCGGTGTTCGAGTCGAACATACGTTCGACTCGAACATCGGCTGTTCGATCGTTCGACGAAGATCGAACGATTTGGGCCGTTCGCGCCTAATTCGAGTGACGCGAACGGCCCACAATGCACTACGCCATCGCAGTGTCATCCAGGCGCTGTGATTGGCCAAGCATGCACTGTGACCCCGCATGCTTGGCCAATCACAGCGCCGGCAGCGAGGAGAGCAATGATTGGCCACAGGCAGGATGCCTGTGGCCAATTATTGCTGAGGGTGTTTAGTACACGCCCCACACTATAAAAGGCCGCCAGCACGGCGGCCTAGTGTAGTGTGTTCCGGAGCAGGGAAAGAGAAGCATAGGCAGGGACAGTGACATTTTTTTTTCTTGCTTAACCTGGATTCCTTTAGTTTAGGGAAAGAGAAGGATAGGTAGGGAGAGTGTCAGTGTGTTTTACTGTGCGAATCCTTGTTTCTAGGGACAGGGAAGGACAGTGAGGGAAATTCTCCTTGTGCTATAGTGTGCTAAAGCATTGATCATCAACCATCTTTAAAAAATCATTTTTTTCTAGGGACAGAAAACTATAGGTAGGGAGAGTGTCAGTGTGTTTTACTGTGATAATCCTTGTTTCTAGGGACAGGGAAGGACAGTGAGGGAAATTCTCCTTGTGCTATACTGTGCTAAAGCATTGATCATCAACCATCTTTAAAAAAACATTTTTTCTAGGGACAGAAAACTATAGGTAGGGAGAGTGTCAGTGTGTTTTACTGTGCTAATCCTTGTTTCTAGGGACAGCGAAGGACAGTGAGGGAAATTCTCCTTGTGCTATAGTGTGCTAAAGCATTGATCATCAACCATCTTTAAAAAAACATTTTTTCTAGGGACAGAAAACTATAGGTAGGGAGAGTGTCAGTGTGTTTTACTGTGCTAATCCTTGTTTCTAGGGACAGCGAAGGACAGTGAGGGAAATTCTCCTTGTGCTATAGTGTGCTAAAGCATTGATCATCAACCATCTTTAAAAAAACATTTTTTCTAGGGACAGAAAACTATAGGTAGGGAGAGTGTTAGTGTGTTTTACGGTGCTAATCCTTGTTTCTAGGGACAGCGAAGGACAGTGAGGGAAATTCTCCTTGTGCTATAGTGTGCTAAAGCATTGATCATCAACCATCTTTAAAAAAACATTTTTTCTAGGGACAGAAAACTATAGGTAGGGAGAGTGTCAGTGTGTTTTACTGTGCTAATCCTTGTTTCTAGGGACAGGGAAGGACAGTGAGGGAAATTCTCCTTGTGCTATAGTGTGCTAAAGCATTGATCATCAACCATCTTTAAAAAAACATTTTTTCTAGGGACAGAAAACTATAGGTAGGGAGAGTGTCAGTTTCTTTCACTGTGATAATCCTTGTTTCTAGGGACAGGGAAGGACAGTGAGGGAAATTCTCCTTGTGCTATACTGTGCTAAAGCATTGATCATCAACCATCTTTAAAAAAACATTTTTTCTAGGGACAGAAAACTATAGGTAGGAAGAGTGTCAGTTTCTTTCACGGTGATAATCCTTGTTTCTAGGGACAGGGAAGGACAGTGAGGGAAATTCTCCTTGTGCTATAGTGTGCTAAAGCATTGATCATCAACCATCTTTAAAAAAACATTTTTTCTAGGGACAGAAAACTATAGGTAGGAAGAGTGTCAGTTTCTTTCACTGTGATAATCCTTGTTTCTAGGGACAGGGAAGGACAGTGAGGGAAATTCTCCTTGTGCTATAGTGTGCTAAAGCATTGATCATCAACCATCTTTAAAAAAACATTTTTTCTAGGGACAGAAAACTATAGGTAGGAAGAGTGTCAGTTTCTTTCACTGTGATAATCCTTGTTTCTAGGGACAGGGAAGGACAGTGAGGGAAATTCTCCTTGTGCTATACTGTGCTAAAGCATTGATCATCAACCATCTTTAAAAAAACATTTTTTCTAGGGACAGAAAACTATAGGTAGGGAGAGTGTCAGTTTCTTTCACTGTGATAATCCTTGTTTCTAGGGACAGGGAAGGACAGTGAGGGAAATTATCCTTGTGCTATAGTGTGCTAAAGCATTGATCATCAACCATCTTTAAAAAAACATTTTTTCTAGGGACAGAAAACTATAGGTAGGAAGAGTGTCAGTTTCTTTCACTGTGATAATCCTTGTTTCTAGGGACAGGGAAGGACAGTGAGGGAAATTCTCCTTGTGCTATAGTGTGCTAAAGCATTGATCATCAACCATCTTTAAAAAAACATTTTTTCTAGGGACAGAAAACTATAGGTAGGAAGAGTGTCAGTTTCTTTCACTGTGATAATCCTTGTTTCTAGGGACAGGGAAGGACAGTGAGGGAAATTCTCCTTGTGCTATAGTGTGCTAAAGCATTGATCATCAACCATCTTTAAAAAAACATTTTTTCTAGGGACAGAAAACTATAGGTAGGAAGAGTGTCAGTTTCTTTCACTGTGATAATCCTTGTTTCTAGGGACAGGGAAGGACAGTGAGGGAAATTCTCCTTGTGCTATAGGGTGCTAAAGCATTGATCATCAACCATCTTTAAAAAAACATTTTTTCTAGGGACAGAAAACTATAGGTAGGAAGAGTGTCAGTTTCTTTCACTGTGATAATCCTTGTTTCTAGGGACAGGGAAGGACAGTGAGGGAAATTCTCCTTGTGCTATAGTGTGCTAAAGCATTGATCATCAACCATCTTTAAAAAAACATTTTTTCTAGGGACAGAAAACTATAGGTAGGAAGAGTGTCAGTTTCTTTCACTGTGATAATCCTTGTTTCTAGGGACAGGGAAGGACAGTGAGGGAAATTCTCCTTGTGCTATAGTGTGCTAAAGCATTGATCATCAACCATCTTTAAAAAAACATTTTTTCTAGGGACAGAAAACTATAGGTAGGGAGAGTGTCAGTTTCTTTCACTGTGATAATCCTTGTTTCTAGGGACAGGGAAGGACAGTGAGGGAAATTCTCCTTGTGCTATACAGTGCTAAAGCATTGATCATCAACCATCTTTAAAAAAACATTTTTTTCTAGGGACAGAAAACTATAGGTAGGAAGAGTGTCAGTTTCTTTCACTGTGATAATCCTTGTTTCTAGGGACAGGGAAGGACAGTGAGGGAAATTCTCCTTGTGCTATAGTGTGCTAAAGCATTGATCATCAACCATCTTTAAAAAAACATTTTTTCTAGGGACAGAAAACTATAGGTAGGGAGAGTGTCAGTTTCTTTCACTGTGATAATCCTTGTTTCTAGGGACAGGGAAGGACAGTGAGGGAAATTCTCCTTGTGCTATACTGTGCTAAAGCATTGATCATCAACCATCTTTAAAAAAACATTTTTTCTAGGGACAGAAAACTATAGGTAGGAAGAGTGTCAGTTTCTTTCACTGTGATAATCCTTGTTTCTAGGGACAGGGAAGGACAGTGAGGGTAATTCTCCTTGTGCTATACTGTGCTAAAGCATTGATCATCAACCATCTTTAAAAAAACATTTTTTCTAGGGACAGAAAACTATAGGTAGGGAGAGTGTCAGTTTCTTTCACTGTGATAATCCTTGTTTCTAGGGACAGGGAAGGACAGTGAGGGAAATTCTCCTTGTGCTATAGTGTGCTAAAGCATTGATCATCAACCATCTTTAAAAAAACATTTTTTCTAGGGACAGAAAACTATAGGTAGGAAGAGTGTCAGTTTCTTTCACGGTGATAATCCTTGTTTCTAGGGACAGGGAAGGACAGTGAGGGAAATTCTCCTTGTGCTATAGTGTGCTAAAGCATTGATCATCAACCATCTTTAAAAAAACATTTTTTCTAGGGACAGAAAACTATAGGTAGGAAGAGTGTCAGTTTCTTTCACTGTGATAATCCTTGTTTCTAGGGACAGGGAAGGACAGTGAGGGAAATTCTCCTTGTGCTATAGTGTGCTAAAGCATTGATCATCAACCATCTTTAAAAAAAACATTTTTTCTAGGGACAGAAAACTATAGGTAGGAAGAGTGTCAGTTTCTTTCACTGTGATAATCCTTGTTTCTAGGGACAGGGAAGGACAGTGAGGGAAATTCTCCTTGTGCTATACTGTGCTAAAGCATTGATCATCAACCATCTTTAAAAAAACATTTTTTCTAGGGACAGAAAACTATAGGTAGGGAGAGTGTCAGTTTCTTTCACTGTGATAATCCTTGTTTCTAGGGACAGGGAAGGACAGTGAGGGAAATTCTCCTTGTGCTATAGTGTGCTAAAGCATTGATCATCAACCATCTTTAAAAAAACATTTTTTCTAGGGACAGAAAACTATAGGTAGGAAGAGTGTCAGTTTCTTTCACTGTGATAATCCTTGTTTCTAGGGACAGGGAAGGACAGTGAGGGAAATTCTCCTTGTGCTATAGTGTGCTAAAGCATTGATCATCAACCATCTTTAAAAAAACATTTTTTCTAGGGACAGAAAACTATAGGTAGGAAGAGTGTCAGTTTCTTTCACTGTGATAATCCTTGTTTCTAGGGACAGGGAAGGACAGTGAGGGAAATTCTCCTTGTGCTATAGTGTGCTAAAGCATTGATCATCAACCATCTTTAAAAAAACATTTTTTCTAGGGACAGAAAACTATAGGTAGGAAGAGTGTCAGTTTCTTTCACTGTGATAATCCTTGTTTCTAGGGACAGGGAAGGACAGTGAGGGAAATTCTCCTTGTGCTATAGTGTGCTAAAGCATTGATCATCAACCATCTTTAAAAAAACATTTTTTTCTAGGGACAGAAAACTATAGGTAGGAAGAGTGTCAGTTTCTTTCACTGTGATAATCCTTGTTTCTAGGGACAGGGAAGGACAGTGAGGGAAATTCTCCTTGTGCTATAGTGTGCTAAAGCATTGATCATCAACCATCTTTAAAAAAACATTTTTTCTAGGGACAGAAAACTATAGGTAGGGAGAGTGTCAGTTTCTTTCACTGTGATAATCCTTGTTTCTAGGGACAGGGAAGGACAGTGAGGGAAATTCTCCTTGTGCTATACTGTGCTAAAGCATTGATCATCAACCATCTTTAAAAAAACATTTTTTTCTAGGGACAGAAAACTATAGGTAGGAAGAGTGTCAGTTTCTTTCACTGTGATAATCCTTGTTTCTAGGGACAGGGAAGGACAGTGAGGGAAATTCTCCTTGTGCTATAGTGTGCTAAAGCATTGATCATCAACCATCTTTAAAAAAACATTTTTTCTAGGGACAGAAAACTATAGGTAGGGAGAGTGTCAGTTTCTTTCACTGTGATAATCCTTGTTTCTAGGGACTGGGAAGGACAGTGAGGGAAATTCTCCTTGTGCTATACTGTGCTAAAGCATTGATCATCAACCATCTTTAAAAAAACATTTTTTCTAGGGACAGAAAACTATAGGTAGGAAGAGTGTCAGTTTCTTTCACTGTGATAATCCTTGTTTCTAGGGACAGGGAAGGACAGTGAGGGAAATTCTCCTTGTGCTATACTGTGCTAAAGCATTGATCATCAACCATCTTTAAAAAAACATTTTTTCTAGGGACAGAAAACTATAGGTAGGGAGAGTGTCAGTTTCTTTCACTGTGATAATCCTTGTTTCTAGGGACAGGGAAGGACAGTGAGGGAAATTCTCCTTGTGCTATAGTGTGCTAAAGCATTGATCATCAACCATCTTTAAAAAAACATTTTTTCTAGGGACAGAAAACTATAGGTAGGAAGAGTGTCAGTTTCTTTCACTGTGATAATCCTTGTTTCTAGGGACAGGGAAGGACAGTGAGGGAAATTCTCCTTGTGCTATACTGTGCTAAAGCATTGATCATCAACCATCTTTAAAAAAACATTTTTTCTAGGGACAGAAAACTATAGGTAGGAAGAGTGTCAGTTCCTTTCACTGTGATAATCCTTGTTTCTAGGGACAGGGAAGGACAGTGAGGGAAATTCTCCTTGTGCTATAGTGTGCTAAAGCATTGATCATCAACCATCTTTAAAAAAACATTTTTTCTAGGGACAGAAAACTATAGGTAGGGAGAGTGTCAGTTTATTTCACTGTGATAATCCTTGTTTCTAGGGACAGGGAAGGACAGTGAGGGAAATTCTCTTTGTGCTATACTGTGCTAAAGCATTGATCATCAACCATCTTTAAAAAAACATTTTTTCTAGGGACAGAAAACTATAGGTAGGAAGAGTGTCAGTTTCTTTCACTGTGATAATCCTTGTTTCTAGGGACAGGGAAGGACAGTGAGGGAAATTCTCCTTGTGCTATAGTGTGCTAAAGCATTGATCATCAACCATCTTTAAAAAAACATTTTTTCTAGGGACAGAAAACTATAGGTAGGAAGAGTGTCAGTTTCTTTCACTGTGATAATCCTTGTTTCTAGGGACAGGGAAGGACAGTGAGGGAAATTCTCCTTGTGCTATAGTGTGCTAAAGCATTGATCATCAACCATCTTTAAAAAAACATTTTTTCTAGGGACAGAAAACTATAGGTAGTGTGACAGCAGGAAGGTAAAGTCACCTGGTTGCATCCAGGGGGGTAGATATATTTCGCCCAGATTCAGGCTTTACGCCGACTTATACAACTAGGTGGAGAGCTGTATAAGGCTAGTGGGCTCATGGATGACTCATACCTCTAGGGAGAGTGTGGGGCGTCGTACAGACAGGGAGTTGATGAGACCAGCTGAAGCTTGTCAGCTCATTTAGGCCTCTATAAGAACTCCCAGCTTCATTAGATGTTAGCTCATGCCTGGAACCAGATCTGTGTGGACTGTCTAGGGAGAGTGAACCCCTGTGCGGTGAGGCAAAGCCTGTGTGGCTATTTGTTTGGACTTTTACTAAACCAGGGACTTAGGGACTAGGACAGCACCAGGCTGATCCCAGTTGTTAGTTTAGGAAACCTGCATGTTTAGTCAGAGGTCAAACTGACCAGGATTTATTTTGTTTGTTTCTTTTTGGCTTTGCTGTGTTTTTGTCACTGTACATAGAGAAATAAACCGCACCTTTTGATTTTGAAAACCACAACCTCCGTCTGCTGGCCCTGTTTTTGTGTGGGGAGCCCAACCAGGGGGTCACACACACCCGCTACCGAGTTAACCCCCTCACAGTTGGTGGAGAACCAGTGGCAGTTTTTTTTAAGCCAGCATGGAGGAGATACTGAAACAGCTGGCTCTAGCAAATGCCAATCAACAGCAGACAAATGCAGGTTTGCAAAGGAGCCTTGCAGCCCAGCAGCAAGCTCATCAACAAGCCCAGCAGCAATCTGAGGCCCGCTTCATAGACCTGTTACAGAAGCAAGAGCAGAGACTACAACAAATGGAAGCAGTAATGCAGCAACGTCCGCAGACCAGTGAGGAAAGCCGTCCCACTAATACCGCGTCCTTTGGGGTGAGTCGTTTATTGACAAAAATGACTGGAGAGGATGATCCAGAGGTATTTTTGACCACATTTGAAAGGACTGCTGAAAGAGAAAAGTGGCCTGAGGAGCAGTGGGCTGGACTGGTGGCTCCTCTGTTAACTGGTGAATCGCAGAAGGCTTACTATGACCTAGAGCCTGACCAAGCAAAAGACTATGTGATGCTAAAAGCTGAAATATTGGCAAGGCTGGGTGTCACCCTGGCTGTCCGGGCTCAGCGTGTGCATAACTGGACTTTCCAGCTTGGAAAACCCCCCAGGTCTCAAATGTATGATCTCATTCACCTGAGCAGGAAGTGGCTACAGCCAGAGACTTTGTCCGCACCAGAGATTGTGGAACGTGTTGTAATGGATCGGTTTTTGAGAGCTCTTCCTACTGCCATCCAAAAGTGGGTAAGCCATGGAGACCCAGAGACGGCCGGTGGTCTTGTGGATCGTGTAGAGAAATACTTGGCTACAGAGAACCTGACGGCCTCTTCCAGAGACACTCGGACTTTCCACCCTAAGACCAGACCATCCCCAGGGGCGGATAAGAGGATTCCAAGGGGTGAGGGTGGAGAGAGTGAGAGGGTGGGAGCTCTACCCCAAGTTTGGCGAGAACAGCCTGGGAAATCAGCGGCTCAAGAGGCCGCAAGAAGGATCGTTTGCTACCGCTGCCGGCAAGCGGGACATATTGCAGCCAATTGCCCGGTTGTGGAGGAACCCATGCAGTGTGACTTTCTGACGGGCAGACGTCAGTCGCTGTGTGCGACAGTCGCATGCACTGCCATTCGAGGAACTGAGAAACATTTATGCAAAATGTGTATTAATGGTAGAAATGTTGTGGTATTACTGGATTCAGGTAGCCTTGTGACCCTGATAAAGGCTGAATTAGTTAAAACAGAGGTCTCTGGGAATAGCAAGGTAGCTGTTATTTGTGTGCATGGGGACACCCGAGAGTATCCAGTGACTACAGTGTGTTTCGAGACCCCCAAAGGTACCCTCTCTCATCCAGTGGGCTTAGTATCTCAGTTACCGCATGACGCCATTGTGGGAAGGGATTTTCCGAAGTTCTGGGAACTGTGGGATGATCCTGAGCCCCCCACTGGTGCCCCTATGTACCAGGAATGTGATAGCCAGAACTCCTCTGAGAGTGGTGAGGACTCTCCAGAATTTCCCTTGTCAGTATTTGCAGGGGAGACTCAAGAAACTGGAGAGGAGCCCACCTCCTCAGACGAAAACCTACCGTCTGTGGAGTTTTCTGATCTGGAGGTTCACAGGGAAAATTTTGCCACAGAACAGTTAAAAGACCCCGCCCTAATAAAGGCACGGGGAAACGTAGTGGAAATAGATGGCGAGTTAGTGAACCCAGATAATACCTGCACTTACCCATACTTCAGCGTAGAGAAGGACCTACTGTATCGGGTGGCAAAAAGGGCAGAAGAAACCGTTGAGCAGCTGGTGGTGCCCAAACCTTACAGGAAGTTGGTGTTGGAGTTGGCCCATGGGCACATTCTTGGAGGTCATCTGGGGACAGAGAAAACCCGAGAGAGGGTATTACAGAGATTCTATTGGCCTGGGGTGATGAAGGACATAGAAAATTATTGTTCCTCCTGCCCTGTGTGTCAGAGGTCGGCCCCGATGCCACATTTCCGTAGCCCGCTGGTCCCTCTACCCATCATTGAGGTCCCGTTTGAGAGAATCGCAATGGATTTGGTAGGTCCTATAATCAAGTCCGCTAGGGGGCACCAGTACATATTGGTTATAATGGACTATGCCACCCGTTATCCAGAAGCGATCCCTCTCAGAAATACCTCGGCCAAAACCATAGCCAAAGAGCTATCTCTTGTTTTTAGCCGGGTGGGTATTTGTAAAGAACTGCTTACGGACCAAGGTACACCCTTTATGTCCCGGGTTATGAAAGAGCTGTGTAAATTGCTCAAAGTGACGCAATTGCGTACATCTGTGTATCACCCCCAAACCGATGGGCTGGTTGAAAGATTCAACAAAACCCTAAAACAAATGTTGAAGAAAGTGGTGGATAGAGATGGAAAGGATTGGGACTGTCTACTTCCTTATTTGATGTTTGCTATTAGGGAGGTGCCCCAATCCTCTACGGGATTCTCCCCCTTTGAGTTACTGTATGGGAGACACCCAAGAGGGCTGTTGGATATTGCCAAGGAAACTTGGGAAAGTGAGAGTTCTCCCCACAGGAGTGTGATTGAGCATGTCGCCCTGATGCAAGATCGAATTGCACAGGTAATGCCCATCGTGAAGGAACATTTGGCCCAAGCGCAGTTGGCACAGCAGAGAGTGTACAACCGTGGAGCAAAGACCCGTACCTTTTCCCCGGGGGATAGGATATTGGTACTTGTCCCTACGGTTGAAAGTAAATTCCTTGCCAAATGGCAAGGCCCCTACGAGATAATGGAAAAAGTGAGCGAAGTGAATTACAAGGTCAGACAACCAGGAAGGCGAAAGCCCGAACAGATATATCACGTTAATCTGTTGAAAGCCTGGAGGGATAGAGAGTCCCTAGTCGCAGAAACTTGGTCACCAGCTCAAACTGGTTGCGTGATTCCGGAGGTTGGAATAGCAGCCACCTTGTCACAACCCCAACAACAGGAGGTTAAGGAGTTTGTGCTTCGCAACAAGGAGGTGTTCTCTGAGCTGCCGGGACAAACATCTGGGGTAGAGCATGATATTATTACCCCGCCCGGTGAAAGGGTGAAGTTAAAACCCTATCGGATCCCAGAGGCCCGACGGGAGGCAATACGGGAGGAAGTACAGAAAATGCTGAACTTAGGGGTGATAGAGGAGTCCCAAAGTGATTGGTCTAGTCCCATTGTGTTGGTGCCTAAACCGGATGGGAGCTGGCGATTTTGTAACGATTTTCGTCAGTTGAACAAAGTTACAAAATTTGACACCTACCCCATGCCACGTATAGATGAGTTGATCGACCGGCTGGGAACAGCCCGATACATGACGACTCTTGACCTCACAAAAGGGTATTGGCAAATTCCCCTGGCCAAGTCGGCCAAAGAGAAAACCGCATTTGTAACCCCAGACGGGGCGTTCCAATATAAGAGAATGCCGTTCGGGTTACAGAATGCGCCGGCCACATTCCAGCGGAAAATGGACCAGATACTGAGGCCCCATCGGAAGTATGCTGCGGCTTACCTGGATGACGTAATTGTCCATAGCACAGATTGGGCCTCACATCTGCCAAAAGTGCAAGCAGTCCTAGACTCTATCCGGGAAGCGGGGTTTACGGCTAACCCCAAGAAGTGTACCATTGGGCAGGAGGAGGCCAAATATCTTGGGTACACCATTGGCAGGGGAGTAATAAAACCCCAACTCAACAAAGTCGAGGCCATCCAGAGTTGGCCACGTCCCAACAGCAAGAAGCAGGTACGAGCCTTTCTGGGAATCGCGGGTTATTATCGGCGCTTCATTCCCCACTTTGCTTCTAAGGCTGTGCCCCTAACCAACCTGACGAAAGGGAAAGGGTCGGTCATGATTAAATGGACCCCCGAGGCTGAGGCAGCATTCCAATTCTTGAAACAAGCCTTATGTAGCCAGCCAGTGTTGTACTCACCCGACTTCTCTAAAGACTTTGTCGTACAAAGTGATGCGTCAGATGTGGGGTTAGGAGCAGTATTGTCCCAGGTCTGGAACGGGGAAGAGCACCCAGTCATTTACCTCAGCAGGAAGTTGAAGTCCCATGAGGTAAATTACGCCACGGTTGAAAAGGAGTGTTTAGCGGTGAAGTGGGCTCTAGATTCCCTTCGGTACTATCTGCTAGGTAGGCACTTTGACATGGTTACGGATCACGCTCCGTTAAAGTGGATGGCTCAAAACAAGGAGACAAATAGAAGAGTGAATAGGTGGTTCCTGGCCCTACAGGAATTCAACTTCACAGTAAAGCATCGCCCTGGCGTTCAAATGGGGAATGTGGATGCTTTGTCTCGAGTACATGAATGCCTGATTGCTGGTGTTCCAACCCCGAGGTTAAAACAAGAGGGGGGGGTATGTGACAGCAGGAAGGTAAAGTCACCTGGTTGCATCCAGGGGGGTAGATATATTTCGCCCAGATTCAGGCTTTACGCCGACTTATACAACTAGGTGGAGAGTTGTATAAGGCTAGTGGGCTCATGGATGACTCATACCTCTAGGGAGAGTGTGGGGCGTCGTACAGACAGGGAGTTGATGAGACCAGCTGAAGCTTGTCAGCTCATTTAAGCCTCTATAAGAACTCCCAGCTTCATTAGATGTTAGCTCATGCCTGGAACCAGACCTGTGTGGACTGTCTAGGGAGAGTGAACCCCTGTGCGGTGAGGCAAAGCCTGTGTGGCTATTTGTTTGGACTTTTACTAAACCAGGGACTTAGGGACTAGGACAGCACCAGGCTGATCCCAGTTGTTAGTTTAGGAAACCTGCATGTTTAGTCAGAGGTCAAACTGACCAGGATTTATTTTGTTTGTTTCTTTTTGGCTTTGCTGTGTTTTTGTCACTGTACATAGAGAAATAAACCGCACCTTTTGATTTTGAAAACCACAACCTCCGTCTGCTGGCCCTGTTTTTGTGTGGGGAGCCCAACCAGGGGGTCACACACACCCGCTACCGAGTTAACCCCCTCACAGTAGGGAGAGTGTCAGTTTCTTTCACTGTGATAATCCTTGTTTCTAGGGACAGGGAAGGACAGTGAGGGAAATTCTCCTAGTGCTATAGTGTGCTAAAGCATTGATCATCAACCATCTTTAAAAAAACATTTTTTCTAGGGACAGAAAACTATAGGTAGGGAGAGTGTCAGTTTCTTTCACTGTGATAATCCTTGTTTCTAGGGACAGGGAAGGACAGTGAGGGTAATTCTCCTTGTGCTATACTGTGCTAAAGCATTGATCATCAACCATCTTTAAAAAAACATTTTTTCTAGGGACAGAAAACTATAGGTAGTGTGACAGCAGGAAGGTAAAGTCACCTGGTTGCATCCAGGGGGGTAGATATATTTCGCCCAGATTCAGGCTTTACGCCGACTTATACAACTAGGTGGAGAGTTGTATAAGCCCAGCTAAGGCTAGTGGGCTCATGGATGACTCATACCTCTAGGGAGAGTGTGGGGCGTCGTACAGACAGGGAGTTGATGAGACCAGCTGAAACTTGTCAGCTCATTTAGGCCTCTATAAGAACTCCCAGCTTCATTAGATGTTAGCTCATGCCTGGAAGCAGACCTGTGTGGACTTCCTGGAGAGAGTGAACCCTTGCCCGGTGAGACAAAGCCTGTGTGGCTATTTGCTTGGACATTTAAAACCAGGGACTTAGGGACTAGGACAGCACTAGGCTGATCCCAGTTGTTAGTTAGGAAACCTGTATGTTTAGTCAGAGGTCAAGTTGACCAGGATTTAATTTGTTTATGTTTCTTTTGGCTTTGCTGTGTTTTGTCACTGTAAATAGAAAATAAACCGCACCTTTTTTTTGATTTTGAAAACCACAACCTCCGTTTGCTGGGCCTGTTTTTGTGTGGGGAGCCCATCCCGGGGGTCACACACACCCGCTGCCAAGCTAACCCCCTCACAGTTGGTGGAGAATGCGGGCAGTTTTTTTTTAAGCCAGCATGGAGGAGATACTGAAGCAGCTGGCTCTAGCAAATGCCAATCAACAGCAGACAAATGCAGGTTTGCAAAAGAGCCTTGCAGCTCAACAACAGAACTTCGCAGCCCAGCAGCAAGCTCATCAACAGAGCCTTGCAGCCCAGCAGCAAGCTCACCAACAGAGTCTGGAAGCTCAGCAACAAGCCCAGCAGCAATCTGAGGCCCGCTTCATAGACCTGTTACAGAAGCAAGAGCAGAGACTACAACAAATGGAAGCAGTAATGCAGCAACGTCCGCAGACCAGTGAGGAAAGCCGTCCCACTAATACCGCGTCCTTTGGGGTGAGTCGTTTATTGACAAAAATGACTGGAGAGGATGATCCAGAGGTATTTTTGACCACATTTGAAAGGACTGCTGAAAGAGAAAAGTGGCCTGAGGAGCAGTGGGCTGGACTGGTGGCTCCTCTGTTAACTGGTGAATCGCAGAAGGCTTACTATGACCTAGAGCCTGACCAAGCAAAAGACTATGTGATGCTAAAAGCTGAAATATTGGCAAGGCTGGGTGTCACCCAGGCTGTCCGGGCTCAGCGTGTGCATAACTGGACTTTCCAGCTTGGAAAACCCCCCAGGTCTCAAATGTATGATCTCATTCACCTGAGCAGAAAGTGGCTACAGCCAGAGACTTTGTCCGCACCAAAGATTGTGGAACGTGTTGTAATGGATCGGTTTTTGAGAGCTCTTCCTACTGCCATCCAAAAGTGGGTAAGCCATGGAGACCCAGAGACGGCCGATGGTCCTGTGGATCGTGTGGAGAAATACTTGGCTACAGAGAACCTGACGGCCTCTTCCAGAGACACTCGGACTTTCCACCCTAAGACCAGACCATCCCCAGGGGCGGATAAGAGGATTCCAAGGGGTGAGGGTGGAGAGAGTGAGAGGGTGGGAGCTCTACCCCAAGTTTGGCGAGAACAGCCTGGGAAATCAGCGGCTCAAGAGGCGGCAAGAAGGATCGTTTGCTACCGCTGCCGGCAAGCGGGACATATTGCAGCCAATTGCCCGGTTGTGGAGGAACCCATGCAGTGTGACTTTCTGATGGGCAGACGTCAGTCGCTGTGTGCGACAGTCGCATGCACTGCCATTCGAGGAACTGAGAAACATTTATGCAAAATGTGTGTTAATGGTAGAAATGTTGTGGTATTGCTGGATTCAGGTAGCCTTGTGACCCTGATAAAGGCTGAGTTAGTTAAAACAGAGGTCTCTGGGAATAGCAAGGTAGCTGTTATTTGTGTGCATGGGGACACCCGAGAGTATCCAGTGACTACAGTGTGTTTCGAGACCCCCAAAGGTACCCTCTCTCATCCAGTGGGCTTAGTATCTCAGTTACCGCATGACGCCATTGTGGGAAGGGATTTTCCGAAGTTCTGGGAACTGTGGGATGATCCTGAGCCCCCCACTGGTGCCCCTATGTACCAGGAATGGGATAGCCAGAACTCCCCTGAGAGTGGTGAGGACTCTCCGGAATTTCCCTTATCAGTATTGGCAGGGGAGACTCAAGAAACTGGAGAGGAGCCCACCTCCTCAGACGAAAACCTACCGTCTGTGGAGTTTTCTGATCTTGAGGTTCACAGGGAAAACTTTGCCACAGAACAGTTGAAAGACCCCGCCCTAATAAAGGCACGGGAAAACGTAGTGAAAATAGATGGCGAGTTAGTGAACCCAGATAATACCTGCACTTACCCATACTTCAGCGTAGAGAAGGACCTACTGTATCGGGTGGCAAAAAGGGCAGAAGAAACCGTTGAGCAGCTTGTGGTGCCCAAACCTTACAGGAAGTTGGTGTTGGAGTTGGCCCATGGGCACATTCTTGGAGGTCATCTGGGGACAGAGAAAACCCGAGAGAGGGTATTACAGAGATTCTATTGGCCGGGGGTGATAAAGGACATAGAAAATTATTGTTCCTCCTGCCCTGTGTGTCAGAGGTCGGCCCCGATGCCACATTTCCGTAGCCCGCTGGTCCCTCTACCCATCATTGAGGTCCCGTTTGAGAGGATCGCCATGGATTTGGTAGGTCCTATAATCAAGTCCGCTAGGGGGCACCAGTACATATTAGTTATAATGGACTATGCCACCCGTTATCCAGAAGCGATCCCTCTCCGAAATACCTCGGCCAAAACCATAGCCAAAGAGCTATCTCTTGTGTTTAGCCGGGTGGGTATTTGTAGAGAACTGCTTACGGACCAAGGTACACCCTTTATGTCCCGGGTTATGAAGGAGCTGTGTAAATTGTTCAAAGTGACGCAATTACGTACATCTGTGTATCACCCCCAAACCGATGGGCTGGTTGAAAGATTCAACAAAACCCTAAAGCAAATGTTGAAGAAAGTGGTGGATAGAGATGGAAAGGATTGGGACTGTCTACTTCCTTATCTGATGTTTGCTATTAGGGAGGTGCCCCAATCCTCTACGGGATTCTCCCCCTTTGAGTTACTGTATGGGAGACACCCAAGAGGGCTGTTGGATATTGCCAAGGAAACTTGGGAAAGTGAGAGTTCTCCCCACAGGAGTGTGATTGAGCATGTCGCCCTGATGCAAGACCGAATTGCACAGGTAATGCCCATCGTGAAGGAACATTTGGCCCAAGCGCAGTTAGCACAGCAGAGAGTGTACAACCGTGGAGCCAAGACCCGTACCTTTTCCCCGGGGGATAGGATACTGGTACTTGTCCCTACGGTTGAAAGTAAATTCCTTGCCAAATGGCAAGGCCCCTACGAGATAATGGAAAAAGTGAGCGAAGTGAATTACAAGGTCAGACAACCAGGAAGGCGAAAGCCCGAACAGATCTATCACGTTAATCTGTTGAAAGCCTGGAGGGATAGAGAGTCCCTAGTCGCAGACACTTGGTCACCAGCTCAAACTGGTTGCGTGATTCCTGAGGTTGGAATAGCAGCCACCTTGTCACAACCCCAACAACAGGAGGTTAAGGAGTTTGTGCTTCGCAACAAGGAGGTATTCTCTGAGCTGCCGGGACAAACATCTGGGGTAGAGCATGACATCATTACCCCGCCCGGTGAAAGGGTGAAGTTAAAACCCTATCGGATCCCAGAGGCCCGACGGGAGGCAATACGGGAGGAAGTACAGAAAATGCTGAACTTAGGGGTGATAGAGGAGTCCCAAAGTGATTGGTCTAGTCCCATTGTGTTGGTGCCTAAACCGGATGGGAGCTGGCGATTTTGTAACGATTTTCGTCAGTTGAACAAAGTTACAAAATTTGACACCTACCCCATGCCACGTATAGATGAGTTGATCGACCGGCTGGGAACAGCCCGATACATGACGACTCTTGACCTCACAAAAGGGTATTGGCAAATCCCCCTGGCCAAATTGGCCAAAGAGAAAACCGCATTTGTAACCCCAGACGGGGCGTTCCAATATAAAAGAATGCCGTTCGGGTTACAGAATGCGCCGGCCACATTCCAGCGGAAAATGGACCAGATGCTGAGGCCCCATCGGAAGTATGCTGCGGCTTACCTGGATGACGTAATTGTCCATAGCACAGATTGGGCCTCACATCTGCCAAAAGTGCAAGCAGTCCTGGACTCTGTTCGGGAAGCGGGGTTTACGGCTAACCCCAAGAAGTGTACCATTGGGCAGGAGGAGGCCAAATATCTTGGGTACACCATTGGGAGGGGAGTAATAAAACCCCAACTCAACAAAGTCGAGGCCATCCAGAGTTGGCCACGTCCCAACAGCAAGAAGCAGGTACGAGCCTTTCTGGGAATCGCTGGATATTATCGGCGATTCATTCCCCACTTTGCCTCTAAGGCTGTGCCCCTAACCAACCTAACGAAGGGGAAAGGGTCGGTCATGATTAAATGGACCCCCGAGGCTGAGGCAGCATTCCAATTCTTGAAACAAGCCTTATGTAGCCAGCCAGTGTTGTACTCACCCGACTTCTCTAAAGACTTTGTCGTACAAAGTGATGCGTCAGATGTGGGGTTAGGAGCAGTATTGTCCCAGGTCTGGAACGGGGAAGAGCACCCAGTCATTTACCTCAGCAGGAAGTTGAAGTCCCATGAGGTAAATTACGCCACCGTTGAAAAGGAGTGTTTAGCGGTGAAGTGGGCTCTAGATTCCCTTCGGTACTACCTGCTAGGTAGGCACTTTGACATGGTTACGGATCACGCTCCGTTAAAGTGGATGGCTCAAAACAAGGAAACAAATAGAAGAGTGAATAGGTGGTTCCTGGCCCTCCAGGAATTCAACTTCACAGTAAAGCATCGCCCTGGCGTTCAAATGGGGAATGTGGATGCTTTGTCTCGAGTACATGAATGCCTGATTGCTGGTGTTCCAACCCCGAGGTTAAAACAAGAGGGGGGGGTATGTGACAGCAGGAAGGTAAAGTCACCTGGTTGCATCCAGGGGGGTAGATATATTTCGCCCAGATTCAGGCTTTACGCCGACTTATACAACTAGGTGGAGAGTTGTATAAGCCCAGCTAAGGCTAGTGGGCTCATGGATGACTCATACCTCTAGGGAGAGTGTGGGGCGTCATACAGACAGGGAGTTGATGAGACCAGCTGAAACTTGTCAGCTCATTTAGGCCTCTATAAGAACTCCCAGCTTCATTAGATGTTAGCTCATGCCTGGAAGCAGACCTGTGTGGACTTCCTGGAGAGAGTGAACCCTTGTCCGGTGAGACAAAGCCTGTGTGGCTATTTGCTTGGACATTTAAAACCAGGGACTTAGGGACTAGGACAGCACTAGGCTGATCCCAGTTGTTAGTTAGGAAACCTGTATGTTTAGTCAGAGGTCAAGTTGACCAGGATTTAATTTGTTTATGTTTCTTTTGGCTTTGCTGTGTTTTGTCACTGTAAATAGAAAATAAACCGCACCTTTTTTTTGATTTTGAAAACCACAACCTCCGTTTGCTGGGCCTGTTTTTGTGTGGGGAGCCCATCCCGGGGGTCACACACACCCGCTGCCAAGCTAACCCCCTCACAGTAGGAAGAGTGTCAGTTTCTTTCACTGTGATAATCCTTGTTTCTAGGGACAGGGAAGGACAGTGAGGGAAATTCTCCTTGTGCTATAGTGTGCTAAAGCATTGATCATCAACCATCTTTAAAAAAACATTTTTTCTAGGGACAGAAAACTATAGGTAGGGAGAGTGTCAGTTTCTTTCACTGTGATAATCCTTGTTTCTAGGGACAGGGAAGGGCAGTGAGGGAAATTCTCCTTGTGCTATACTGTGCTAAAGCATTGATCATCAACCATCTTTAAAAAAACATTTTTTCTAGGGACAGAAAACTATAGGTAGGAAGAGTGTCAGTTTCTTTCACTGTGATAATCCTTGTTTCTAGGGACAGGGAAGGACAGTGAGGGAAATTCTCCTTGTGCTATAGTGTGCTAAAGCATTGAACATCAACCATCTTTAAAAAAACATTTTTTCTAGGGACAGAAAACTATAGGTAGGGAGAGTGTCAGTTTCTTTCACTGTGATAATCCTTGTTTCTAGGGACAGGGAAGGACAGTGAGGGAAATTCTCCTTGTGCTATAGTGTGCTAAAGCATTGATCATCAACCATCTTTAAAAAAACATTTTTTCTAGGGACAGAAAACTATAGGTAGGAAGAGTGTCAGTTTCTTTCACTGTGATAATCCTTGTTTCTAGGGACAGGGAAAGACAGTGAGGGAAATTCTCCTTGTGCTATAGTGTGCTAAAGCATTGATCATCAACCATCTTTAAAAAAACATTTTTTCTAGGGACAGAAAACTATAGGTAGGAAGAGTGTCAGTTACTTTCACTGTGATAATCCTTGTTTCTAGGGACAGGGAAGGACAGTGAGGGAAATTCTCCTTGTGCTATAGTGTGCTAAAGCATTGATCATCAACCATCTTTAAAAAAACATTTTTTCTAGGGACAGAAAACTATAGGAAGGAAGAGTGTCAGTTTCTTTCACTGTGATAATCCTTGTTTCTAGGGACAGGGAAGGACAGTGAGGGAAATTCTCCTTGTGCTATAGTGTGCTAAAGCATTGATCATCAACCATCTTTAAAAAAACATTTTTTCTAGGGACAGAAAACTATAGGTAGGAAGAGTGTCAGTTTCTTTCACTGTGATAATCCTTGTTTCTAGGGACAGGGAAGGACAGTGAGGGAAATTCTCCTTGTGCTATAGTGTGCTAAAGCATTGATCATCAACCATCTTTAAAAAAACATTTTTTCTAGGGACAGAAAACTATAGGTAGGAAGAGTGTCAGTTTCTTTCACTGTGATAATCCTTGTTTCTAGGGACAGGGAAGGACAGTGAGGGAAATTCTCCTTGTGCTATAGTGTGCTAAAGCATTGATCATCAACCATCTTTAAAAAAACATTTTTTCTAGGGACAGAAAACTATAGGTAGGAAGAGTGTCAGTTTCTTTCACTGTGATAATCCTTGTTTCTAGGGACAGGGAAGGACAGTGAGGGAAATTCTCCTTGTGCTATAGTGTGCTAAAGCATTGATCATCAACCATCTTTAAAAAAACATTTTTTCTAGGGACAGAAAACTATAGGTAGGGAGAGTGTCAGTTTCTTTCACTGTGCCAGTCCTTGTTTCTAGGGACAAAGAAGGAAAGTGAGGGGATTTCTCCTTGTGCTATAGTGTGCTTTAAAAAAACATTTTTTCTAGGGACAGAAAACTGTAGGTAGGGAGAGTGTCAGTTTCTTTCACTGTGCCAGTCCTTGTTTCTAGGGACAAAGAAGGAAAGTGAGGGGAATTCTCCTTGTGCTATAGTGTGCTTTAAAAAAACATTTTTTCTAGGGACAGAAAACTGTAGGTAGGGAGAGTGTCAGTTTCTTTCACTGTGCCAGTCCTTGTTTCTAGGGACAAAGAAGGAAAGTGAGGGGATTTCTCCTTGTGCTATAGTGTGCTTTAAAAAAACATTTTTTCTAGGGACAGAAAACTGTAGGTAGGGAGAGTGTCAGTTTCTTTCACTGTGCCAGTCCTTGTTTCTAGGGACAAAGAAGGAAAGTGAGGGGATTTCTCCTTGTGCTATAGTGTGCTTTAAAAAAACATTTTTTCTAGGGACAGAAAACTGTAGGTAGGGAGAGTGTCAGTTTCTTTCACTGTGCCAGTCCTTGTTTCTAGGGACAAAGAAGGAAAGTGAGGGGAATTCTCCTTGTGCTATAGTGTGCTTTAAAAAAACATTTTTTCTAGGGACAGAAAACTGTAGGTAGGGAGAGTGTCAGTTTCTTTCACTGTGCCAGTCCTTGTTTCTAGGGACAAAGAAGGAAAGTGAGGGGATTTCTCCTTGTGCTATAGTGTGCTTTAAAAAAACATTTTTTCTAGGGACAGAAAACTGTAGGTAGGGAGAGTGTCAGTTTCTTTCACTGTGCCAGTCCTTGTTTCTAGGGACAAAGAAGGAAAGTGAGGGGATTTCTCCTTGTGCTATAGTGTGCTTTAAAAAAACATTTTTTCTAGGGACAGAAAACTGTAGGTAGGGAGAGTGTCAGTTTCTTTCACTGTGCCAGTCCTTGTTTCTAGGGACAAAGAAGGAAAGTGAGGGGAATTCTCCTTGTGCTATAGTGTGCCAAAGCATTCCTCATCAACCATCTTTGAAATCCTTGTTTTTTGGACAGTCAGGGAAATTGTCGTTGTGCTATTCTGTGCAAAAGCAATAATCCTCAACCATATTTAGAAATCCTTAAGTAAAGGGACAGAGAAGGACACCTGAAGGTAGCCCTTATTGCTTTTTTCCCATCTCCCTGCAGGCCATCTATTAGAATGTCTGGAAGGCAAACAAGGAGAGGCAGACAGTCAGGAGGCAATAAAAGAGGGCAAGCAGGCTCTGTGTCTGGGGGCAACAGTGCTGGTCGTGGACGCGGTGCATTGTCATCAGCACATGGCCATGGGACACGCTTGTCCTTCTTTTCGGCAGCTGGACATGTTGAGCCACATCATGCCGAAGACTTGGTAGAGTGGATGACCAAGCCCTCCTCCTCCTCCTCATCCTCTCTCACCCAGGCTCAGGGTACTGGCAAAGCAGCTGCCAAAGCGTCCTCTTCCCTGGTATCAATGTCAGACTCATCATCAGTCACTCCTTCCCTAGACCCACCATGTCCTCCTCCTGAGGAGTCCCCCGAACTGTTTGAGCACAGTGTTGGGTACATGCTCCAGGAGGATGCCCAGCGTTTCGAAGGGTCTGATGATGAAACCCAGCTACAGGAAGGCAGTAGCGTGAGAGCAGACAGAGGGGATGCTCAAGAAGGACACCAATCTGGCAGTCATGTTCCAGCAGCTGCAGCATACTGCCAGATTGGCTCCAGTGATGAGGAGGGAGGGGATGATGAGGTCACTGACTCCACGTGGGTGCCTAATAGGAGAGAGGAGGAGGAGGAGATGAGGAGGAGGCACATCTCCAACGAGGCAGGATGCCCTTTGGTGGCCAGCGTAAGGGCAGTACACCGACGGAATCACACCGCAGAGCTCCGCCTGTGCAGGGCGCTGCCTCTGCCCGTCATTCAAAAAGTTATTTGGTGTGGGCCTTTTTTGAGGCTAGTGCATCAGATCGCACAGCTGCTGTTTGCAACATATGTCTCAAGCGTATATCGCGTGGCCAAAACATCAGCCGCTTGGGTACCACATGCCTGACCAGACATATGTTGACCTGCCATGCAGCTCGTTGGCAAGCCTACCTCAAAGACCCACACCAAAGAACAAAGCGGACCTCTCCTTGCACCGCATCAGCTGGGATCTCCAACCCCACTATAACTTCAGTCCTCTCTGAAACATGCACTGAGAGGAATGAAGGTGTAGAATTAGGTGTGTCACAGCCAAGTACTTGCGGCCACTCTGCTAGCAGTACACCGACGTCCGATTCTAGCAGGCAAATTTCCCTGCCCCAGCTGCTGGACCGTCGAAAGAAGTTCACTCCCAGCCATCCACATGCCCAGCGGTTGAATGCTAGCTTGGCTAAATTGCTAGCGCTTCAACTGCTGCCTTTTCAGTTGGTAGACTCGGCCCCCTTCCGTGAGTTTGTGCAATGTGCGGTTCCTCAGTGGCAGGTTCCCAAACGCCACTTTTTCTCACGGAAGGCTATATCGGCTCTCTACCGGCATGTGGAAGGCAATGTCTTGGCCTCACTGGACAGGGCGGTCAGCGGTAAGGTGCATATTACCGCTGACTCATGGTCCAGCAGGCATGGACAGGGACGTTACCTTTCTTTCACGGCCCATTGGGTCACTCTTTTGGCAGCTGGGAAGGATGCAGGACAAGGTGCAGTAGTGTTGGAGGTTGTTCCACCGCTACGCCTCCAAAATGCTACTACTGGTTGTGACACACCTCTCTCCTCCACCCCCTCCTCTTCTTCTTCCTCCATGGCCTCTTCCTGTGCTTTGTCCTCTGAACCAGCGGTGCTCCGTAGCCGTTCAAGGGGCTACGCAAGTACGCAGGCAAAAAGATGCCATGCCGTGCTTGCGCTGGTGTGTTTGGGGGACAGAAGCCACACTGGGGCAGAAGTTCTGTCTGCTCTGCAGGGCCAGGCCGAGAGGTGGTTGACGCCACGCCAGCTTAAGCCAGGAATGGTGGTTTGCGACAATGGCACCAACCTCCTCTCCGCCCTCCGACAGGGACAACTGACCCATGTGCCCTGTGTGGCTCACGTCCTTAACCTGGTGGTGCAGCGGTTCTTGGGCAGGTACCCGGGCTTACAGGATGTCCTGAGGCAGGCCAGGAAAGTCTGTGTGCATTTCCGCAGATCTTATAATGCCAGTGCTCGCCTGGCTGAGCTGCAAAAGGAGTTGAACCTGCCCAAGAACCGCCTTATATGTGACATGCCCACCAGGTGGAACTCAACGTTGGCCATGCTGCAGCGGCTGCACACGCAGCAGAGGGCCATCAATGAGTACCTGTGCGACTACGGCACCAGGACAGGGTCAGGGGAGCTTGGTTTTTTTTCTCCACGCCAGTGGGGCATGATCAGGGATGCATGCACTGTCCTGGCACCATTTGAGGAGGCCACGAGGATGGTGAGCAGTGACAGTGCATGCATCAGTGACACTGTGCCTCTTGTCCACCTGTTGGAGCACACGCTGCGTGGAATAATGGACAGGGCACTTGAGGCAGAACAGAGGCAGGAAGAGGAGGACTTCCTTGCCTCTCAAGGCCCCCTTTACCCAGACAGTGTTCCTTCTGTCCCACCCATCGCACAGGAAGAGGAGGAGGAGGAGGAGGAGGAGGAGGAGGAGGAGGATTGTGTCAGCATGGAGGTGGAGGCTGGCACTCAGCATCATCAGCAGCAGTCTTTTAGGGATGATTTACAGTCCCAAGAAACCAGTGGACTTGTACGTGGCTGGGAGGAGGTGGCTGCGGATCATGTCGTCCTTAGTGACCCAGAGGACTCCGGACCGAATGCCTCAGCAAACCTACGCTGCATGGCCTCCCTGATCCTGCAAAGTCTGCGGAAGGATCCTCGTATTCTTCGGATCAAGGAGAGGGACCATTACTGGCTGGCCACTCTCCTTGATCCACGGTACAAGGGTAAGGTTGCGGACCTTATGTTACCGTCGCAGAGGGAGCAGAGGATGAGACAACTCCGGGAGGCCTTGCAGAAAGGTCTGTGCAACGCGTTCCCAGAGACTGGGAGGTTACAAACTCCTGGTCCTGGACAACGAGTTGCTGAGGCTTCGGCCAGTCAAAGAAGGAGCGGTGGGGAAGGTGGCCGTCTGACCGATGCGTTCAGACAATTCTTTAGTCCGCAGCCCCAAAGTATGATCGGTTCCAGCAACCATCGCCAGCGTCTGATAAACATGGTGCAGGAATATCTAGGGGCAAGGTCAGACTTGGACACCTTCCCCACCGAAAATCCTCTGGCTTACTGGGTCTTGAGGATGGATCACTGGCCAGAGCTTGCACAGTATGCAATTGAGCTACTGGCCTGTCCTGCATCCAGCGTTCTTTTGGAACGCACATTCAGTGCTGCTGGAGGATTTGTCACGGATCACAGGGTGCGCCTGTCCACCGACTCGGTTGATCGACTGACTTTCATCAAGATGAACCAGTCTTGAATCACCACCAGCTACCACACACCTGATGCTGATATAACAGACTAATTGATTTTAACATGTCACATCCCTTCAAGACTGATGCTGATGCTGAGTGCCTGTGCTGTTATGTTGACTGGCTATCCTCCTCCTCCGAGTCCTCAATGATACGATTGATGATGATAGCTTGGAAGATCATTTTTGTTTATGGGTGCCGCCACCAGTGGCTAAGGCCCAATTTTTCAGCCCCTGTTTAACAGGGGCGTGTAATTACAATTTTTTTAGCAATAATTTGCCATAGGGCTCATTGCTGTGCTCCAAGTACAGTATCTGTGAGGGGTTGGAGTGTTGTGCCACCAGTGCCTAAGGCCCAATTTTTCAGCCCCTGTTTAACAGGGGCGTGTCATTACAATTTTTGAAGCAATACTTTGCAACAGGGCTCATTGCTGTGCTCCAAGTACAGTATCTGTGAGGGGTTGTAGTGTTGTGCCACCAGTGCCTAAGGCCCAATTTTTCAGCCCCTGTTCAACAGGGGCATGTAATTACAATTCTTGATCTAATAATTCACAGCAGGGCCCATTGCTGCACCCACCAAGAGTAACTCTGAGGGCTTACAGTGTTGTGGCAACGCCACCACCACCACCACCACGAAAGGCCCAATTTTTCAGCCCCTGTTCAAAAGGGGCATGTAATTACAATTCTTGATCTAATAATTCACAGCAGGGCCCATTCCTGCACCCACCAAGAGTAACTTTGAGGGCTTACAGTGTTGTGGCAACACCACCACCACCACCACCACCACGAAAGGCCCAATTTTTCAGCCCCTGTTCAACAGGGGCATGCAATTACAATTCTTGATCTAATAATTCACAGCAGGGCCCATTGCTGCACCCACCAAGAGTAACTGTCAGGGCTTACAGTGTTGTGGCACCAGCACCACCATCAAAGGCCCAATTTACTACCACTGTTCAACAATTATATGTAATTAAAATTCCTGATATAATAGTTGACAGCAGGGCGTTCCAGCACCAACCAAGAGTAACTGTGAGTGCTTACAGTGTTGTGCCAACACCAACAACTAAGGGGCCTATTTCTGCAGAGTATATACGGCAGGTCCCTACTTTCAAACATCCAACTTACAAACGACTCCTACTTGCAAACGCAAGAAGACAACAGGAAGTGAGAGGAAATCTACCCCTAGGAAGGAAAATTCTCTCCTGTAAGAATAAATATGGGAGAAAGGTGTCTCCTCTGTACTGATGCTTTATCACCAATCCTTGTTTCAAGAAAAACACCACATTTCAAAAACAGTTGTCATTGGGACGGAAAGTGAGGTGAAATGTTCTGAACAGGGGCACAGACAGCAAAACAAATGTTACAGGGGTGATAACCCTTACCTATGTTTTCCAAAAAGTTTAAAAATAGATTTTTGGGCTGGAGCTACACTTAAACAATGTACCTGTTCAAAATTACAAACAGATTCTACATAAGAACAAACCTACAGTCCCTGTCTTGTATGCACCGCCTGTATACGGCTGTTCAGAGTATATAGGGCCTTTTTTATTTTATGTGCGGGGTTCCCCTTAATATCCATACAAGACCCAAAGGGGCTGGTAATGGGCTGGGGTAGGGGGGGGGGGTCATGGGGTAGCTATGCCATTTTTCTTAAAGATTTTCATCCATATTACCGGGACCAGACATTACATTAAAGCCACAAGCAGTTTTAAATGGCTTTTTTTTTCCTTTAGAAGTGTCATTTTGTGCAGGGACAGTTCTAAACACGGGAAACACGTGGCACTTCACAGGCATACTTTAGACACCCCCCAGGTACGATATTTAAAGGAATATTTGACTTTTTTTTTTTCACTTTATGCATCATTAAAATGACTGCTCCCGAAAAACGACCGTTTTTAAAACTTCTTTTTGCATTGATACATGTCCCCTGGTGCAGAACCCGGGTTCCCAAACCCTTTTTAGGACAATAACATGCATAATAGTCGTTATAATTAGCACTTTAGAATTCGAACGTTCGCATCCATTGTATTTAATAGGGTTCTAATGTTCGTACGAACTTTCGGTCCGTTCGCTGGTTCTGGTGCGAACCGAACCCGGGGATGTTCGGCTCATCACTAGCAGACAGCAATGATAGGCTCAGAAGAGCTGAGGCTGTCCACTGATGTTCGCATTTATCTGTACATCCAGCCAGTGGTGGCCGGTGGCAATTTTTTTGGGGCGGGCAGCAAACAGTACCTCCCCCCCTCCCCCCCGTCGGTCGATCGGTGGGTCTGGTGCACTTACCCCATCTGTGCATCGCTTTACTGGCGGCTTCCCTTGCTCGGCAGCGACAGCTTTACCTTCCTCTGCGGGCATTGGCGGCTTCTGTTTCCTGCCTCGGCAACTAATTGTGAGTCTTCTCTTTTTGGCCAATCGGAAAACGGGTCTCAGACCTGCTTCTGATTGGCCGGATTGAGGATCAGTGTTGCAACAGCGAATATTAATTCGCTGTAGTAACACCTGGGTGGGCTCATGGCGCAATGCTCTGTGCTCCGAGCCCACCATATTTTGAAGCCTATTAGAGCCTATGGCCTATGGCTCTAATCAGGTGCTTCAAAAAAACACCCCTGCCACTGTAATTCAGGCATCCGGCATCCTGAAAGGGACCGGACGCATGAATAGGGGGTGGCTGCGGCGCCCGTGGATAGATTTATGCTATGCATGAATCTATTAAATATTCATATAGGGGGTGGCGTGGATAGAGGGGGCGGCGCCAGGGCGCCTCAATGGACGGGCCCGCCACTGCATCCAGCAATCACCTGCCATCAGGAACAGATGATCAAACCTGAATGCAGATTGACTCTGAGGAAGTCCTCAGACATGTATCAGAAGTAGGAGTTGAGACTCCTAGAGAAATAGTTACATCTGAGAACAGAAGTCTTCATGGTACAGCAACAATGAGAATCAGGTACAATGACATAACATCAGATACAAGGTTTGCCCTATCGACTAGAATGTTGACATACATGTAGCATTACCCCCGTAGGAGCTGCTGGTTTGTTTGGGTTTGCACGTTACCTCTTTAGCTTCGTTGTCAGGGTAGGAAAGTCCATAGTAAATGCAAAGTTCACACAAAGGTAAAACATTCAACAGTCAGGCTTTATTCTTTTCTTCTGCAGTATAACTTGAGAGAAAGTAGAAGGTAGGAGAAGAATAGGGGAAGGTTCAGGCACGCAGTACAGAATGCACAAAATTTGGTTCAAAGTACTCATCAATCATTCACCACTCTCACCGTTAGAGTGGGTATTTCTCACCCGGATAGTCCCCTCTCACATGGCCTAGCAGCCGGGATGATGCACGAACCAGTAACAAGACAGCCTCTGCCACAGACTGCTTGAGATGGAGTCGGTCTCTGCCACAGACCTTTTTTTAGAGATAGATAAATGGATAGTCCAGGAATACTCTGCCACAAGATTTAAAGTCCCAAACTTCGAGCCGTGCAGTAAAAGAGCCTTTAAGCCGATCCGGCGAACTGCAGGGCTTTTGGTATATTGGATCCCTCCTCGACAAGGTCACCAGGCCTCACTAGAGACATCAGCACTTTGCCGGTCTCTTTCAGGGCAGGTCCTCCCCTGGTTCACTTCATCAAGACAGCTTCCTCCCTTTTGGACAGACATGGGGATGTAGGCCCCAGCCAGAATAGCCGGGCCTACTCGATAGCGATGCAGCCCGGGCCAACGTGGCCCCAAGACCAGAATCACACACACATACCTCGCACCAGGAGGGCCATGAGGCGAAGACCCCGAACAATGGCGTCTGCCCCTTAAGTTTCCCCTCCCAGCAGGCACAGCGGGTCGACCACACCCCCTGAACCGCTGCCGAGAAGGGTCACTCAATGCACCATGGTGTGCCTGCGTTCCAACAGGTGCCTGAGGTGGTAACACCACCTACAGGCAACAAGGGAAAATGCTATCAGCCAGAACAGAGGCAAATTTATATACAAATCGACAGTCTGAGCCCAACTATTGGCTCAGACACCCTTAAATTTGAAATAGCGTCCCAACCATTGGGGTAGGGTGCTACATACAAGTTGTCAAAACTCAAAGTGGGCCCTTTCAATTTCCTTTCATAAAATCTCGTTGCCTCTGGCCAGCACTTTTTACAGTGATTTGGTTGTTTTTTTTTGTGTTTTTTTACTTAAGAACTGACGATCTGGAACGCCGACCATACAGATTGTATTGACAGGGCAGCAGGTGCAAAGGTATAAATTAATGAAAGAGTATCTCTACATTTCCAGGAATGTTAGTCTTGCAAAAATCCAGACTACACCTCAAGGCATTTTGTACTTTTGACTACAGCACTGTAGTGAGCCATGCAAGTATCTAACAGGATGAAGACACCAAGGAGGACACGCTTCAGGTGATATGAATGTCCTGTCTCAGACATGGACAGCTACACTGCTGAGCAGACAAAGGTCACAGAGTCATCCCCTTAATTACTATCTCCCAGCCGGGGGAGACCATTGAGCTTCAGAGTGGGGGAGGGTAAGGACGGAGAAGGAATGCACAGAGGTGTAATAAACACTGTGCTTTACCAGTTTAATCGTGGAATGGAAAAAATGTGCACTTCCACAGGAAAGGCTGAAGTCTGTGGGGAATCGGTTTCATCTGTCTGCAGGAGCGCTAAGGCCAGCATGGGCCCTGAACACACAGCAATCATGGCTCCACATTTCTCTTACCTTCTTCCACCCCATTCACAACCTTGCCATCATCGGTGAACTACAAACTTTGGAACCTACTTTCTTCTGTGGCTCCATATTTATTTTGACATTTATGATTAAGATGAATGTTCAAGGAAAGTAAAGAATTGCCATAGTAAATGAATTTAACTAAGTAAATTAGGCCCCTGATAGTTTGATAATTTTGGTTTACCACATAGACAGAAAAATATGCATGGTCGCAGGCTTTGTTATCCATTTTGTGAGTCTATATCCTATAGCCCATTGGATGCAGTACTCTGCACTGGCTAATCAGTATGCTCGTTGGGCTAGCCCAGGCATTCATTATCCTTGGATAGGTTTTGCCTGTACTACTTTCTTGCCAAGCCTATCTGTCTGATGCTGGCCATGAAGTGTGCAATGAGGCCTGCTTTGTTAAAGTGGTTGTAAACCCTCCTTTGCAAGTTTCACCTACAGGTAAGCCTAGATTAAGGCTTACCTGTAGGTGTTTTCAATATCTCCTGCACGGTTTAGGAGATATTTGTGAATGGGATTACACATTGTCTACGGCAGCGCAGGCGCACTGTAAATCCCATTCACGAATCCGGCGTTGCCGGATTTGACGGCTCCCGCGCACGTGCGCGGAGTGACATCTTCGCCGCTCCGGCCAATCACAACACCGGAGCGGCGATACCCGGAAGTAACCTTCCGGGTATCTGCGGAGAGATGTCTGCGGCCGGAGGGGGAGACGAGGACGGCTTCGGGGGCTTCGATCTAAGGTAAGTAATGCATAATGAGCTAGTATGCTAGTCATACTAGCTCATTATGGCTTTGTCTTGCAGGTGGGGTTTTTTTCCGGGTTTACAACCACTTTAAACGTGCATTCAATAAGATAACAAACAAACAAACACCCATTGTTATGTAGTAATATGTACTAAAAGCATAAAGCACCACACCTTCCAGTATTTCAAAGCATCGCTAGTGATCGGTGTATCAGGTGACATGATATGTGTGTGCCAAACAAAAGGATTGTGGGATGAATAGTCCTCCCATCAGATAATTGCTTTACACAATTATGTGCCAGGACTACATATCCCAGGGATCTTTGCTGCCATCGGGGGATTGCTGGGAGTAGCTATAAAAGAAGCAAAAGCCTGCGGGGAGCTTTCTTCCTCCTGGGTCTGACGCAAGACGGACCACTCTATGCAACAGAGAGAGGGGTCGCAGCCTACCACGCGGAGTACCACCTTCCAACCCGTAACCTGAGAGGCCTAGCTCTGCCATTTGCTGTTGGACATCTTTCCAGCACCACTCCGGTCGCCTGCCAGTCGGTGTGTCAAGCTTCACGTCGGGAGATCGAGACAGCAAATCCACTGCACAAGTGTCTGTAGACGAGTTCCTGTCTGGAAGACATCAGAGCGATATGGTCGTTAGTGAGAAGGCAAATCGCTCGACCTTTACCCATTCTTTGTCACAGTTACATTAAGACACACAGACATGCACAGACATCTTTACTCCAGGAAATCTTTACTGCATTTATTTGAACACTGTGCTTAGACATTCTTTAGCCTTCTTCATTACAAGATATTTACAGTTTCCACTACACCTAATCGGATTACAGTTAACGAGCTCCAACAAGCGGGTGAAGAACATCAGATCTGCAACGTGGACTTTATTGCCATTACTGATAAAAAGGGCCCCTATATTATCATATTTAGACCTGCTTTCTTTTCTTAGGATAGCATTATAGGCTGACTAGGACCCATCTTTTACATTGTGGCAGTATAAGCAGTTGGCTGAAATATCCCTCTGGGGAGTAACATTATCTCTTAAGGAAGTGTACACATATATATATACTATTGTCATGGTTAATACTTGTCTTGTCTTTCGAAAGGGGTTCTCCTGCTGAGTTGGCGCTGTTGCCTAAAACTCAGCAGATCTATTACCTCCTCTTTGTGACAACGTTCCCCATTATTGGTTCAAGTAAAATATTCATAGAACCTAAATACGCTGAGTTATCTGATTATTACTCTACAGTGAAACAAGGAGGTCTGAACCCAGAGTGTCAGATGGGTTGGAAAGTTCACCAGGTCAAGGCCGTGCATATGAGCAGGTAATTTTAAGCAGCCCTCTAGGGGGCAGTGCTACATTTATGTAGCAACCTCCTCATTAGGTGCTAGGATTAGGTAAATTTAGTTCTGTCTCACTGTATCCAATGGAGCTGCATTTTGGTGTTAGGCAAATTTAGTTTTGGTTCACTGTAACTAATGTGGCTGTGTTTGATTGTTCTGGTCGGTTTTTCAGTGGCTACAGGATAACCTGCTTACCCCTGGTTGGTCCAGAAATGTTCTGGAAGTTAGTGGGCAGGGAGAGTCTAATCAGCAGATGAACATTGGTACAGCCCTGGCCAATCCCTGGGGAGAAGTGCCCAGATGGTCATTGGGAGTCTGTATAAATACTCTGAGACTAAGAACAGCCTGGTCTTTTTCCCTGAGGAGGAGATCACAGCCTAGGGGGGCTGCTAGCCCCTAAGCCTTTCTGCCATGTGCCTGCAGGGTATCAAAGCCCCAGTTGGGTTACCTGGAGGCCTGCTGCTGAAAGTTGTTGAAAGCTGACTGAGGGAATGTCGTTTGAGGATCTAGTCTGGTACCACGGGGTGAAAGTGTCTGGGGGAGAATGGGAAGAGGCAACTAATTTTAAGGATATTTGTGAGTACAGATGGGTGAGAGAGATCCTAGAGACTGTGTGCAGTAGCCATCCCTCTTGTACTAGAATCAGCGGGTTTAAAGACATTGTATCTTGTGTCCTGAAGAGCTCAGCTTCTTAGTGAAAGGACTTTGCTCGGACTGTCCACAGAGGAAGATAAATCTCCTCAAGCACTATTACAGAGCTCAGTCCATCTTTTACTTGTGCAAGGACTTGGCTCACAGTTTTCCATTTACCTTTATCCAATACCCACCCAAGTTTTCATTAAAGCATCATAAAAAGCATACCCCTAGATTGGTTAATGAGCCTGAAGATTGACTGAAACTGTGTGCTTGGCTGCGTGGAAACTACTGGGAAAAGGATCCTGGCAATTTACTAGCGGCTCTCACGGTGGGTAGAGCTACACTTACAGTAGGATCATTTCACGCCAATGTGTTGGTGTGTGTTGGGTGTAAATGGAACATTCTACATATAAACTCTGCAACACATACAATACATCACAACCTGGGGAAATGCGTTTCAGGGAAGATAACTAATGTATTTGGCCTCATGCTGTGAACAAAAAATATCAATGTAATGCACATTATCAAAAAGAAATAAGTTAAAAACATATTAAGTGCATCAGACATGATGTACACCAAGCCTTTAATGGAGTTAAACTGGTTGTAGATGTTAGGCTATAGTTACATATCAAGAAATATTTCAAATATAAAGACAATGTTGGCATTAATAAAAGGTACACAAAAATCTACATTCGTGTTTATTTCTTTTTATTTACATAGAGTAGGATAATTGGGCTGTACTTTTCCGAGGGTATTGACCTGTAATAGGGTGTTTGGTAGTGATCTGTGAAAACAGAGACAGTTTTACTGAAGCCTGCAACCCAGGAAAAAGTCCAGGTGCAAATGTTTGGCGGTTACAATAAAGTACAATCCTTAAACAGCTGCAAATGAAGAAAATTAATTCTTTAACAGCAAAGAAATCCCAATACCCTCCACAAAGAGGAAGCATTAAGAGTGCTGCTTCGCCAATGTTGTATTGAAATGAGGTAAGGTAAGTAAATATATAAAAAAAGCAGTACAGCGCTAAATTCAAATGTGTAAATACAAAACACATGCATAAATGCAATACATTTAAAAAAAAAAAAAGTAGTTTCTGCTACTGCACTTAGACGAACACTCAGGATGAGAAAGAAGTCCCTCCAACCATGAGACTGATGAAGGTAAAAATATGTGTCACCAATCAAAGTAAATACAGCCGCGTTTACCAGAGGCTATGTGACCCCTAATAAGAGTAGTCAATTGCGTTTAATTACAGTATCCAAGCCAAAGGATCAAGGTATCCCGTACATTCACACCCGTCATCAGATATGCGCCAAACAGTGACCAAGTCAGACCAGGAAGTGAACTCTCCGAGCAACGACTCACCCTCCGGGTGATCACAGATCACAAAGCATGTAATAAAAGAATGATCCACATGGCATAATATCGTTTATACTAATTTATTGTTAAAACAAAGTGACACTCACATTTGGGTAGCTTAAAACTAATGTGTGGTAAAAAAAAATCGTAGTTCCAGGAAGCAAGATGGCCGACCATCAATCACGCATGCGTGGTGGGTGTGTATGTGTCTCTTTCCTACGTGTTTCATCATACATGACGTCATCAGCGGCACCCAAGGTAAGTAAATAGTTTTCTAAAGACAATTCATATCCGTTCCTGGTACCCAAAGGAGTTTGCCATCTAATGCCCAAGAAACACATTAAAGTTAGTTTTAACAGAAGCCAACTGGTTTGTGGAAGAAAGCTGGGAAAATATATACAGAACAATGCCAACTTTTGAAATTTGGTTTGTAGGAAGTAGTAACAGAGTTCCATATTGGGTAAGCCAGCAAGGAAGCATCTTTCTTGTGCAGGGTTATTCAATTCATGACGTAAAGAAGGCCTCAGTTGTAGCCCCTGATGTCACCAAGGGGCCACATATAATATTCATTATATGTAATGTTACAGAAGACTGACAGAGACTGCAGGCATATAACAAGAGATAGCTAATCACAGCAGACATATAACAGATAACAGTCACAGAGTGTGAACATGGTACATGGGTAGCTGGAGAGTGACTAACGATGTTCTACAGGAGACAGAAACTGGGCATGTAGTAATGCATGAGGCTGCTAGAGAATGTTGCCATTACAAGCCCATTACAAGTCAATGCTTCCTCTACTATCTGCCGGGGTCCATGAGTAGCCAACAAAAGCTGCACATCAAGTACATCAAGCGATCACATAAGTCCCTTGGACCATATGTTCGGCAACAGAGCCCTAGCGTAATGTATGTTGAATTTTGTTTCCAACCACAGGGATAACCTGCTGTTTGCTGTACCTTCCGTTATTATATACCAGCCTTTTTCAATCAGGGTTCAGTGGAACACCATGGTACCTTCGCAGGCTTCTAGGGATTCTTTGAGGAAGGAACGATTTCTGCCTTTCAAATAATTTTCCACTGACACCATCGATCTTTTTAGTTATCTTCCCAAAGGCCACAAATGCAAGGAGCATTCTTCCCACTGACCACCACGCTAATGTACCGTAAGCTGTAGTACAGTAATTATAAGTAGGGGTTCCCTAAGTCCAGAAAATTATTTCAAGGGTTCCTTCATGTTAAAAAATGTATATACTATTAGTTTTTAGGGTAAATTGTGCCTTCTGTCAATGGCGGTCACTCCATTAGGGGTGCAGGGGCGCCGCCCCCCTGATCTACATGCAGGGCACCGGACGCATGGATTTCAATTTTTTTTATTTTTATGAAGCACATGATTAAAGCTTGAGACTATAATCGGTTTTAAAAAAAGGGTGAGCTCGGGGCTCAGAGCACTGCGTGCTGGGCACACCCAGTTGTGTGACAATAGCAAAATAATATTCGCTATTGTCTAACTGCTTCTCCTCCCAGACAGTCAGGAAGTGGGCCCTGAGACCCAATTTTCCAAGAGAAGAAGCGACCATATTGGATGTATGGGGAGATCCGGGAGATGGCCATCCTCATCGGAGCGATCTCTCTGCTCTACATCACTGCCAACACAGCCACAACAAGCCAGAGCCCGACCGCGTGAGTACCACCCACCGACCAAACCATGTGGAGAATATGATAGGGATAGGGACATAGGGATCTTTTAACAGCAGCCTGCCTGTACACCAGCAGTATCCTGAATATGGGTGTGCGACCCATGGAGCCAACCACCTGATCATCTGATCAAAATATCTAATTTCATCTATATCCACTCTGAAGGAATGATGAAGGAGAAAAGATCAAACTAAAAATCATTGATCGCTGTACACCTGTGATCAGGTCTGTCCTTAATCACAAACATACAGGAAAAAGACAGATGGATCGATGCTGAACATATATGGCCCGCTATATATGATCTAAAACTGGGATCAACATACCTACAACCTTGGAAAGAGATCAAGTGAACATCGCTGTCTCCATTTAGGAGAGCAAAAACAAAAGGGTAGGTATGTATTAAGCTCATCCAATGTATAATACTAGGTAATGTGAGTGATTTGCTAAGTATAAAAACCACTATTTATTAGATACCCAATAATTTAGGGGTTTGTCCATCAAGTTGGCCTCTGAATTGCAAAACCATATAGAAAAAAGGGGGGAGAAAGTTGAAGGATCAAAAGTCCTTCAACAAAAGAATTCTTCAACAAGGCTCAACTGGTTATACAGACTTATAGTAAGTGAACCGCAATTAGTAGAGTAGAAAATTTCATTAATTTATTTAATTAGTTTTAAACAAAACACAACATCAAGAACACCTGATTAAAATGAGACTAGTCAACAAAAACACTAAACAAGGATGGCCACCCGATCGACCATACACACCGCATTCATTCATCCGCTAATGATCTTAATGGTAATACCGGTATTGAGAATGTCAAAAATGTTCATCAATATCAATTTGATAGTCCTGGTGAATGGAGATAATTCAATACTAGTAATGGCTCCAAGAGTATGGTTTTCAGCATCAAGCACTATCCTTATAGCATGCTCCTGTGTACACTATGTCCAGCCAAGCTATCCTTTTGTCACCCAGTAAATATGCGTGAACACTAACCGGCCCACTTTTTTGATTCACCTAATAGACCAATCTGGTAACCATACTCTTGGAGCCATTACTAGTATTGAATTATCTCCATTCACCAGGACTATCAAATTGATATTGATGAACATTTTTGACATTCTCAATACCGGTATTACCATTAAGATCATTAGCGGATGAATGAATGCGGTGTGTATGGTCGATCGGGTGGCCATCCTTGTTTACTGTTTTTGTTGACTAGTCTCATTTTAATCAGGTGTTCTTGATGTTGTGTTTTGTTTAAAACTAATTAAATAAATTAATGAAATTTTCTACTCTACTAATTGTGGTTCACTTACTATAAGTCTGTATAACCAGTTGAGCCTTGTTGAAGAATTCTTTTGTTGAAGGACTTTTGATCCTTCAACTTTCTCCCCCCTTTTTTCTCCATTTAGGAGAGCACCTGAAAGATGGAGGCGATATGAGTGTAGAAAAATCCACTCGTGGGAACACTACAAACGGTGAGATCAATCCAAATCAGTTACTTTTTTACATGTACTGTCAGCAAATTTATGATCATCAATAGGGATGAGCTTCGTGTTCGAGTCGAACATACGTTCGACTCGAACATCGGCTGTTCGATCGTTCGACGAAGATCGAACGATTTGGGCCGTTCGCGCCAAATTCGAGTGACGCGAACGGCCCACAATGCACTACGCCATCGCAGTGTCATCCAGGCGCTGTGATTGGCCAAGCATGCACTGTGACCCCGCATGCTTGGCCAATCACAGCGCCGGCAGCGAGGAGAGCAATGATTGGCCACAGGCAGGATGCCTGTGGCCAATTATTGCTGAGGGTGTTTAGTACACGCCCCACACTATAAAAGGCCGCCAGCACGGCGGCCTAGTGTAGTGTGTTCCGGAGCAGGGAAAGACAAGCATAGGCAGGGACAGTGACATTTATTTCTTTCTTGTTTAACCTGGATTCCTTTAGTTTAGGGAAAGAGAAGGATAGGTAGGGAGAGTGTCAGTGTATTTTACTGTACGAGTCCTTGTTTCTAGGGACAAACAAGGAAAGTGAGGGGATTTCTCCTTGTGCTATAGTGTGCTTTAAAAAAACATTTTTTCTAGGGACAGAAAACTGTAGGTAGGGAGAGTGTCAGTTTCTTTCACTGTGCCAGTCCTTGTTTCTAGGGACAAAGAAGGAAAGTGAGGGGATTTCTCCTTGTGCTATAGTGTGCTTTAAAAAAACATTTTTTCTAGGGACAGAAAACTGTAGGTAGGGAGAGTGTCAGTTTCTTTCACTGTGCCAGTCCTTGTTTCTAGGGACAAAGAAGGAAAGTGAGGGGATTTCTCCTTGTGCTATAGTGTGCTTTAAAAAAACATTTTTTCTAGGGACAGAAAACTGTAGGTAGGGAGAGTGTCAGTTTCTTTCACTGTGCCAGTCCTTGTTTCTAGGGACAAAGAAGGAAAGTGAGGGGATTTCTCCTTGTGCTATAGTGTGCTTTAAAAAAACATTTTTTCTAGGGACAGAAAACTGTAGGTAGGGAGAGTGTCAGTTTCTTTCACTGTGCCAGTCCTTGTTTCTAGGGACAAAGAAGGAAAGTGAGGGGATTTCTCCTTGTGCTATAGTGTGCTTTAAAAAAACATTTTTTCTAGGGACAGAAAACTGTAGGTAGGGAGAGTGTCAGTTTCTTTCACTGTGCCAGTCCTTGTTTCTAGGGACAAAGAAGGAAAGTGAGGGGATTTCTCCTTGTGCTATAGTGTGCTTTAAAAAAACATTTTTTCTAGGGACAGAAAACTGTAGGTAGGGAGAGTGTCAGTTTCTTTCACTGTGCCAGTCCTTGTTTCTAGGGACAAAGAAGGAAAGTGAGGGGATTTCTCCTTGTGCTATAGTGTGCTTTAAAAAAACATTTTTTCTAGGGACAGAAAACTGTAGGTAGGGAGAGTGTCAGTTTCTTTCACTGTGCCAGTCCTTGTTTCTAGGGACAAAGAAGGAAAGTGAGGGGATTTCTCCTTGTGCTATAGTGTGCTTTAAAAAAACATTTTTTCTAGGGACAGAAAACTGTAGGTAGGGAGAGTGTCAGTTTCTTTCACTGTGCCAGTCCTTGTTTCTAGGGACAAAGAAGGAAAGTGAGGGGATTTCTCCTTGTGCTATAGTGTGCTTTAAAAAAACATTTTTTCTAGGGACAGAAAACTGTAGGTAGGGAGAGTGTCAGTTTCTTTCACTGTGCCAGTCCTTGTTTCTAGGGACAAAGAAGGAAAGTGAGGGGATTTCTCCTTGTGCTATAGTGTGCTTTAAAAAAACATTTTTTCTAGGGACAGAAAACTGTAGGTAGGGAGAGTGTCAGTTTCTTTCACTGTGCCAGTCCTTGTTTCTAGGGACAAAGAAGGAAAGTGAGGGGATTTCTCCTTGTGCTATAGTGTGCTTTAAAAAAACATTTTTTCTAGGGACAGAAAACTGTAGGTAGGGAGAGTGTCAGTTTCTTTCACTGTGCCAGTCCTTGTTTCTAGGGACAAAGAAGGAAAGTGAGGGGATTTCTCCTTGTGCTATAGTGTGCTTTAAAAAAACATTTTTTCTAGGGACAGAAAACTGTAGGTAGGGAGAGTGTCAGTTTCTTTCACTGTGCCAGTCCTTGTTTCTAGGGACAAAGAAGGAAAGTGAGGGGATTTCTCCTTGTGCTATAGTGTGCTTTAAAAAAACATTTTTTCTAGGGACAGAAAACTGTAGGTAGGGAGAGTGTCAGTTTCTTTCACTGTGCCAGTCCTTGTTTCTAGGGACAAAGAAGGAAAGTGAGGGGATTTCTCCTTGTGCTATAGTGTGCTTTAAAAAAACATTTTTTCTAGGGACAGAAAACTGTAGGTAGGGAGAGTGTCAGTTTCTTTCACTGTGCCAGTCCTTGTTTCTAGGGACAAAGAAGGAAAGTGAGGGGATTTCTCCTTGTGCTATAGTGTGCTTTAAAAAAACATTTTTTCTAGGGACAGAAAACTGTAGGTAGGGAGAGTGTCAGTTTCTTTCACTGTGCCAGTCCTTGTTTCTAGGGACAAAGAAGGAAAGTGAGGGGATTTCTCCTTGTGCTATAGTGTGCTTTAAAAAAACATTTTTTCTAGGGACAGAAAACTGTAGGTAGGGAGAGTGTCAGTTTCTTTCACTGTGCCAGTCCTTGTTTCTAGGGACAAAGAAGGAAAGTGAGGGGATTTCTCCTTGTGCTATAGTGTGCTTTAAAAAAACATTTTTTCTAGGGACAGAAAACTGTAGGTAGGGAGAGTGTCAGTTTCTTTCACTGTGCCAGTCCTTGTTTCTAGGGACAAAGAAGGAAAGTGAGGGGATTTCTCCTTGTGCTATAGTGTGCTTTAAAAAAACATTTTTTCTAGGGACAGAAAACTGTAGGTAGGGAGAGTGTCAGTTTCTTTCACTGTGCCAGTCCTTGTTTCTAGGGACAAAGAAGGAAAGTGAGGGGATTTCTCCTTGTGCTATAGTGTGCTTTAAAAAAACATTTTTTCTAGGGACAGAAAACTGTAGGTAGGGAGAGTGTCAGTTTCTTTCACTGTGCCAGTCCTTGTTTCTAGGGACAAAGAAGGAAAGTGAGGGGATTTCTCCTTGTGCTATAGTGTGCTTTAAAAAAACATTTTTTCTAGGGACAGAAAACTGTAGGTAGGGAGAGTGTCAGTTTCTTTCACTGTGCCAGTCCTTGTTTCTAGGGACAAAGAAGGAAAGTGAGGGGATTTCTCCTTGTGCTATAGTGTGCTTTAAAAAAACATTTTTTCTAGGGACAGAAAACTGTAGGTAGGGAGAGTGTCAGTTTCTTTCACTGTGCCAGTCCTTGTTTCTAGGGACAAAGAAGGAAAGTGAGGGGAATTCTCCTTGTGCTATAGTGTGCTTTAAAAAAACATTTTTTCTAGGGACAGAAAACTGTAGGTAGGGAGAGTGTCAGTTTCTTTCACTGTGCCAGTCCTTGTTTCTAGGGACAAAGAAGGAAAGTGAGGGGATTTCTCCTTGTGCTATAGTGTGCTTTAAAAAAACATTTTTTCTAGGGACAGAAAACTGTAGGTAGGGAGAGTGTCAGTTTCTTTCACTGTGCCAGTCCTTGTTTCTAGGGACAAAGAAGGAAAGTGAGGGGATTTCTCCTTGTGCTATAGTGTGCTTTAAAAAAACATTTTTTCTAGGGACAGAAAACTGTAGGTAGGGAGAGTGTCAGTTTCTTTCACTGTGCCAGTCCTTGTTTCTAGGGACAAAGAAGGAAAGTGAGGGGATTTCTCCTTGTGCTATAGTGTGCTTTAAAAAAACATTTTTTCTAGGGACAGAAAACTGTAGGTAGGGAGAGTGTCAGTTTCTTTCACTGTGCCAGTCCTTGTTTCTAGGGACAAAGAAGGAAAGTGAGGGGAATTCTCCTTGTGCTATAGTGTGCTTTAAAAAAACATTTTTTCTAGGGACAGAAAACTGTAGGTAGGGAGAGTGTCAGTTTCTTTCACTGTGCCAGTCCTTGTTTCTAGGGACAAAGAAGGAAAGTGAGGGGATTTCTCCTTGTGCTATAGTGTGCTTTAAAAAAACATTTTTTCTAGGGACAGAAAACTGTAGGTAGGGAGAGTGTCAGTTTCTTTCACTGTGCCAGTCCTTGTTTCTAGGGACAAAGAAGGAAAGTGAGGGGATTTCTCCTTGTGCTATAGTGTGCTTTAAAAAAACATTTTTTCTAGGGACAGAAAACTGTAGTTAGGGAGAGTGTCAGTTTCTTTCACTGTGCCAGTCCTTGTTTCTAGGGACAAAGAAGGAAAGTGAGGGGAATTCTCCTTGTGCTATAGTGTGCTTTAAAAAAACATTTTTTCTAGGGACAGAAAACTGTAGGTAGGGAGAGTGTCAGTTTCTTTCACTGTGCCAGTCCTTGTTTCTAGGGACAAAGAAGGAAAGTGAGGGGATTTCTCCTCGTGCTATAGTGTGCTTTAAAAAAACATTTTTTCTAGGGACAGAAAACTGTAGGTAGGGAGAGTGTCAGTTTCTTTCACTGTGCCAGTCCTTGTTTCTAGGGACAAAGAAGGAAAGTGAGGGGAATTCTCCTTGTGCTATAGTGTGCTTTAAAAAAACATTTTTTCTAGGGACAGAAAACTGTAGGTAGGGAGAGTGTCAGTTTCTTTCACTGTGCCAGTCCTTGTTTCTAGGGACAAAGAAGGAAAGTGAGGGGATTTCTCCTTGTGCTATAGTGTGCTTTAAAAAAACATTTTTTCTAGGGACAGAAAACTGTAGGTAGGGAGAGTGTCAGTTTCTTTCACTGTGCCAGTCCTTGTTTCTAGGGACAAAGAAGGAAAGTGAGGGGATTTCTCCTTGTGCTATAGTGTGCTTTAAAAAAACATTTTTTCTAGGGACAGAAAACTGTAGGTAGGGAGAGTGTCAGTTTCTTTCACTGTGCCAGTCCTTGTTTCTAGGGACAAAGAAGGAAAGTGAGGGGAATTCTCCTTGTGCTATAGTGTGCTTTAAAAAAACATTTTTTCTAGGGACAGAAAACTGTAGGTAGGGAGAGTGTCAGTTTCTTTCACTGTGCCAGTCCTTGTTTCTAGGGACAAAGAAGGAAAGTGAGGGGATTTCTCCTTGTGCTATAGTGTGCTTTAAAAAAACATTTTTTCTAGGGACAGAAAACTGTAGGTAGGGAGAGTGTCAGTTTCTTTCACTGTGCCAGTCCTTGTTTCTAGGGACAAAGAAGGAAAGTGAGGGGATTTCTCCTTGTGCTATAGTGTGCTTTAAAAAAACATTTTTTCTAGGGACAGAAAACTGTAGGTAGGGAGAGTGTCAGTTTCTTTCACTGTGCCAGTCCTTGTTTCTAGGGACAAAGAAGGAAAGTGAGGGGATTTCTCCTTGTGCTATAGTGTGCTTTAAAAAAACATTTTTTCTAGGGACAGAAAACTGTAGGTAGGGAGAGTGTCAGTTTCTTTCACTGTGCCAGTCCTTGTTTCTAGGGACAAAGAAGGAAAGTGAGGGGATTTCTCCTTGTGCTATAGTGTGCTTTAAAAAAACATTTTTTCTAGGGACAGAAAACTGTAGGTAGGGAGAGTGTCAGTTTCTTTCACTGTGCCAGTCCTTGTTTCTAGGGACAAAGAAGGAAAGTGAGGGGAATTCTCCTTGTGCTATAGTGTGCTTTAAAAAAACATTTTTTCTAGGGACAGAAAACTGTAGGTAGGGAGAGTGTCAGTTTCTTTCACTGTGCCAGTCCTTGTTTCTAGGGACAAAGAAGGAAAGTGAGGGGATTTCTCCTTGTGCTATAGTGTGCTTTAAAAAACCTTTTTTTCTAGGGACAGAAAACTGTAGGTAGGGAGAGTGTCAGTTTCTTTCACTGCGCCAGTCCTTGTTTCTAGGGACAAAGAAGGAAAGTGAGGGGAATTCTCCTTGTGCTATAGTGTGCCAAAGCATTCCTCATCAACCATCTTTGAAATCCTTGTTTTTTGGACAGTCAGGGAAATTGTCGTTGTGCTATTCTGTGCAAAAGCAATAATCCTCAACCATATTTAGAAATCCTTAAGTAAAGGGACAGAGAAGGACACCTGAAGGTAGCCCTTATTGCTTTTTTCCCATCTCCCTGCAGGCCATCTATTAGAATGTCTGGAAGGCAAACAAGGAGAGGCAGACAGTCAGGAGGCAATAAAAGAGGGCAAGCAGGCTCTGTGTCTGGGGGCAACAGTGCTGGTCGTGGACGCGGTGCATTGTCATCAGCACATGGCCATGGGACACGCTTGTCCTTCTTTTCGGCAGCTGGACATGTTGAGCCACATCATGCCGAAGACTTGGTAGAGTGGATGACCAAGCCCTCCTCCTCCTCCTCATCCTCTCTCACCCAGGCTCAGGGTACTGGCAAAGCAGCTGGCAAAGCAGCTGCCAAAGCGTCCTCTTCCCTGGTATCAATGTCAGACTCATCATCAGTCACTCCTTCCCTAGACCCACCATGTCCTCCTCCTGAGGAGTCCCCCGAACTGTTTGAGCACAGTGTTGGGTACATGCTCCAGGAGGATGCCCAGCGTTTCAAAGGGTCTGATGATGAAACCCAGCTACAGGAAGGCAGTAGCGTGAGAGCAGACAGAGGGGATGCTCAAGAAGGACACCAATCTGGCAGTCATGTTCCAGCAGCTGTAGCATACTGCCAGATTGGCTCCAGTGATGAGGAGGGAGGGGATGATGAGGTCACTGACTCCACGTGGGTGCCTAATAGGAGAGAGGAGGAGGAGGAGGATGAGGAGGAGGCACATCTCCAACGAGACAGGATGCCCTTTGGTGGCCAGCGTAAGGGCAGTACACCGACGGAATCACACCGCACAGCTCCGCCTGTGCAGGGCGCTGCCTCTGCCCGTCATTCAAAAAGTTCCTTGGTGTGGGCCTTTTTTGAGGCTAGTGCATCAGATCGCACAGCTGCTGTTTGCAACATATGTCTCAAGCGTATATCGCGTGGCCAAAACATCAGCCGCTTGGGTACCACATGCCTGACCAGACATATGTTGACCTGCCATGCAGCTCGTTGGCAAGCCTACCTCAAAGACCCACACCAAAGAACAAAGCGGACCTCTCCTTGCACCGCATCAGCTGGGATCTCCAACCCCACTATAACTTCAGTCCTCTCTGAAACATGCACTGAGAGGAATGAAGGTGTAGAATTAGGTGTGTCACAGCCAAGTACTTGCGGCCACTCTGCTAGCAGTACACCGACGTCCGATTCTAGCAGGCAAATTTCCCTGCCCCAGCTGCTGGACCGTCGAAAGAAGTTCACTCCCAGCCATCCACATGCCCAGCGGTTGAATGCTAGCTTGGCTAAATTGCTAGCGCTTCAACTGCTGCCTTTTCAGTTGGTAGACTCGGCCCCCTTCCGTGAGTTTGTGCAATGTGCGGTTCCTCAGTGGCAGGTTCCCAAACGCCACTTTTTCTCACGGAAGGCTATTCCGGCTCTCTACCGGCATGTGGAAGGCAATGTCTTGGCCTCGCTGGACAGGGCGGTCAGCGGTAAGGTGCATATTACCGCTGACTCATGGTCCAGCAGGCATGGACAGGGACGTTACCTTTCTTTCACGGCCCATTGGGTCACTCTTTTGGCAGCTGGGAAGGATGCAGGACAAGGTGCAGTAGTGTTGGAGGTTGTTCCACCGCCACGCCTCCAAAATGCTACTACTGGTTGTGACACACCTCTCTCCTCCACCCCCTCCTCTTCTTCTTCCTCCATGGCCTCTTCCTGTGGTTTGTCCTATGAACCAGCGGTGCTCCGTAGCCGTTCACGGGGCTACGCAAGTACGCAGGCAAAAAGATGCCATGCCGTGCTTGCGCTGGTGTGTTTGGGGGACAGAAGCCACACTGGGGCAGAGGTCCTGTCTGCTCTGCAGGGCCAGGCCGAGAGGTGGTTGACGCCACGCCAGCTTAAGCCAGGAATGGTGGTTTGCGACAATGGCACCAACCTCCTCTCCGCCCTCCGACAGGGACAACTGACCCATGTGCCCTGTGTGGCTCACGTCCTTAACCTGGTGGTGCAGCGGTTCTTGGGCAGGTACCCAGGCTTACAGGATGTCCTGAGGCAGGCCAGGAAAGTCTGTGTGCATTTCCGCAGATCTTATAATGCCAGTGCTCGCCTGGCTGAGCTGCAAAAGGAGTTGAACCTGCCCAAGAACCGCCTTATATGTGACATGCCCACCAGGTGGAACTCAACGTTGGCCATGCTGCAGCGGCTGCACACGCAGCAGAGGGCCATCAATGAGTACCTGTGCGACTACGGCACCAGGACAGGGTCAGGGGAGCTTGGTTTTTTTCTCCACGCCAGTGGGGCATGATCAGGGATGCATGCACTGTCCTGGCACCATTTGAGGAGGCCACGAGGATGGTGAGCAGTGACAGTGCATGCATCAGTGACACTGTACCTCTTGTCCACCTGTTGGAGCACACGCTGCGTGGAATAATGGACAGGGCACTTGAGGCAGAACAGAGGCAGGAAGAGGAGGACTTCCTTGCCTCTCAAGGCCCCCTTTACCCAGACAGTGTTCCTTCTGTCCCACCCATCGCACAGGAAGAGGAAGAGGAGGAGGAGGAGGAGGAGGATTGTGTCAGCATGGAGGTGGAGGCTGGCACTCAGCATCATCAGCAGCAGTCTTTTAGGGATGATTTACAGTCCCAAGAAACCAGTGGACTTGTACGTGGCTGGGAGGAGGTGGCTGCAGATCATGTCGTCCTTAGTGACCCAGAGGACTCCGGAGCGAATGCCTCAGCAAACCTACGCTGCATGGCCTCCCTGATCCTGCAAAGTCTGCGGAAGGATCCTCGTATTCTTCGGATCAAGGAGAGGGACCATTACTGGCTGGCCACTCTCCTTGATCCACGGTACAAGGGTAAGGTTGCGGGCCTTATGTTACCTTCGCAGAGGGAGCAGAGGATGAGACAACTCCGGGAGGCCTTGCAGAAAGGTCTGTGCAATGCGTTCCCAGAGACTGGGAGGTTACAAACTCCTGGTCCTGGACAACGAGTTGCTGAGGCTTCGGCCAGTCAAAGAAGGAGCGGTGGGGAAGGTGGCCGTCTGACCGATGCGTTCAGACAATTCTTTAGTCCGCAGCCCCAAAGTATGATCGGTTCCAGCAACCATCGCCAGCGTCTGATAAACATGGTGCAGGAATATCTAGGGGCAAGGTCAGACTTGGACACCTTCCCCACCGAAAATCCTCTGGCTTACTGGGTCTTGAGGATGGATCACTGGCCAGAGCTTGCACAGTATGCAATTGAGCTACTGGCCTGTCCTGCATCCAGCGTTCTTTCGGAACGCACATTCAGTGCTGCTGGAGGATTTGTCACGGATCACAGGGTGCGCCTGTCCACCGACTCGGTTGATCGACTGACTTTCATCAAGATGAACCAGTCTTGGATCACCACCAGCTACCACACACCTGATGCTGATATAACAGACTAATTGATTTTAACATGTCACATCCCTTCAAGACTGATGCTGATGCTGAGTGCCTGTGCTGTTATGTTGACTGGCTATCCTCCTCCTCCGAGTCCTCAATGATACGATTGATGATGATAGCTTGGAAGATCATTTTTGTTTATGGGTGCCGCCACCAGTGGCTAAGGCCCAATTTTTCAGCCCCTGTTTTACAGGGGCGTGTAATTACAATTTTTTTAGCAATAATTTGCCATAGGGCTCATTGCTGTGCTCCAAGTACAGTATCTGTGAGGGGTTGGAGTGTTGTGGCACCAGTGCCTAAGGCCCAATTTTTCAGCCCCTGTTTAACAGGGGCGTGTCATTACAATTTTTGAAGCAATACTTTGCAACAGGGCTCATTGCTGTGCTCCAAGTAACGTATCTGTGAGGGGTTGTAGTGTTGTGCCACCAGTGCCTAAGGCCCAATTTTTCAGCCCCTGTTCAACAGGGGCATGCAATTACAATTCTTGATCTAATAATTCACAGCAGGGCCCATTGCTGCACCCACCAAGAGTAACTCTGAGGGCTTACAGTGTTGTGGCAACGCCACCACCACCACCACCACCACGAAAGGCCCAATTTTTCAGCCCCTGTTCAAAAGGGGCATGTAATTACAATTCTTGATCTAATAATTCACAGCAGGGCCCATTCCTGCACCCACCAAGAGTAACTCTGAGGGCTTACAGTGTTGTGGCAACACCACCACCACCACCACCACGAAAGGCCCAATTTTTCAGCCCCTGTTCAAAAGGGGCATGTAATTACAATTCTTGATCTAATAATTCACAGCAGGGCCCATTCCTGCACCCACCAAGAGTAACTCTGAGGGCTTACAGTGTTGTAGCAACACCACCACCACCACCACCACCACGAAAGGCCCAATTTTTCAGCCCCTGTTCAACAGGGGCATGCAATTACAATTCTTGATCTAATAATTCACAGCAGGGCCCATTGCTGCACCCACCAAGAGTAACTGTCAGGGCTTACAGTGTTGTGGCACCAGCACCACCATCAAAGGCCCAATTTTTACTACCACTGTTCAACAATTATATGTAATTAAAATTCCTGATATAATAGTTGACAGCAGGGCGTTCCAGCACCAACCAAGAGTAACTGTGAGTGCTTACAGTGTTGTGCCAACACCAACAACTAAGGGGCCTATTTCTGCAGAGTATATACGGCAGGTCCCTACTTTCAAACATCCAACTTACAAACGACTCCTACTTGCAAACGCAAGAAGACAACAGGAAGTGAGAGGAAATCTACCCCTAGGAAGGAAAATTCTCTCCTGTAAGAATAAATATGGGAGAAAGGTGTCTCCTCTGTACTGATGCTTTATCAGCAATCCTTGTTTCAAGAAAAACACCACATTTCAAAAACAGTTGACATTGGGATGGAAAGTGAGGTGAAATGTTCTGAACAGGGGCACAGACAGCAAAACAAATGTTACAGGGGTGATAACCCTTACCTATGTTTTCCAAAAAGTTTAAAAATAGATTTTTGGGCTGGAGCTACACTTCAACAATGTACCTGTTCAAAATTACAAACAGATTCTACATAAGAACAAACCTACAGTCCCTGTCTTGTATGCACCGCCTGTATACGGCTGTTCAGAGTATATAGGGCCTTTTTTATTTTATGTGCGGGGTTCCCCTTAATATCCATACAAGACCCAAAGGGGCTGGTAATGGGCTGGGGTAGGGGGGGGTCATGGGGTAGCTATGCCATTTTTCTTAAAGATTTTCATCCATATTACCGGGACCAGACATTACATTAAAGCCGCAAGCAGTTTTAAATGGCTTTTTTTTCCTTTAGAAGTGTCATTTTGTGCAGGGACAGTTCTAAACACGGGAAACACGTGGCACTTCACAGGCATACTTTAGACACCCCCCAGGTACGATATTTAAAGGAATATTTGACTTTTTTTTTTCACTTTATGCATCATTAAAATGACTGCTCCCGAAAAACGACCGTTTTTAAAACTTCTTTTTGCATTGATACATGTCCCCTGGTGCAGAACCCGGGTTCCCAAACCCTTTTTAGGACAATAACATGCATAATAGTTGTTATAATTAGCACTTTAGAATCCGAACGTTCGCATCCATTGTATTTAATAGGGTTCTAATGTTCGTACGAACTTTCGGTCCGTTCGCGGGTTCTGGTGCGAACCGAACCCGGGGGTGTTCGGCTCATCACTAATCATCAACACCGGATCTCGTGTATAGCAATATGCAAAATAACCCAGTGAAAACAGACATTTATTAACGCGGGTCACAGTAAAGTTCAGATTTAATCTACTATTTACCTTTACATCTTTTCCTGACTTCCTAAAAACGATCAAATTTCTTGTCACAACCATTTTCATTCCCATGATAGACAGCCTATTGCACTTGAAGGAGGATCCTCTCCGGGCATTTAACCATTTGGACTAATCTATGAATACTGGATGGATGATTTGATAGCAGATTGATTGTGGTGTGTATGGCTGGCCGGGTGGCCACCCATGTTCTTAGGTTTTAAGACTAGTCTCATTTTAATAATAGTTAAAGGGTTTTGTAACAGTGTTTGTTTTCTAGATCCATTTGTATTAATATATTGCGGTTTGTTTAATAAATACACAATTTTCACCAGTTCCTTTTTGAAGAATTTCTCTTGGAAGGATTCTCTTTTTATCTTTCCTCTTTTCTTATATCTTTTAACAGTCCGACTGACCAAACTGCCTAATAAACAATATTATTTAATTCAATCGAAATGAATCTGTTATGCTAATGTAGCACCCTCTAGGTAGGTAGGTGCTAGAGGTAGCATTCTTTGTTAGGATAGGTAAATTTAAGCAAGCCTAGCAGGTTGCTAGGCCTGTTTGTTTTCATTCTGGGCTGGGAGTGGCTTAGGGTAGCAGCTGGTGACTCACTGGCAGCACTGAAACCTCCCCTCTTCTTTTCAGAGTTTGCTGGAAAATTCTGGAAAGAGAGGAGGAGAGGAGAGAGGGAGCTGCCTGGGGTGTTTTAGGGAGCCCTGACCAATCCCCAACTTTGATTGGCAGGGGGCAGGCCTACTTAAATACCTAGGGTCAGCCCAGCTGGGGAGGAGTTGTCGGGAGGAAGAGCTGAAGGGAGAGAGTGTGGAGGCTGTCAGGGCCTTTGAGGGAGCTCCCCAGTCTGCGGGGGTAACCTTGGGCCTGGGCTCGGGTGCAGCCGGGATCACCTTCAGGAATGCATGAAGAGGTCTTGGACCGGAGGAACAAGAGAGAGCAAGGAGAGGACAGTGAGAGAGAGCACTACTAAAAGACTCCAGGGAGGACAACGGGTTGCAGCCAAGAGGGCTAATGAGTGAGGCACAGCCGGGAGGACTGGGGAGGCACGCCTGAGAGGACTAGGAGCCTGCAGTCTGAAAGGGGCAGTGGAGAGAGGCAGCAGCAGCCAGGAGGGCTGGCAGGGCCTGAAGATGGCTTACTGGACTCAATAGCTGCGTGTAGGACGGCTAGCACCAGAGACTTTCTATTTTGCTACACTATAGGGGCCCACGGTCCCTGCTTGCAAAGGGCATTTGATAAAGGCCTTGCTGAGTCAGTGTCAAGCCTAACCACTTTGTACTAGCTGTGCCTGAAAATTAGAGAGTAAGCGATGTGCTGGAGGAGAAAGACCTGAAGATTAGAGAGGAAGTGGTGTGCTGGAGGAGAAAGACCTGAAGATTAGAGAGGAAGTGGTGTGCTGGAGGAGAAAGAGTTGAAGATTAAAGAGGAAGCAATGTGCTGGAGGAGAAAGACCTGAAGATTAGAGAGGAAGTGATGTGAAGGAGGAGAAATGGAGAGTATATACTAGACTGTATATAGTTGTCCCAAGCAAGCTCTACCAATTTTACTGGGCATTCCATATTTCCCTTACCCCATCAAGTTTAATCCCCTTAATAAAAAAAAAAAAAAAAAAAAAAACCAAGCATGTGGACTTCTATGTCTTTGAGTGTTTGTGAATTGAATGCCGGGCTGGGCAGGGTGACAGACAATCTAAACTTTCAGCAGCCCCTACGGGGGTACCGCTACGCTAAATACCCCAAACTCCCCTCTATTTTATAACAGAAGACAGTGGCGGCTGGTGCTTCATTTTTTGGGGGGTGCAGGGGCCATCCGCCCCCTCCCAAAAAATGAAGCACCAGCCACCACTGCCTTCTGTTATAAAATAGCGGGGAGTTTGGGGTATTTAAAAACACTGTGATCTGATATCCCTCTTCTAAGATATTTTGTGCCATGCTGTTTGACAGGTGCTCTTTAAACATGGTAGCATGGTATCATGTAACATTCACTTACTACCAGAACTGTGAACTTTTAACTTCTATTATTACAGATGCCAAGAACATACCAATGTGATTTATTGTATTTAATTAACACAAGAGTTTAATAGGCCGTCCTACTTATAAAAATGGGAACCTTGGTTGCCACACCTTGCATTAGATGTGTATTTACTTTCAATTATATCTTTAATATTGGAAAAAGGTAGAGCACAGGCAGACTTGTACACTGCAAACTTTTCTGCTACATGAAAGCATGCTGTGCTGAGTTTGCTGCAGGCTCTTTTGGATTTGTTGAAAATGTATGTAAATTCTTTATGATACTGAATATACAACACAGCAAAAAACAGAGATGCTATGAAGGTAGTGCATATTATGGAGCCTTGACCCACTAATTCCGCCATGAGGACAGAGCATCATGATCTGGAAGCTGTCAGAAATTGAAGTGGCTGAAAGACTGGAGGATCTGCAGCCCTGTGCCTTCTGAAGGTCAATGGAAGAGATGAAGGTCAATGGAAGGGTCAGGAGAGGGCCAACATGCATCCTCAACCTTGTAAAAATTGGGTCTATAATAGACCGAACGAGGGTGGAAATGCGAACAGCACAACACCTTTGCACCCTCAACAACACACCTTCAGTTTCAGACGAGGACAATCTGATCCTTGATGGAGGTGCCCCCACCCATTCACAGTTTGATCCCATTAGGGGCGAAAAGGGTGGTCTGGAGGCACACCCTACTACATTCATTGAAAGTTCAAGAACCCTCGATTCAGCTCTATAAATCACCCTGATACATTAACTTTCTCTAGATCATACTCTTGTTATTCATTCCTGAGTGTATAAGCTTATGTACGCTACTGTATGTATGCCAAATAACCGTATACAAACTTTTCTGTCTTTCTTTTGTATACCACAATAAAAATATTGAACAGAAAATAAAAAAAAGAAAGGAATATATGGATGGATGAATAGGATGGATGGAGTGAATTGATGGATGAATGGACTGGAAGGAATGGATATATGGATGGATGGGATGGGATGGATTGTAAGGAATAGATGAATGAATAGGATGGATGGATGGAGTGAATTGATGGATGAATAGACTGGAAGGAATGGATAGATGGATGGATGGGATGGATTGGAAGGAATGGATGGATGAATAGGATGGATGGATGTAGTGAATTGATGGATGAATAGACTGGAAGGAATGGATGGAATGGATAGATGGATGGGATGGGATGGATTGGAAAGAATGGATGGATAAATAGACTGGAAGGAATGGATGGAATGTATAGATTGGAAGGAATGGATGGATGAATAGACTGGAAGGAATGGATGGAATGTATAGATGGATGGATGGATGGGATGGATTGGAAAGAATGGATGGATGAATAGACTGGAAGGAATGGATGGAATGGATAGATGGATGGATGGGATGGATTGGAAGTAATGGATGGATGAATAGGATGGATGGATGGAGTGAATTGGTGGATGAATAGACTGTAAGGAATGGATGGAATGGATAGATGGATGGATGGGATGGATTGGAAGGAATGGATGGATGAATAGGATGGATGGATGGAGTGAATTGATGGATGAATAGACTGGATGGAATGGATAGATGGATGGATGGATGGATTGGAAAGAATGGATGGATGAATAGACTGGAAGGAATGGATGGAATGTATAGATGGATGGGATGGGATGGATTGGAAGGAATGGATGGATGAATAGACTGGAAGGAATGGATGGAATGTATAGATGGATGGATGGGATGGATTGGAAAGAATGGATGGATGAATAGACTGGAAGGAATGGATGGAATGGATAGATGGATGGATTGGAATAAATGGATGGATATATGGATGGATGAAGTGAATTGATGTATGGATAGAAAAAGATGACACATATACACTCTCATTTGTTACTTTTTCTGAAATAAACAAGTTTAGACAATAGTTTATAATATCAGATGCTTATGTTTGTAAACTTCTGTACACATCACACAGAAAACGATACCATTCTAAACAAAAGCATTCTAAATTTACACTGCGTTGCAGCGACTTTTTCCAGCTGTTTTAATGTGACTTCTGAAATGAAGTGCGGGGTAAACAATGACATCATCATGTGAGATCTGTGCTCAGCTCTAAGAACTCTGACAATGATGGAGAACACTTTAAACCTTGTGCTGAGTTAAGCTGAGGTGGCATGGAAGCGTTTAAATGTAATCAGCACCAGTCCTTCTTTTGGGGTGCAGAAGGGGGTTGCAATGCCCAAAGCTAAGACGGTCTGTTATTAAGGTATAAGATATCCAAGTGGGTCTGATCTCTTGTGATCTCGTTGACTTTGGTCGGAGGCCTGCTTCACATCAACATGTATCCAGCCAGATTCGAGATGCGCTCACTGAAAGCATTTGACACAAGCATATTTTCCCACTGACATAATGCGTGCAATTCTCATACGAATCAAGTTACAGGCTGAGTTTTTGGGAGCAATTAGACCCTTGTTTTTTTCCTTTGACTTTTAGATTTTTTTCACTTTTTTCTTTAGGCGGGGGTTAATGTTTATGCATTTCAAATCTTCATTGAAAGGAAGGGGGTCTCTTAAAGGGGCTCGGTTTTAAAGCAAAACACCTGTGTGAGAAGGATTTTTAAGCTGGCCACACTCCAGCAGAATTTTGTTTGAAAAAGTATGTATTCGGAACATTTTGTATAATTTTCTATTGGTTAGTAAAATCGATTACAACCAGTGAGGGGACAAGGTCATCTAGAGCCCAGGGTGAACGTGCCAAATTGCGCCCCCCAGATCCATCACTTAAAAGGGAAATCCTTACTATAGAAATTAATAAAAAATATAGTATGACGCAAGCAGTGGCGGGACAAGGTCATCTAGAACCCAGAGTAACCATGTCAAATTGTGCCCCCCAGATCCATCACTTAAAAAGGAAAACCTAACCATAGAAATTAATAAAAAATATAGTATGGTGCAAGCAGTGGCAGGACAAGGTCATCTAGAGCCCAGGGCGAACATGCCAAATTGCCTCTGACACCCTGGGTTCAAACATTTTTTTCCCACTAGATAAGAGCAGCAATAAGAAAATACACTAGAATTGGTTAAATCAGAAATAGTTTACTCAATGAGATGAATGGAAAAGAAATTTAAGAGCCAACTTGAGTTTACACATTAAAAGGTTGTCTCTCAAAAGAATGTTATTGGTAGCAAAACAACTATCACCTTTAACCCCCTTGGCGGTATTCCCAAGTCAGGCTCGGGGTGAGTTTTTAATGCTAACAGCGGTAACCCCGAGCCAGACTCGGGCTGCATCGCAGTATCCAGGGGAAGATACTTACCTTGTTCCCTGGATCCTGTAATGTCTCCCCGCAGTGTATGTGAGCCGTGTCTTGCTCGATCCACACTGCCGAGTGCCGAGCTCCGTTCCCTGCGACGTTGCGGCGCACAGGGGGGAGTTCGGCGCCAAATTCAAAAAGTGAAAAACACAATACACATACAGTATACTGTAATCTTACTGATTACAGTACTGTATCAAATAATTACACACCCCCTTTGTCCCTAGTGGTTTGTCCAGTGTCCTGCATGCACTTTTATATTATACAAAACTGTTCTTTCTGCCTGGAAACTGGAGATTGTCCATAGCAACCAAAAAGTGTCCCTTTATGTCAAAAGTGGTTTTAGACCAGCTAAAAAACAACGATAATAAATTAGAATCACTTGCAGAATTGAGCGATAGCGATTTGTGGGGAAATTCGTCATCAAACACTAAATCTAATGACAGCGACAATTCTGCAACTGAGAAAATTTCTGTATTTTTAATTTGATTACATTATTGAATAATTTTTATTATATTTACATTACTATTTGTTATAATTATTTATAGTTATTTATTATATTATAATTTATGATTTTGTGTTTCAAACTTTATCATACCCGGGATGTCTACTAGACTCTTGTTTGGTCAGGTTTAAGTAAGTAATTACTAAGAATTGCAGGCCTACAATACATAACAGCAAATTTCCATGCAAAATAATTGTACCGCTTTTCGTACATAATTCCAGACAGAATGAAACCGCCAGGGAGGTTAAGATTCAAACATTCAACAGTGTACACTATAATTTCTATACCCAAATAAGTGCATATAATGTCTATGTGAATAGGCTACAAGAGAGCAGAGAAAGACTCTTATGAGTGTCAGACCCCTCTCTACTGCTCCTTCACACATAAATGGGAAAAACAGTAGATAAACAACTTTAGCAAACAGGAACAATTCAACCTGCTCTTACAGAGAGTTCTTGGTGAACTGCAGCTTTAATAGGTTCAGCAAAGCAAATCCCTGAAGTGGGGAGGGAGGTAAAAGTAGTCCTGTGTTGCAATCCGGTAAATCTTCAGGTAGCTCTTAGTTGTTTAATTGTATGCAAGAAATATTGAATGGTAAATTAGCTGATCCAATAAATGGTGCATATCCAAACAATATTCATGTGCAAATCAATTAAATTCACAGTGATCACTGACTTAACGATGTTAAAATTCTGTGGAACTACAAGCAACAGCAGAACAATGGATGGCAAAGATGTCTGTATATAGTGTCTATGATATGCTGGAACAGATTCTTGAACTAAAGATGGTAAAAAGTGCAGGAGACAATGATGTCTATATACAGTGTCTATAAGACTGTATATAGTGTCTATGATATGCTGGAACAGACTGTATATAGTGTCTATGATATGCTGGAACATATCCTTGAACTAAAGATGGTAATGAGTGCAGGAGACAATGATGTCTATATACAGTGTCTTTAAGACTGGGCTATCACCCACTAAGCACACTGGAACAGGAGATGTTGATGATGAGGATGGTGATGATGATGAGGATGATGATCTCTCAGGAATGTGGCTCAAGGAATGACATCCAGTCTCTGCCGCACCGCACCACGGCTCACACAAATCCGATATCTCTGCAAGGTGGATGGAACAGGAGCGCCCTCAAGGCTGCCTCCAGACAGTGAAGGTGTCCTTCCAGATATCCACTGGGTAACCGTCATCGCAGGCCGCAACTCAGCTGCAGCTCACCCTATAACAGATCCACGCCGGCCCCAAAAGAGCACGCCAAGCTTCAAGCCTTCCCTCTTATAGTCCCTCACAGCGGTTTGCTCTTCTGCATCAGTCAGCTGGTAGTTGTAGTTTCACATAATACAGCCAGAGGGCGAATCCTATCCGTGTGGACTATATGTCCCAAGATGCTTTGCTCTGTCTTGTTTCTAATTAAGAAAGTAACAGGACTTCCCACACTGGAACACTAGAGGGAAACAGCTTCCCATGAAGCAATGCCACACAGAGTTTCTGATTGCAGGAATCCATCTCCTGGCTATATCTATATATATGTGGTTCTGCACAGCTAGCCTGCACTGTAGCAGTATAGCGGCAACAGGCTAAAGCATGATCCAATTTGCTCCAGTGGGGAAAAAAATCCTTCCCGATCCCCCAAGAGGCAATCAGATTTTTCCTGGATCAACTTTACCTATAAATGTTAGTATCCAGGCCTTTCCTAAAACAATCTACTGAGCTGGCCAGAACCAGCTCTTAAGGGGGTGTCTATTCCACATTTTTACAGCTCTTACTGTGAAGAAGCTTTTCTGTATTTGGAGATTAAATCTCATTTCCTCCAGATGACCTTAAAGTGAATAACTCTACACCAAGTTCACTATATGGTATGGACCACTTATTTTTATTCATTTTTAGGTACTTATATAGCGCTATAGATTTTTTTTTTCCAAATATAGCTTTTTTATTAGTTTTTCAAAATAAAATTAAATATCAAAAGAACAAAAGATCTGAACTCAGCCCACCAAGATACATAATTAGCTCATACCAGTGGAGGACACAGCCTCCTGATCATATAACATATAAGTGTCCGTACATTACATATTGAACCATATATATCTCGGAGTTCCTATTATCTCCTATTATTCTCCTAAAAAAAAAAAAAAAAAAAAAAAAAAGGAAAAAAAAATTTATAGATTTAACGCAACGCTTTACATATATATTGTTGTGTTGTGGTGCTGACATCGCTGGACTCCAGGACGGGTAAGTGTCCTATTATTAAAAGTCAGAAGCTACCGTATGTGTAGCTGCTGACTTTTCATTTTTTGAGGGGAAGGCGGAACTCCGCATTTATATGTGTTCGGGTTTGAAGGGATGAGGTGGCAACCCTAGGCTTGCTATTGGGGGCACTCGGCAAGGAAGGGAGGAGCAAGGACAGCCGGCGGGGGACCCAAAAAGAAGAGGATTGTGCCTTCTCTGTGCAAAACCATTACACGGAGCAGGTAACTATAACACATTTGTTATTTTAATAAAAAATAAATAAAAAAAACAAGCCTTTACATTCACTTAAACCACTTCCAGACCACCCACCCTTGTTATACATTGGTACTGTAACATAGAACACCGTTGTTATGGCAGCAGATAGCTGTCATAACCCTGGTATATTCTTAAACAGCGGGCGGTCCTCTTTCAGATAAAAGTGGTCTCAGCGGCGGATTCGCCAAGAGATCACCTTTATCGGCAGCGGGACAGGTGCTCCCGCCACTCCGCACTGGTCTCCGACGCTTACCGGAGCTGTCGGTAGCGGCGGAGACAATTGGGTCCTTTCCCCTGCCAGGCATGGAGTCGAGTGAGGGAAACATGGCCCCCACTTGGCTCCATACCACTGGATGACGGAAGCAACGTCAAACGTCACTTCCACCCAATAGTCTTAAAGGGGAATTTTTTTTTATTGCATTTAAGTGTAAATGTGAGATCCGAGGTCTTTTTGACCCCAGATCTCACATTAAATAGGGCCTGTCATGCTTTTTTCTATTACAAGGGGTGATTACATTCCTTGTACTAGGAATAAAAGTGACACAAATAAATTTTTTTTTTAAATGGACAGTGTAAAAAATAAAAATAAAAAGTTAAGAATTTTTTTTTTTTTAAAGCGCCCCGTCCTGCCAAGCTCACGCGCAGAAGCGAACGCATACGTAAGTCGCGCCCGCATATGAAAATTGTTTTTAAACCACACATGTGAGGTATCGCAGTGATCGTTAGAGCCAGAGCAAAAATTTTAGTAAAAGACCTCCTCTGTAACTCAAAACTGGGAACCTGTAGAACTTCTTAAACGTCGCCTATGGAGATTTTTAAGTGCCAAAGTTTGTCGACATTACACGAGCGGGCGCAATTTTGAAGCATGACATGTTGGGTATAAATTTACTCGGCGTAACATCATCTTTCACAATATAGAAAACAATTGGCCTAATTTTACTGTTGTCTTATTTTTTCATTAAAAAATGTGTATTTTTTCCCAAAACATTGCGCCTGTAAGACCGCTGCGCAAATATGGTGTGACATAAAGTATTGCAACGATCTGCATTTTATTCTCTAGGGTGTCTTAAAAAATGATATAATGTCTGGGGGTTCTAAGTAATTTTCTAGCAAAAAAGAAAATGATTTAAACTTGTAAACAACACGTTTGAAAAATAGGCCCGGTCCTTAAGTGGTTAAATGACCATTTTTTTTTTGCCTGGAGTTCAGCTTTACATGACATATTGGAGCCCTTCCATCCGGCTCTGCAATCCACAGGCAAGAGGAAGTTCCTCATCATTATGAGATGTTTTGTCTCTTCTATCACACAATAATTCCAGAACTATCACTGCGATTTAACGGCCACTTGCACTTTAATTAGTGATGAGTTCTATGGCCCTCCGATTATGAAAAGGTTTCCTGTGGAAAGTGACCGAACGTGAAATGTGCTGCGTAGAGCCCAGAGGTTGAACTCTTGGCTCCCAGGGTGCACTGTACCATATGTGTAAACTATGTGGCCGGGCCTTGTGTTGGATTTCGTAACACAGCTGCAGCCATCCCCCGGGAATCTCCCCTGAACAGGATTTTGCCTGGGAAGAGACCCTCCAACAGGGAGGGGGGCACCTTCCTCCATCAATCTAGCTGCCAGCAGAACTGCAAGCATTCCACCCCTTGCTACATACTTGTGTGGACACAAAGCCGTTACTCTATGTACTGCCCTAAACAGTAAAACAAATCCTATTTATTTCATTGCTATAGATCAGTTATCTACAACTGGGGTGCCCAATCATTGGCTGCAGCCTTCAGTAGGGGTGCAGGATAACATTAGGGGGTTATAGACTTTCCCTCTCCCACTGTAAGTGATTAATAACAAGCATGCACAGTTTAGAAACAGAGGTGTGTATGCTCGCTATCAGAGCGGATCTACACCCAAAGCCAAAAATGTAAGCTTACCAGTCCTTACTTGTTGTGGTTGCATTTGTTTTCCTTTTGTTGGATTTTCTTTCTTTATTTTATTATTTATCACAGGTACTTACCGTATTTATCGGCGTATAACACGCACCCTAACTTTAAAAGGGAAGTTTAAGGAAAAAAACTTTCCACAGCCCCCTGCGTATAACACGCAGGCACAGGTTACCCATTATTTTTAGGGTAAAAAAGTGAGTGTTATACGCCAATAAATACAGTATATAGAGCTGTCAGTTTACACAGCACTTCACATATACAGTATATTAGCAAAACGTATTAGGACCCCTACCTTTAAACGCACATAAACTTTAAAATGCTATCCCAGTCTGAGGTGTGGGGGGGGGGTTTACTAAAACTGAAGAGTGCAAAATCTGGTGCAGCTGTTCATAGAAACCAATCAGCTTCCAGGTTTTATTGTCAGCGCTTAACTGAAAAAGCTGAAGTTAGAAGCTGATTGGCTACCATGCACAGCTGCACCAGATTTTGCACTCTCCAGTTTTAGTAAATTAACCCACTTAGTCCGTAGGGTTCAATATTGAGCTGGCCCACCCTTTGCAGCTATAACAGCTTCAACTCTCCTGGGAAGGCTGTCCACAAGGTTTAGGAGTGTGTCTATGGGAATGATTGACCATTCTTCTAGAAGCGCATTTGTGAGGTCAAGCACTGATGTTGGACAAGAAAGCCTGACTTGCACTCTCCGCTCATCCCAAAGGTGTTCCATCGGCTTGAGGTCAGGACTCTGTGCAGGTCAGTCCAGTTCCTCCACCTCAAACTCGCTCATCCATGTCTTTATGGACCTTGCTTTGTGCGCTGGTCCAAATCATTTGGTGGAGGGGGATTATGGTATGCAGTTGTTTTTTAGGGGTTGGGGTTGGCCCCTTAGTTCCAGTAAAGGGAACTCTTAAGGCGTCAGCATACCAAGACATTTTGGATAATTTCATGCTCCCAACTTTATGGGAACAGTTTGGAGATGGCCCCTTCCTGTTCCAACATGACTGCACACCAGTGCACAAAGCAAGGTCCATAAAACCATGGATGAGTGAGTGAGTTTGGGGTAGAGGAACTTGACTGGCTTGCACAGAGTCCTGACTTGGTATGTCTTGGTATCTGGACACCTTAAGAGTTCCCTTCAACTAAGGGGCCAAGCCCAACCCCTGAAAAACAACACCAACCCCCCCCCCTCCACCAAATGATGGGGTTGGGCTTGGCCCCTTAGTTCCAGTGAAGGGAACTCTTAAGGTGTCAGCATGCCAAAACATTTTGGACAATTTCATGCTCCCAACTTTATGGGAACAGTTTGGGGATGGTCCCTTCCTGTTCCGACATGACTGCGCACCAGTGCACAAAGCAAGGTCCATAAAGACATGGAGGAGCGAGTTTGGGATGGAGGAACTTGATTGGCCTGCACAGAGTCCTCAAATGAATGAAGCGGAGACTGCGAGCCAGACTTCTCATCCACCATCAGTGCCTTACCTAATAAATGCGCTTCTGGAAGAATGGTCAAACATTCCCATAGACACTCCTATACCTTGTGGACGGCCTTCCCAGAAGAGTTGAAGCTGTTATAGCTGCACAGTAGGGTTGCCACCTCATCCCTTTAAACCCGAACACATATGAATTACACAGGTTCTGAGGCTAATTTAATGCAGATAAGGCATCAATTGGGTTTAATTACCACCTTAATCAGCCACAGAACCTGTGTAATTAATATGTGTTTCGGTTTAACCTCCCTGGCGGTATGATTCTTTCTGGAATTATGTACCAAAAGCGGTACAATTATTTTGCATGGAAATTTGGTGTTATGTATTATAGGCCTGCAATTCTTAGTAATTACTTACTTAAACCTGAGCAAACCAGAGTCTAGTAAACATCCCGGGTATGATAAAGTTTGAAACACAAAATTATAAATTATAATATAATAAATAACTATAAATAATTATAAAAAATAGTAATCTAATTATAATAAAAATTATTCAATAATGTAATCAAATCAAAAACACTGAAATTTGCTCAGTTGCAGAATTGTCGCTGTCATTAGATTTAGTGTTTGATGACGAATTTCCCCACAAATCGCTATCGCTCAATTCTGCGAGTGATTCTATTTTATTATCGCTGTTTTCTAGCTGGTCTAAAACCACTTTTGACATAAAGGGACACTTTTTGGTTGCTATGGACAATCTCCAGTTTCCAGGCAGAAAGAATAGTTTTTATTATATAAAAGTGCATGCAGGGCACTGGACAGACCACTAGGGACAAAGGAGATGTGTAATTATTACATACAGTACTGTAATCAGTAAGATTACAGTATACTGTATGTATACTATGTGTTTACCTTTTTGAATTTGGCGCCCAGTTCCGCTCCCATGCGCCGCTGCGGCTCGCAGGGAACGGAACTAGGAAGTCAGATGGGGTCGAAAGTGCCGACACTCGCCGGAGATCTCCCTGGCGATCACAGCAAAGAACATCATCGCTGGATCGCCAGGAGAAGGTAAGGAAACTCCGCTGCGGGCTCTGCAATGTCTACCCCGAGCGTGACTCGGGGTTACCGATCCTAGCATAAAAAAACAACCCTGAGTCACGCTCGGGATTACCGCTAGGGAGGTTAAAGGGATGAGGTGGCAACCCTACTGTGCAGCTATAACAGCTTCAACTCTTCTGGGAAGGCCGTCCACAAGGTATAGGAGTGTCAATGGGAATGTTTGACCATTCTTCCAGAAGCGCATTTGTAAGGTGGAACTCCGCTCTAAACTTCAGCTACAATGTATACAATAAGTGGCAATCACCTGCATTTTTCAGACACAAAGTATTCAGAGTGCTTTACAACAAAATCTAAAGTGTCTGAGTTATCTTTGAGCGTCTCTTCCAGGCCGAGCTCCGGGATCTCAGCCCCACTGTGAAGGTCTCATTTAGAAATACACTTACACACAGAATGAGCCAGACCCGAGCGATTCTTCCATAACACGGAGGTTGGCCCTTTGTGTACGGGGTCACCAATTGGAAGTGACCTCTGGTATTCCAGCGTTGCACAAGGTCAGAGTGGAAGCGACCTCATTACTTTCCTGAATTAAATCCAAATCGGGAAAATGGATGATGGGCTGATATTTATTTTGATCTACAGATCTGGCGCTTTGTTTTTCTATCATTCTTTATTTTTAACACATCCAATTCGTCAGGCGGGCAGAAAAATAAATCTTTTTTTTGTGAATGGAAATGGCTAGACATCTTCACTTTGGGAGCAATCCCTATTATTCACTGAAAAGCACAGGGGCGAGCTTTGCCCAATCAAGGCAAAGCAACAGGTTTTCTTTAACCCCTCCACTCCCAGCAGTATATAGTTACCTTGTCTTTTCACCCTCGCTATTCAGTGTCAAGAGTGGAAGGAAAAACCTGATACTTTTGACTATAGAGGAGTATGTGACTTGGACACTCACGTTTTTCTATTCTGTACTCAGCTTATGAAGGTAAACTATTTGTTACAACTCTTACCCCCAGCACTTGCAATTTACTGCTTTAAATGATGCTAGCTCCTGCTCTCTCAGTGCTGCTTCCCTGAACTTCCAGGCTTCACAGGAAAGAGTTAAAGTGTTACTAAACCCAGGACCCTGCATTCACTATATCTGGTCCCTCACAGTACACATAACATGGAAAAGCAATTCTTTTAGTAAATATAAACTGCTAAATACCTTTTCTCAGCAGTATATAGCAGTCTTGTGCCTTATATCACTGTCTGGTTAAAGGTTGTAGGAGGAGTTTTCAGTCTACTCTGACTGCCCTATGAGGCTGCAGGACTCCTGACCCCCCCTGTCTGGACAGTGCTGATTGGTCCACACCAAACTGAGTATGTGCAGCTTGCCCCTAATGCCGCATACACACGATTGGAAATTCCGACAACAAAACCATGGATTTTTTTCCGACGGAATGTTGGCTCAAACTTGTGTTGCATACACACGGTCACAGAAATCTTGTCGGAAATTCCGAACGTCAAGAACGCGGTGATGTACAAGACATACGACGAGCCGAGATCAATGAAGTTCAATAGGCAGTTTGGCTCTTCTGCTTGATTCTGAGCATGCATGTTTTTTGTGCATCGGAATTGCATACAGACGATCGGAATTTCCGACAAGAACTTTTCTTGTCGGAAAATATGAGAACCAGCTCTCAAATTTTTGTTGTCGGAGATTCCGACAGAAAATGTCCGATGGAGCCTACACACGGTCGGAATTTCTGACAAAAATCTCACATCAAACATTTGTTGTCAGAATTTCCGATCGTGTGTATGCGGCATAAGGCTCTGTACTATCAGGAGATGGATTGGGGACAGTGAAAGAAGGGGAGGATTAGAGAAGACAGGATCAAACAGCCTTTTTACACAATGCAGAGGATTACCCCTAGGTGCCACAGTGAGTATAACAAGTATGCTTTACTGCATATACAGACTGATTTTACTGCTGTGGGTTTAGTAACATGTTATCCACTTGCCTACCAGCCACCGTCATTATACTGCGGCAGGTCGGCTCGTTCCCGAAAATCGCCGTAGGTGTACGTCGGCTTCTGCACTACTTTTCTGATTTTGATGCAATCGGAGTGCCATAGACTGCAATGTTACATCACAAAAGTCACAAGCAAGTTGCACAACTTTGGGGTTGCAGTAGTGTGAACCCAGCCTCACAGTCCGCTGCGGGACCCTTACACATGTTCGGCAGCGGGTCCTCTTCCTGCTGTCTTGGGGCCCCCCACGGTGGCGAAACACCAGGGGCTGGTCGCAAGGGCGAACTTTGCAGCCATTGCGACTCTGGTAGTTCCGCCACTGAAGTACTTTATGCGGAAACTGGAAATCATTGTAGTAGGCACCGCTACTCCAGGAATTAGCTTCCGGTTCCTGTACCAAGAGGCTGCCCTGCTGCATTGTGAAGACAGGAGGTTTGATCTCTTGGTATGAGCCCCATTCAGGGAACACAGCATTTTCTCAATGAATGCAAAATGTTTTCTGATTGGACAAGGTGGAGAGGCAATACGATGAAGTCACAATTTCACCCAATCAGAGAACACTTTGCATTATTTTAGAGAATTTAAAGTGTTCTCTGAATGGCACCCGTGCCAAGCAAATGATCTTCTGTGTTTACTAAGCAGAAGGACAGTTGCTCGGCACAGAACCCAGAAGCTACCAGCGATCACTGGAGTAGCGATTCCTACTATAGTGATGTCCAGCTTCCACGGGGATCCCACTGGTATGGCACATACATACTGTACTAACATTGGCCCAAGCTGAACTAATGTAACCATGTAAAAATTGCCATGCTAGGAACTCAGCTCTTCTCTTCAACACTTCTCTTTTAAAAACGAGAAGTCATCCGCTGCTTATATAATTGGCAAATAAATTTGTGAGACAATTAGCCTAGGTTCATCGTTTTGCCACTGGGGTGCATTGCAGCAACACACCTCAACGTCCAAGAAAAATGACCCAGACCTCTTCTGGTAGCACAACAGACCACAATATACAGTATGTTAGTGCATTGCCACGTGTTAAAGTGCACTGCAAAGCAGGTGTGTGGCACGATTTGTTGGGTACCATTCACAATCACTGGCAGTGCATTGCTCTAACGGAGGTAACATACATTGCCCTACATTTTGGTAACACGTGTTTTAGTGCAAATTCCCACAATACAATAATGTGAACCAAGCTTTAGAGATGTTTTTATTCTAGCTTGTCTCAGGGTCCTCTCAAGCCTGACACAGAAATTGGGGGGTAATGTTCCAGCAACACCACTACAGAGCTGGGGTACTTTCATTTGCGCCTAGATAGCCCTACAAATCTGGAGGGTGCTGTTGAGAGTGTGCGTGGTAGACAACTCTCTGCATCACACAATATAGGCACTTTAAAGAACCTATCCAAGCACACGTATACACTTCTGTTTAGTCCAGACTGATTGATAGATTAGTGTGTGAGCAGGGTGCATCATGGTGTGCATGGCAATAAATGAGTCACTTATGAACTGTAACAGCGGCATTTAGACTTAAATAGACTCTGCCTGACCCAAGGCCACCAAAGTCACATGGGGCACCAGCATCCAATTGGACAGCTGTGTCCCTGTGAGCGCAGGAAATTATAAAGGAACCAAGTTCCTCACAACTTCCTTTCCCATCTGTATTGCTGTTTTGGTCAAACGCCACCTACAGTGGAGAATACAGACTGCACCTACCTACAAGAGGATATACGGACAAATAGACAGAACCCTCTCCCCATTATGAGGCCCAGTTTGCTCTTAACAGATACAGCCTAAAATTATAGAATTATTTATCCAAACTGCTTACAGCTGTTTCAGGCTTGTTGGCTATCATCAATGTCGTGTCTGGCAGTTTGGTTATGAACACAGACAGGGCTGTTGTGTTTTATATGCAAGGGCTGTTTTTCATCCAGCCCAGCCTCACATGTTATGACTGGTAGCATGTCTTGTATAACTGTTCTATGCATATTCCTGTGTTATGTATTAGTTCTGTGTCTTGCTGCTCACCTTGGTTCTGACTCCTGACTAGTGATGAGCCGAACACCCCCGGGTTCGGTTCGCACCAGAACCCGCAAACAGACCGAAAGTTCGCACGAACTTTAGAACCCTATTAAATACAATGGATGCGAACGTTCGGAATCTAAAGTGCTAATTATAACGACTATTATGCATGTTATTGTCCTAAAAAGGGTTCGGGAACCCGGGTTCTGCACCAGGGGACATGTATCAATGCAAAAAGAAGTTTTAAAAACGGCCGTTTTTCTGGAGCAGTCATTTTAATGATGCATAAAGTGAAAAAAAATAAGTCAAATATTCCTTTAAATATCGTACCTGGGGGGTGTTTAAAGTATGCCTGCGAAGTGCCACGTGTTTCCCGTGTTTAGAACTGTCCCTGCACAAAATTACATTTCTAAAGGAAAAAAAGCCATTTAAAACTGCTTGCGGCTTTAATGTAATGTCTGGTACCGGTAATATGGATGAAAATCTTTAAGAAAAATGGCATAGCTACCCCATCACACCCCCCCCTACCCCAGCCCATTACCAGCCCCTTTGGGTCTTGTATGGATATTAAGGGGAACCCCGCACATAAAATAAAAAAGGCCCTATATACTCTGAACAGCCGTATACAGGCGGTGCATACAAGACAGGGACTGTAGGTTTGTTCTTATGTAGAATCTGTTTGTAATTTTGAACAGGTACATTGTTTAAGTGTAGCTCCAGCCAAAAAATATATTTTTAAGCTTTTTGGAAAACATAGGGAAGGGTTATCACCCCTGTAACATTTGTTTTGCTGTTTGTGCAGTGTGCACCTGTTCAGAACAGTTCACCTCACTTTCCGTCCTAATGACAAATGTTTTTGGAAAATTTGGGGTTTTTATTGAAACAAGAATTGGTGATAAAGAATCAGTGGAGAGGAGACACTTTTTTTCCCATATTAACTCTTACAGGAGAGAATTTGCCTTCCTAGGGGTAGATTTCCTCTCACTTCCTGTTGTATCCTTCCGTTTGCAAGGAGGAGTCGTTTGTAAGTTGGATGTTTGAAAGTAGGGGCCTGCCGTATATACTCAGCTGAAATTTGCCCCTTACATGTTGGTGTTGCCACAACACTGTGAGCCCTCACAGTTACTCTTGGTGGGCGCAGGAATGGGCCCTGCTGTGAATTATTAGATCAAGAATTGTAATTGCATGCCCCTGTTGAACAGGGGCTGAAAAATTGGGCCTTTGGTGGTGGTGGTGGTGGTGGTGTTGACACAACACTGTAAGGCCTCACAGTTAGTCTTGGTGGGCGCAGAAATGGGCCCTGCTGTGAATTATTAGATCAAGAATTGTAATTACATGCCCCTGTTAAACAGGGGCAGAAAAATTGAGCCTTAGGCACTGGTGCCACAACACTGCAACCCCTCACAGATACTGTACTTGGAGCACAGCAATGAGCCCTGTTGCAAAGTATTGCATCAAAAATTGTAATTACACGCCCCTGTTAAACAGGGGCTGAAAAATTGGGCCTTAGCCACTGGTGCTGGTGCCACGACACTGCAACCACTCCCAGATACTCTAGTTGGAGTGCAGGAATGAGCCCTGCTGCAAAGCATTGCATAGAAAATTGTAATAACACACCCCTGTTAAACAGGGGCTGAAAAATTGGGCCTTAGCCACTGGTGGCGGCACCCAGAAACAAAAATGTTCTTCCAAGCTATCATCGTCAATCGGATCATTGAGGAGGAGGAGGATAGTCAGTCAACATAACAGGACAAACTCTCAGCATCAGCATCAGTCTTGAAGGGATGTGACATTTGAAAATAAATTAGTCTGTTATATCAGCTTCAGGTGTTTGGTAGCTGGTGGTGATCCAAGACTGGTTCATCTTTATGAAGGTCAGTCGATCAACAGAGTCGGTGGACAGGCGCACCCTGTGATCCGTGACAAATCCTCCAGCAGCACTGAATGTGCGTTCTGAAAGAACGCTGGATGCAGGACAGGCCAGTAGCTCAATTGCATACTGTGCAAGCTCTGGCCAGTGATCCATCCTCAAGACCCAGTAAGCCAGAGGATTTTCGGTGGGGAAGGTGTCCAAGTCTGACCTTGCCCCTAGGTATTCCTGCACCATGTATATCAGATGCTGGCGATGGTTGCTGGAACCGATCATACCTTGGGGCTGCGGACTAAAGAATTGTCTGAACGCTTCGGTCAGACGGCCACCTTCCCCACCGCTCCTTCTTTGACTGACCGAAGCCTCAGCAACTCGTTGTCCAAGACCAGGAGTTTGTAACCTCCCAGTCTCTGGGAACGCGTTGCACAGACCTTTCTGCAAGGCCTCCTGGAGTTGTCTCATCCTCTGCTCCCTCTGCGACGGTAAGATAAGGTCCGCAACCTTACCCTTGTACCGTGGATCAAGGAGAGTGGCCAGCCAGTAATGGTCCCTCTCCTTGATCCGAAGAATACGAGGATCCTTCCGCAGACTTTGCAGGATCAGGGAGGCCATGCAGCGTAGGTTTGCTGAGGCATTCAGTCCGGAGTCCTCTGGGTCACTAAGGACGACATGATCCGCAGCCACCTCCTCCCAGCCACGTACAAGTGGTTTCTTGGGACTGTAAATCATCCCTAAAAGACTGCTGCTGATGATGCTGAGTGCCAGGCTCCACCTCCATGCTGACACAATCCTCCTCCTCCTTCTCCTCCTCCCCCTCCTCTTCTTCCTGTGCGATGGGTGGGACAGAAGGAACACTGTCTGGGTAAAGGGGGCCTTGAGAGGCAACGAAGTCCTCCTCTTCCTGCCTCTGTTCTGCCTCAAGTGCCCTGTCCATTATTCCACGCAGCGTATGTTCCAACAGGTGGACAAGAGGTACAGTGTCACTGATGCATGCACTGTCACTGCTCACCATCCTCGTGGCCTCCTCAAATGGTGCCAGGACAGTGCATGCATCCCTGATCATGCCCCACTGGCGTGGTGAAAAAAACCCGAGCTCCCCTGACCCTGTCCTGGTGCTGTAGTCGCACAGGTACTCATTGATGGCCCTCTGCTGCGTGTGCAGCCGCTGCAGCATGGCCAACGTTGAGTTCCACCTGGTGGGCATGTCACATATAAGGCGGTTCTTGGGCAGGTTCAACTCCTTTTGCAGCGCAGCCAGGCGAGCACTGGCATTATAAGATCTGCGGAAATGCACACAGACTTTCCTGGCCTGCCTCAGGACATCCTGTAAGCCTGGGTACCTGGCCAAGAACCGCTGCACCACCAGGTTAAGGACATGAGCCACACAGGGCACATGGGTCAGTTGTCCCTGTCGGAGAGCGGAGAGGAGGTTGGTGCCATTGTCGCAAACTACCATTCCTGGCTTAAGCTGGCATGGCGTCAACCACCTCTCGGCCTGCCCCTGCAGAGCAGACAGAACCTCTGCCCCAGTGTGGCTCCTGTCCCCCAAACACACCAGCGCAAGCACGGCATGGCATCATTTTGCCTGCGTACTTGCGTAGCCCCTTGAACGCCTACGGAGCACCGCTGGTTCCGAGGACAAAGCACAGGAAGAGGCCACGGAGGAAGAAGAAGAGGAGGGGGTGGAGGACAGAGGTGTGTCACAACCAGTAGTAGCATTTTGGAGGCGTGGCGGTGGAACAACCTCCAACACTACTGCACCTTGTCCTGCATCCTTCCCAGCTGCCAAAAGAGTGACCCAATGGGCCGTGAAAGAAAGGTAACGTCCCTGTCCATGCCTGCTGGACCATGAGTCAGCGGTAATATGCACCTTACCGCTGACCGCCCTGTCCAGCGAGGCCAAGACATTGCCTTCCACATGCCGGTAGAGAGCCGGAATCGCCTTCCGTAAGAGAGACACTGACACTGTCCCCTGCCTATCCTTCTCTCTCCCTGTACACAAGGTTTATCAAAGTATATGACACTGACACTCTCCCTGCCTATCCTTCTCTCTCCCTGCACACAAGGTTTAGCAAAGAATATGACACTGACACTGTCCCCTGCCTATCCTTCTCTCTCCCTGTACACAAGGTTTATCAAAGTATATGACACTGACACTCTCCCTGCCTATCCTTCTCTCTCCCTACACACAAGGTTTAGCAAAGAATATGGCACTGACACTCTCCCTGCCTATCCTTCTCTGTCCCTACACACAAGGTTTAGCAAAGAATAGATTTGACAAGATTTGACACTGTCCCTGCCTATCCTTCACTTTCCCTGCTCCGGAACACACTACACAAGGCCGCTGCGCTGGCGGCCTTTTATAGTGTGGGGTGTGTACTAAACCCCCTCAGCTATAATTGGCCACAGGCATCCTGCCTGTGGCCAATCATTGCTCTCCTCGCTGCCGGCGCTGTGATTGGCCAAGAATGCAGGGTCACAGTGCATGCTTGGCCAATCACAGCGCCGGGATTACACTGCGATGGCGCAGTGTATTGTGGGCCGTTCGCGTCACTCGAATTTGGCGCGAACGGCCCAAATCGTTAGTTGTTCGCCGAATGCGCGAACAGCCGATGTTCGAGTCGAACCTATGTTCGACTCGAACACCGAGCTCATCCCTACTCCTGACCTCTGATTACTGGAAGCTGGCTAACCTTGACCTCTGCAATTCAGTCCCTGATCACTGTCCACCACTCAACCTATTGACATCTGCCTGGACACCAACCCTGCCTCTGCTCTGGTTATCGTTCCTGCTCTGACACAAAACAAACATAGAAGGTCTAAGGCCCCTTCCTTTAACACGGGCGGACCGTTCGGGTCCACCTGTCAGTTTTTTCGGCGGACCTTAACGGGCGCTCCATGCAAGCCTATGGAGCGGCGGATGTCAGCGGTGACATATCCGCTGACATCCGACCCACTCCGATCTGTTAAAATCAGATGTATGGCGATACATCGCCATCCATCTATGGCGGATCGGATCGGGTGATATCTGATGAAAACGGACATGCTGTCCAATCTCTCCATAGGAGACAGCGGCGCTCGACAAGCCCCTCCCGGCTCAGTGAGCAGAGAGGGACCTGTCATCCGCCAGCTCAGCGGAGATCAACGGAGAGATCTCCCACTGAGCTGGCGGGAGCCGGCAGACTCCGCTGCGACGGATCCGCCTCGTGTGGAAGGGGCCTTATAGCTATAGTCGTAATACAAATAAGACAGACATAATTCAAATAGTGAGGCAAACTGTATTAATATCTTTGCCTTTGTAGCATGCGAACAAATAAACACAGTAACTACATAAACTATATGTATATATACGCACACACAATTAGTACTGGTGGTCAGCACGGTCACGGCAAGCACAGTGCAAGCAACAGCAAACAGCATCAGCCCAATGATCCAATATGTAGACAACATCAATCAGGTTTTGCTGCACCGAACGAAAATGATTTATTTTGTGTTAATCCTCAATAAAGTATCTTGCAACTGGCAACTGTGTTTGTGAATTCTTCTTATGTGTGTCTTGTGCTACTCAAGTCTTTTGGCTGGTTTCACACACATAATATAGTCCCGAAGGGCATTTGACTATATAAATTGTGAATCCACTTTGACAATCTTTATCAAATCCTCTTTTGAATCCTTCTAGCTGTGAGGGGGTGAGGAAAAGAATCGCCCCTAATTAAGGGGGTAAAGGCCTGTTTTATTAGGTCCTTAAATGTAAGTGCTTTTTCAATATTTTCCATAAGGAAAGCAGCACCAAAATCTCTGTCAGGTTTTATCTTACCTCTATGAAAAAATGGTAGGGGGAGCTTGGAACTCAGGTATGTATGGGTAGTTCTCTCTAGGTAGATGCCAATGTTTGTTAAATATAGAAAATATTCTACGAAATACTTTCTCAACCTTTAGGAAACCCTTGCTAAAACCAATTCACTGAAGCTCAGCCGGAAAAATACCCCTTACATCGGTGGTCAGTGGAAAGAATGCCCCCTTAGGCCCCTTTCACACTGGGGGGGGAGGTGCATCGGCGGTAAAGCCCCGCTATTTTTAGCAGCGCTTTACCGCCAATTTAGCTGCGCTATTCGGCCGCTAGCGGTGCGGTTTTACCCCCAGCTAGCAGCTGAAAAAGGGTTAAAAACCACCGCAAAGCGCCTATGCAGAGGCTGTTTCAGGTCGGTTTGCAGGCGCTATTTTTAGCGCAATAGCACCTGAAAACCGCCCCAGTGTGAAAGGGGTCTTGCACTAATGGTCAGAATGTCACCCTTACAGATAACTAAAAAGATCACTAGTGCCATGGTGATGACTCTGTCATGTGCCATCTGCCCCTAAACTATGCATGTACCATCAAATGGGAGGTCAATCAGCCACCTCTGGAGGAAGTCTAAGGTTCCACAGAACCCTAGCTGAAAATTGCTGTTCTTTAGCAATGAGGATGTCATTTAGCTACAAATGGAACGTGAGGTCATTTATTTTTTGATTAATCACTCCCAAAGTTATTTCATCATTTAATTTAATCTTTTCCATATTTTGTTCTTGTAAGTGATAACCCCTATTGTTCAATTTCTTAACCATTTCCATTACACATGTATCTCTGCGTGTACTGTCACATGCCATTCTTTCTACATGTTGGAACTGACTCTGTAGACAGATTTTAAGGAGAACTTCACTCTCTCAATCAACATTGACTAATTGTAATCCTTATGCTGCTAGCATTAGTAAATAGATCAGAAAATATCTCATATTTGCTGTTTTAAACTTTTTTTTTTACATTTCATCAGTTACTTTCTGGTTTTCAGGCCTAGGTAAATGACGTCATACATTCCAGGGGTTTCAGGAGGGGAGGAGAGGTTTTCTCAGCTAAGCCCCCCCCCCTGCATGCCTGAGCGAAGGGCAGATGGATTCCAGGTAGTAAATGCTACATAAGTTTGCTTGAAATATTATAGACTAATTAAATAGCGTTTTTGGTTTGTGGTGCTCAGATGCAGTATAGTTCTGCTTTAATGGCTGAAACAGGGGGAAAACTTTAAAAACTGGATCACGCTTGTGTGTTTACAACATAATTAGCATGTCCAAAAACTGTTTTTTTTTCAGTGGGGTGTACAATGTTAAATTTCATACTCAGAATGCTAGTGTTTAGGTAATGGCTGGTAGAATTGTGGACTGTCTATAATATATACAGTGTGATTCATAAAGAAGTATACAGTTTCAAGGCACTATAAAACCAGAACAATGTAAGATATTTTATGTTACCTGTAACAGAATTGTAAGGGGAATGTTTCAAGTTTTTTAGAGAAAGTCACAGATGTTCTATGTGTGCACCCTTAGTCACATGACACACATCAAGCCGGTAATCCATTCCGCCCAAACGTGGGTTAAGATATCTGAAAAAAAGTACGCTGTTTCAGCTCCGCTAGATCAACAAGAAGGGAAAGGGCGAATACCTTGTCCTTTACGTACCCCCAGAGAAAAAAGTCACAAGGTGTTAAGTCAGGACTTTTGGGTGGCCATTGGGTTAGTGGCATGTTGTAGTCAAATCAATCATTGAGGAAGATGTTAATTGAGGTAATCTCGCACATTGCCTGACCAGTGTGGTGGTGCACCATCCAACTGGAGAATAAAGTTGTCACTGTCATCATTCAACTGTGGCATCAACCAAAGACTTAACATGGCCAGAAATGAGCCTCCCGTGACAGTTTTCTCGTCTTTTTGGACACAGCACAGAACACATTTACCTTAGGGGAAGTTTGCACCTGTTGCAATGTAAATCTGTAATTCTCCATTCCCCAAAAGCGAACAGTTTGCTTGTTTACCTGACCACTCATGTGAAATTTAACGTCATCTGTGAAAACGAAGTGATCAGCAAAATTGTAATTTTCAAAACGGTGCTGCATTTCGGCACAAAATTCAAAGCGCTTTGTCTTGTCAAGGTCAGTGAGATTTTGCAACATCTGCACTTTGCATGGAATCATTTTCACCTTCTTTGTCAAAATTCTGGAGACAGTGGGCTGTTAAATCTGCACTTCACGACTCACCCTCTGCGTTGATTTTTCCAGGCTTTGTTAAATGGCGGTGCAAACACTATCGGCGACGTCTTTCCGATACACATGAAAGGCAACACCTCTCCACTGGGTCCAGTTTTCTCCTTTACCTTGTGGTGTTTCCCTCGCTCCCAGGTAGCCTCTTGGTGTCCTTTACGTCTCTGCCACCAGAGCATGCTGGGCTGTGTAGTTTGCCTCCAGGGATAACAGTACCATCAAATGGGAGGTCAATTAGCCATAGCTCAAGGGACCTCTAGTAACCTCTGGAGGAGGTCTAAGGTTCCACAGAACCCTAGCTGAAAATTGCTGTTCTTTAGCAATGAGGATGTAATTTAGCTACAAATGGAACGTGAGGTAATTTATGTTGGGGACTACATGTCCCAAGATGCTTTGCTGCAGTCATGCTTGAGTTCAATTGGTAACAGAATGGGAGGCCGGTCTTTCTGCGAGCCCCGCTTGCATACAGTGTAAGGCGAGAAGAGGGAGGGGGAGAAATTCCCCCCGCAGGTGCTAACAGGCATGCTCTCCCTTATGAGAGCCTGTCAGTGTCTGTGTCCCGTCAGCGGCCAAGAAGAGATGCAGGGCCATGGGCAGGCCAAACTGCACCCGCTACACACTCCCCCCACCAAAGAACCTTTGGTCCTCCAAAGGCGGCAAAATCTCAAGCCTGTTACATGCTTTCAAAATACACGAGGAGAAAACAGATTAATGAAAACAACAAAGCAAACAGTTAACATTCACAGGAACCAGAGCTCAGACTCAAAAATCTTATTTCATAGCACAAAGCTGACAGAGAAATCTCCCACCAATTGTCATACGATGAGGGGTTGTTCTGTCCACAGGCCACCTTTATTAGGATGGCCCTGCCAGTTGTGCCAGGGGGCGAGTTATAGTAGCCCTTCACCAAATCTGCGGTGGAAAGGTCAGGCATGTCCCCTGAGAGGTTAGGATAACTTCCTCAAAACATCAGCGATCCACCTCCGTGTTTCACAGTAGGAATGGTGTACCTTTCATCATAGGCCTTGTTGACCCCTTTCCAAATTAAGCGTTTATGGTTGTGGCCAAAAAGCTTAATTTTGGTCTCATCACTCCAAATGACTTTGTGTCAGAAGGTTTGAGGCTTGTCTCTGTGCTGTTTGGCGTATTGTAAGCAGGATACTTGTGGCATTTGCGTAGCAATGGCTTTCCTCTTGGCGACTCGACCATGCAGCCCATCTTTCTTCAAGTGCCTCCTTATTGTCCATCTTGAAACAGCCACACCACATGTTTTCAGAGAGTCCTGTATTTCACCTGAAGTTATTTGTGGGGTTTTCTTTGCATCCCGATCAATTTTCCTGGCAGTTGTGGCTGAAATTTTAGTTGGTCTACCTGACCGTGGTTTGGTTTCAACAGAACCCCTCATTTTCCACTTCTTGATTAGAGTTTGAACACTGCTGATTGGCATTCTCAATTCCTTGTATATCTGTTTATATCCCTTTCCTGTTTTATACAGTTCAACTACCTTTTCCCGCAGATCCTTTGACAATTCTTTTGCTTTCCCTATGACTCAGAATCCAGAAACATCAGTGCAGCACTGGATTAAAGATGCATGGGTCTGTCAAGAGTCCAAAAACTCATTGACCTTTTATACACACACGCTAATTACAAGCAAACAGATCACAGGTGAGGATGGTTACCTTTAATAAACCTCTTTGTGTCAACTTGTGTGCATGTTATCAGGCCAAAATCACCAGGGTATGTAAACTTTTGATCAGGGTAATTTGGGTAGTTTCTGTTGTGATTATGATTTAACCACTTAAGCCCCGGACCAATATGCAGCTAAAGGACCAGGCCCCTTTTTGCGATTCGGCACTGCGTTGCTTTAACTGAAAATTGCGCGGTCGTGCGACGTGGCTCCCAAACAAAATTGGCATCCTTTTTTTCCCACGAATATCGCTTTCTTTTGGTGGTATTTGATCACCTCTGCGGTTCTTATTTTTTGCGCTATAAACAAAAATAGAGCGACAATTTTGAAAAAAATTCAATATTTTTTACTTTTTGCTATAATAAATATCCCCAAAAATATATAAAAAAACGTTTTTTTTCCTCAGTTTAGGCTGATACGTATTCTTCTACATATTTTTGGTAAAAAAAAACGCAATCGGCGTTTATTAATTGGTTTGGGCAAAAGTTATAGCGTTTACTAAATAGGGGTAGTTTTATGGCCTTTTTATATATTTTTTTTTTTTTACTAGTAATGGCGGCGATCAGTGATTTTTTTCGTGACTGCGACATCATGGCGGACACTTTTGACACATTTTTGAGACCATTGTCATTTTCACAGTGATCAGTGCTATAAAAATGCACTGGTTACTGTGAAAATGACACTGGCAGTGAAGGGGTTAACCTCTAGGTGGCGCTGTAGGGGTTAAATGTACCCTAAGAAGTGATTCTTACTGTAGGGGGGCGTGGCTACACGTTATACGTCACTGATCGTCTGTTCCGATGACAGGGAACAGACGATCACTGACATGCCACAAAGAAGAACGGGGAAAGGTTTGTTTACATTCACCTCTCCCCGTTCTTCAGCTCTGTGACCCGATCGCGGGACACCGGCGGCGATGGGGTCCCGTGGGCACGGTCACGGAGCTCAGGACCGGGTCACGCGTGCGCCGCCAGCGACCCACGGCTGGGCTCCTAAAGGGCAACGTACCTGTAAGTTGATGTGCCCAACCGTGCCATTCTGCCGACGTATATCTGTGTGAGGCGGTCCTTAAGTGGTTAAAAAGAGTAAACATTATTATTATGCATATGGAGATACTGGTAGCTGAAAATAATGATACTATACAGAAGTTTAATAGGGTGTGGCAGACTTGGATTACATTTAAAAATTCATCAATATTTTAGGAAATTTTTCATTTCTAAATTTTTAGCTGTTGGAGCAGATATATTCTCTTCCGGTTGAAATAACCATAAAGGCTGAAGAAAGACTCTATGATTTTGTTGATGTGAGACACCACTATTATTTCTTTCCCTTTTTTTTCTTTTTTTTTGTTATTGTCGTTTAGGATATATAGAGGAGAGTTTTTTGAAGAAATGTATTATTGTGGAAGTTAAACGATTTAGTAATTATAACTTTAACCACTTCCCGCCCCGTCAATAGCAGATTGACGTCCGGGAAGTGGTTGTGTTATCCACACTGGACGTCATATGACGTCCTGCGGGATAACAGCCGCCGCGCGCCTGGGGGGGCGCGCATCGCGGCGATCGGTGGAGCGGTGGGTCAGTCTGACCCACCGCTACACTGATCTCGGTAAAAAGCCTCCGGCGGAGGCTTTTTACCACGTGATCAGCCGTGTCCAATCACGGCTGATCACGATGTAAACAGGAAGAGCCGTTGATCGGCTCCTCCTCCTCACTCGCGTCTGACAGACGCGAGTAGAGGAGAGCCGATCGGCGGCTCTCCTGACAGGGGGGGTTCACGCTGATCGTTTATCAGCGCAGCCCCCCCTCGGATACCCACACTAGACCACCAGGGAAGCCCCCCAGGATGCCCCAGGAAGCCCCAAGCATGTGGATGGCCCCCATGGCCATCCACATGTAATAAAAAATAAAATTAAAAAATATGCCAATCAGTGCCCACAAATGGGCACTGACTGGCACTATGATGGCACCACTACAATGTGTGGTGGCTGGCATTGCTGGGCATCAGTGTCCATCAGTGCCACCTACTAGTGTCCATCAGCGCCACCTATCAGTGCCCATCCGTGCCCATCTGTGCCCATAAGTGCCCACCTATCAGTGCCCGTCCGTGCCACCTATCAGTGCCACCTATAAGTGCCCATCAGTGCCGCCTATAAGTGCCAATCAGTGCCGCCTATGAGTGCCAATCAGTGCCGCCTATGAGTGCCAATCAGTGCCGCATACCAGTGCCACATATCAGTGCCCATCAGTGCCGCCTATCAGTGCCCATCATCAGTGCCCATCAGTGCCACCTCATCAGTGCCACCTCATTGGTGCCACCTCATCGGTGCCCATCAGTGTCACCTTATCAGTGCCCGTCAGTGCCGCCTTATCAGTGCCCGTCATTGAAGTAGAAAATTTACTTATTTACAAAAAAAAAAAACAGAAACAAAGAAAAACGTCGTTTTTTTCAAAATTTTCGCTCTTTTTTATTTGTTGTGCAAAAAATAAAAATCGCAGAGGCGATCAAATACCACCGAAAGAAAGCTCTATTTGTGGGAACAAAATGATAAAAAATTTGTTTGGGTACAGTGTAGCATTACCGCACAATTGTCATTCAAATTGCGATAGCGCTGAAAGCTGAAAATTGGCTTGGGCAGGAAGCTGTATAAGTGCATGGTATTGAAGTGGTTAAAGAACATCTCAGTTGAATTTGTACTCTGGATAATTGTATTTGTTTGTGTATGTGTTTTGTTGTTTGTATACAATTTAAGAAAATCAATAAAAATATATTGGAATGATAAAAAGAGTAAACACAGTTGATTGATAATAAATGGCTTCAGCCAAACTCTAACCATGAGTGAAAGAAAATATTTTGTGTTATCATTCCTATTCTCTGAAAAATGGCCAATAAATCATAAATTTTGCCAGGGTATGTAAACTAATGAGCACAACTGTATATATGTGTTGTGAGGGGGTTGGCTCGGCAGCGGGTGTGTGTGACCCCCGGGATGGGCTCCCCACACAAAAACAGGCCCAGCAAACGGAGGTTGTGGTTTTCAAAATCAAAAAGGTGCGGTTTATTTTCTATTTACAGTGACAAAACACAGCAAAGCAAAAGAAACATAAACAAAATAAATCCTGGTCAACTTGACCTCTGACTAAACATACAGGTTTCCTAACTAACAACTGGGATCAGCCTAGTGCTGTCCTAGTCCCTAAGTCCCTGGTTTTAAATGTCCAAGCAAATAGCCACACAGGCTTTGTCTCACCGCACAGGGGTTCACTCTCCCTAGACAGTCCACACAGGTCTGGGTCCAGGCATGAGCTAACATCTAATGAAGCTGGGAGTTCTTATAGAGGCCTAAATGAGCTGACAAGCTTCAGCTGGTCTCATCAACTCCCTGTCTGCACGACGCCCCACACTCTCCCTAGAGGTATGAGTCATCCATGAGCCCACTAGCCCCAGCTGGGCTTATACAACTCTCCACCTAGTTGTATAAGTCGGCGTAAAGCCTGAATCTGGGCGAAATATATCTACCCCCCTGGATGCAACCAGGTGACTTTACCTTCCTGCTGTCACATACCCCCCCCCTCTTGTTTTAACCTCGGGGTTGGAACACCAGCAATCAGGCATTCATGTACTCGAGACAAAGCATCCACATTCCCCATTTGAACGCCAGGGCGATGCTTTACTGTGAAGTTGAATTCCTGGAGGGCCAGGAACCACCTATTCACTCTTCTATTTGTTTCCTTGTTTTGAGCCATCCACTTTAACGGAGCGTGATCCGTAACCAAGTCAAAGTGCCTACCTAGCAGGTAGTACCGAAGGGAATCTAGAGCCCACTTCACCGCTAAACACTCCTTTTCAACGGTGGCGTAATTTACCTCATGGGACTTCAACTTCCTGCTGAGGTAAATGACTGGGTGCTCTTCCCCGTTCCAGACCTGGGACAATACTGCTCCTAACCCCACATCTGACGCATCACTTTGTACGACAAAGTCTTTAGAGAAGTCGGGTGAGTACAACACTGGCTGGCTACATAAGGCTTGTTTCAAGAATTGGAATGCTGCCTCAGCCTCGGGGGTCCATTTAATCATGACCGACCCTTTCCCCTTCGTCAGGTTGGTTAGGGGCACAGCCTTAGAAGCAAAGTGGGGAATGAATCGCCGATAATACCCAGCGATTCCCAGAAAGGCTCGTACCTGCTTCTTGCTGTTGGGACGTGGCCAACTCTGGATGGCCTCGACTTTGTTGAGTTGGGGTTTAATTACTCCCCTCCCAATGGTGTACCCAAGATATTTGGCCTCTTCCTGCCCAATGGTACACTTCTTGGGGTTAGCCGTAAACCCCGCTTCCCGAACAGAGTCCAGGACTGCTTGCACTTTTGGCAGATGTGAGGCCCAATCTGTGCTATGGACAATTACGTCATCCAGGTAAGCCGCAGCATACTTCCGATGGGGCCTCAGCATCTGGTCCATTTTCCGCTGGAATGTGGCCGGCGCATTCTGTAACCCGAACGGCATTCTTTTATATTGGAACGCCCCGTCTGGGGTTACAAATGCGGTTTTCTCTTTGGCCGACTTGGCCAGGGGGATTTGCCAATACCCTTTTGTGAGGTCAAGAGTCGTCATGTATCGGGCTGTTCCCAGCCGGTCGATCAACTCATCTATACGTGGCATGGGGTAGGTGTCAAATTTTGTAACTTTGTTCAACTGACGAAAATCGTTACAAAATCGCCAGCTCCCATCCGGTTTAGGCACCAACACAATGGGACTAGACCAATCACTTTGGGACTCCTCTATCACCCCTAAGTTCAGCAATTTCTGGACTTCCTCCCGTATTGCCTCCCGTCGGGCCTCTGGGATCCGATAGGGTTTTAACTTCACCCTTTCACCGGGCGGGGTAATGATGTCATGCTCTACCCCAGATGTTTGTCCCGGCAGCTCAGAGAATACCTCCTTGTTGCGAAGCACAAACTCCTTAACCTCCTGTTGTTGGGGTTGTGACAAGGTGGCTGCTATTCCAACCTCAGGAATCACGCAACCAGTTTGAGCTGGTGACCAAGTGTCTGCGACTAGGGACTCTCTATTGCTCCAGGCTTTCAACAGATTAACGTGATAGATCTGTTCGGGCTTTCGCCTTCCTGGTTGTCTGACCTTGTAATTCACTTCGCTCACTTTTTCCATTATCTCGTAGGGGCCTTGCCATTTGGCAAGGAATTTACTTTCAACCGTAGGGACAAGTACCAGTATCCTATCCCCCGGGGAAAAGGTACGGGTCTTGGCTCCACGGTTGTACACTCTCTGCTGTGCTAACTGCGCTTGGGCCAAATGTTCCTTCACGATGGGCATTACCTGTGCAATTCGGTCTTGCATCAGGGCGACATGCTCAATCACACTCCTGTGGGGAGAACTCTCACTTTCCCAAGTTTCCTTGGCAATATCCAACAGCCCTCTTGGGTGTCTCCCATACAGTAACTCAAAGGGGGAGAATCCCGTAGAGGATTGGGGCACCTCCCTAATAGCAAACATCAGATAAGGAAGTAGACAGTCCCAATCCTTTCCATCTCTATCCACCACTTTCTTCAACATTTGTTTTAGGGTTTTGTTGAATCTTTCAACCAGCCCATCGGTTTGGGGGTGATACACAGATGTACGTAATTGCGTCACTTTGAACAATTTACACAGCTCCTTCATAACCCGGGACATAAAGGGTGTACCTTGGTCCGTAAGCAGTTCTTTACAAATACCCACCCGGCTAAACACAAGAGATAGCTCTTTGGCTATGGTTTTGGCCGAGGTATTTCGGAGAGGGATCGCTTCTGGATAACGGGTGGCATAGTCCATTATAACTAATATGTACTGGTGCCCCCTAGCGGACTTGATTATAGGACCTACCAAATCCATGGCGATCCTCTCAAACGGGACCTCAATGATGGGTAGAGGGACCAGCGGGCTACGGAAATGTGGCATCGGGGCCGACCTCTGACACACAGGGCAGGAGGAACAATAATTTTCTATGTCCTTCATCACCCCCGGCCAATAGAATCTCTGTAATACCCTCTCTCGGGTTTTCTCTGTCCCCAGATGACCTCCAAGAATGTGCCCATGGGCCAACTCCAACACCAACTTCCTGTAAGGTTTGGGCACCACAAGCTGCTCAACGGTTTCTTCTGCCCTTTTTGCCACCCGATACAGTAGGTCCTTCTCTACGCTGAAGTATGGGTAAGTGCAGGTATTATCTGGGTTCACTAACTTGCCATCTATTTTCACTACGTTTTCCCGTGCCTTTATTAGGGCGGGGTCTTTCAACTGTTCTGTGGCAAAGTTTTCCCTGTGAACCTCAAGATCAGAAAACTCCACAGACGGTAGGTTTTCGTCTGAGGAGGTGGGCTCCTCTCCAGTTTCTTGAGTCTCCCCTGCCAATACTGATAAGGGAAATTCCGGAGAGTCCTCACCACTCTCAGGGGAGTTCTGGCTATCACATTCCTGGTACATAGGGGCACCAGTGGGGGGCTCAGGATCATCCCACAGTTCCCAGAACTTCGGAAAATCCCTTCCCACAATGGCGTCATGCGGTAACTGAGATACTAAGCCCACTGGATGAAAGAGGGTACCTTTGGGGGTCTCGAAACACACTGTAGTCACTGGATACTCTCGGGTGTCCCCATGCGCACAAATAACAGCTACCTTGCTATTCCCAGAGACCTCTGTTTTAACTAACTCAGCCTTTATCAGGGTCACAAGGCTACCTGAATCCAGCAATACCACAACATTTCTACCATTAACACACATTTTGCATAAATGTTTCTCAGTTCCTCGAATGGCAGTGCATGCGACTGTCGCACACAGCGACTGACGTCTGCCCGTCAGAAAGTCACACTGCATGGGTTCCTCCACAACCGGGCAATTGGCTGCAATATGTCCCGCTTGCAGGCAGCGGTAGCAAACGATCCTTCTTGCCGCCTCTTGAGCCGCTGATTTCCCAGGCTGTTCTCGCCAAACTTGGGGTAGAGCTCCCACCCTCTCACTCTCTCCACCCTCACCCCTTGGAATCCTCTTATCCGCCCCTGGGGATGGTCTGGTCTTAGGGTGGAAAGTCCGAGTGTCTCTGGAAGAGGCCGTCAGGTTCTCTGTAGCCAAGTATTTCTCCACACGATCCACAAGACCATCGGCCGTCTCTGGGTCTCCATGGCTTACCCACTTTTGGATGGCAGTAGGAAGAGCTCTCAAAAACCGATCCATTACAACACGTTCCACAATCTTTGGTGCGGACAAAGTCTCTGGCTGTAGCCACTTTCTGCTCAGGTGAATGAGATCATACATTTGAGACCTGGGGGGTTTTCCAAGCTGGAAAGTCCAGTTATGCACACGCTGAGCCCGGACAGCCAGGGTGACACCCAGCCTTGCCAATATTTCAGCTTTTAGCATCACATAGTCTTTTGCTTGGTTAGGCTCTAGGTCATAGTAAGCTTTCTGCGATTCACCAGTTAACAGAGGAGCCACCAGTCCAGCCCACTGCTCCTCAGGCCACTTTTCTCTTTCAGCGGTCCTTTCAAATGTGGTCAAAAATACCTCTGGATCATCCTCTCCAGTCATTTTTGTCAATAAACGACTCACCCCAAAGGACGCGGTATTAGTGGGACGGCTTTCCTCACTGGTCTGCGGACGTTGCTGCATTACTGCTTCCATCTGTTGTTGTAGTCTCTGCTCTTGCTTCTGCAACAGGTCTATGAAGCGGGCCTCAGATTGCTGCTGGGCTTGTTGCTGAGCCTCCAGACTCTGTTGCAAAGTTGCGTTTGTCTGCTGCTGGGCTGCAAGGCTCTGTTGATGAGCTTGCTGCTGGGCTGCAAGGCTCTGTTGATGAGCTTGCTGCTGGGCTGCGAAGTTCTGTTGCTGAGCTGCAAGGCTCTGTTGATGAGCTGCAAGGCTCTTTTGCAAACCTGCATTTGTCTGCTGTTGATTGGCATTTGCTAGAGCCAGCTGTTTCAGTATCTCCTCCATGCTGGCTTAAAAAAAAACTGCCCGCATTCTCCACCAACTGTGAGGGGGTTGGCTCGGCAGCGGGTGTGTGTGACCCCCGGGATGGGCTCCCCACACAAAAACAGGCCCAGCAAACGGAGGTTGTGGTTTTCAAAATCAAAAAGGTGCGGTTTATTTTCTATTTACAGTGACAAAACACAGCAAAGCAAAAGAAACATAAACAAAATAAATCCTGGTCAACTTGACCTCTGACTAAACATACAGGTTTCCTAACTAACAACTGGGATCAGCCTAGTGCTGTCCTAGTCCCTAAGTCCCTGGTTTTAAATGTCCAAGCAAATAGCCACACAGGCTTTGTCTCACCGCACAGGGGTTCACTCTCCCTAGACAGTCCACACAGGTCTGGGTCCAGGCATGAGCTAACATCTAATGAAGCTGGGAGTTCTTATAGAGGCCTAAATGAGCTGACAAGCTTCAGCTGGTCTCATCAACTCCCTGTCTGCACGACGCCCCACACTCTCCCTAGAGGTATGAGTCATCCATGAGCCCACTAGCCCCAGCTGGGCTTATACAACTCTCCACCTAGTTGTATAAGTCGGCGTAAAGCCTGAATCTGGGCGAAATATATCTACCCCCCTGGATGCAACCAGGTGACTTTACCTTCCTGCTGTCACAGTGTATATATATATATATATATACACACACACACACACACACACACATAAATATACATACACAGTGAATGCATTATACTTCCTTCAATACTTTTTATTGGCAAACTGTTCACAAGCATGCAGCCACATCCCCCATCCATTGACTTGTGAAAGGCCACAGGAAATGGCCGAAAGGTTGTGGAACAGTGTGTTACCAATAATAGTATCAGAGGAAGCATTACATTGGAGTGCAGTCGCTCGTTAATTGCATATCTGGTCACAATCTACAGAGGAAGCTTGATATCTGTATGCATAAATATCCCAGATAGGGCTATGGATGCTGTGCATCTTACTGGATATACAGTATTATATATCAGCTGCATCCGTTTGTCAGAGTTTGAAATCAAATTTTACAGGGTAGCTCTCTTACAACAGCAATAAATACATGCATATACTTATCCACACATACATACATTGTCTACCAATAAAATGTAAGCAATAACCCATGCAAATAATACAAATGTATTCAAACTAATGCAAATGATTTAAAAGTAAGAAAAAAAGATAATACATTTGTAGCGGTCTCACCCGCCTTCTCCCCTCTCTTATGGCTGTATGACTCGTCTAGGGGTATCTGGGAGAAGGGGGAGAGATGCACACCACCAGCTCGGCTCTCTGATGTAGTATGCAGAGATATGAGCCAAACCCTTTCACCCTCGGGTCTGCGTTTTAGGCCGGAGCTTCAGCTTCTCCTATGGAGAATTATTATCACTGTCACAGACAGGGACACTTGGCTTCCAGGAACACGAGTTCCACACCATAAAAAGTCCAACACTGTTTTATTTGCTTTGATCAATAGGTAGACAGGTTGAACTTTCAAAGAACAGACAAGGTGTAGGAAAGAGTAGGTCCAGGCACAACTAATGAATAAAGTTCCTCCTGTTCCGTTTAGTGCAAACAGGCTTGGCGCACAGTCGCTGCCACCAACTGTGAATTTGGTCACTGCCACTGACCTGGGTGAACGTTGAGGCCCCTGCCACAGGCCTTAGATGAGGCCTGCCACTGACCTGATGAAGATGGGTCTCTGCCACAGACCATGAGAACATGAAATACCTCCATTAGGATTAGGATGTCTTCCTCTGACCCCTGTCAGAGGAAGACATCCATCCAGACGGTCACCAGAGGCCCACACCGGCATCAGCAAAATGCTTCACCGGCTATACGGGAGGGTCACCTCTCCGGTCCCTTACGCCCTGGATTCAGGCACCCAATACCGGGGGCACCTTAGGAATGCTTCGCCCTCGCGGGACCCAGTCGAAGGTACTGAGCCCCAGGTCTTCTTGTAAAGTACCTCACCCCAGGCTGAAGGTGCCTGGGATGGAACTCGACTCCACGCGCCCAGGCCAAGGGCGCCTGGGCACAGACGAACCGCAGCAGCCCCCAGGCTGAAGGTGCCTGGGGAATGGACCTCATGCGCAAGATGTCCGCCCCTTTATATACTCTCCCAGCAGGCACAGCGGGTTCCCCGCCCCGCCGTACTACTGCCGCGAGAGGACACAAAGGGCACGGCGCTAGAATGGTAGTTCAACCCTGGTCCCAGGTGACAGCGCCACCCAGGGACCGCAGGGAACATAACACCATTCATACCTCCCACACTCCTAATTGTCCATAAATCCCTAAAAATCAATGTATCTGGCCCATCTATTGCCCAGATACACCCCACTAAATTTGACACCCGCTACACATTATTTGCATAAAAAAAGATAAAATACCAAGGTGCATTAAAATTCTTGGGAGTTTGTATATGATGACGTAATGGATAGGACAGCTCTGGGAAAGAACTATACTTCAATCTGTTCAATTCAAAATGTTTGATAATATGCCTTTTATAAATATTTTTTTTTTTAAGGAAAATAGTACTTATTGGCAGCTTTTTCCTGGAATATGCACCGTTTTCAAACATGGGCTTCATAGCAGTTAGGTAGTTACCATTCTTACCTTGCAGTGCATTTGCAGTCCTGGGCTCAGTTGCTAGTAGGGGAGTATTGCTTGGTGTTTGCATAGGCATGCGCAGGGGGTGTTCCAGGTTTGATGGGCACACTATAATCACTATGTGCAGTGCCGATTCCCCTAGTGCCCGGGCTTGCCCCCCCCCCCCCCTTGTTGGCTGGCCCGCTGTGCTGCTGGCTTCCCTCCTCTCCTCTCCCCCATGCAGGGGATGTTTAGGGAGGGAGAGTGGGGGAAGAGGCTAGTAAATATGTAATTTACCGGCCCCTCTTCTAAATAAACAGAGAACATACTCGCTCACTGTGTCCATTCATAACTGAAGCATAGTAAACTGTGTTTGCTTCAGTTCGTGAATGAACAGGAAGCCGCTCAGCACAGAGCACTTCCCATTCATTCACTGTCCAGTGCAGCTGAGGCTGCAGAGAAAGGCATGTTTGTTTGAGATTTGGGGTGCACAACCTAATGCAATAGGCTGCACACACCCATGGGTGTTTGTATGTTTTGCCCACACGTACTAATTATGAGTTAGCTCCTGGATTTTTTCCTTTTGCTGTTTATTAGCTTCCATTGAGATTGGCCCATGTATCTACATGAGTGTGGTAGGGACATTCCATTGTATCCTCCTTCGTGGGCAAGGTCTAATGTAATATTTACCATTTTGTTTTTTACAAAATGTATAGAATTGCAAGTTTTCCACTTTCTAGAAAAGGTTGGTGAATTCAAAAAAATAAAATAATCAATATAAACTAAACAGAAATCATTATTGGGATTGCTTGAAAATTATAAAATCCAAATCATAATGTGGGTAACAGCACATTGCTGCCTTTTTTTTTTACTTTTCGATATCTTCGTGGATGAAACCCGTCGGATCGAGCCTGATGTTCCCATTGCGTAATTTTATTGATTAACAAGCGCTTGTTTTACCTCTTCCAAAATGTGAGTGTAAATCTTTAATTTTTATTAATACATTTTGTGCTATGCGGATTCACGCTATGTGCGTTTTTTATTTCTTTTTGGCCCTATATGTTTGAATCCACATGACGTTTTATATATCTTGGAGATTCCTTTCTTGTTGACCGGTGGTCCTTGTGAGAAGATTATTTTATCCAATTGTATCAATGCCTATATCCATCCGGGCTCTACTATCTTTGGTGAAGAAACATCGACAAGTCTGTTTGATTCATAGGGCGTATGTCCTGTTGAATCCACACTTTCCGGTAAGCCTCAGTGTTATTGGTGGCGGTGCTCCATCTCCCCCCTTTTCATGCACGTTCAGCGGTGGCTTGAAAATGACCATTTGGAGCGTCAAGATACATATGTTTTGGACACTTCCTTTTCATCAAACACTCTTTTTCACTCAGTGGACTTTTTTATTTATTTATTTACTTTCTTTATTATTGTTTTTGAGTTTATAATAAGTTGTTCACTGCATTGTATGTGTATGGTATTCATTGGTATAATCACCTGACATCACTGCATTGTATGTGTATTAGACTTGTGCACAACGGAAAAATTTGTTTAGTTTCGGTTCGTTTCTTTTCGGTCCTGTTGATTCGTAATCGTTCGTAATTTTGCTAGACGGGATTTTTCGTGTTCGGACTAATTCGTATTTTCGCAAGCGACATTTTTCGTTGAATAGGAATGATTCGTATTAATGTAAGCCTTATTTTTAGTTGATTTATAATTCGTACTTTCGGTAGAGTACATTGTTTTTCGTTGATTCTGGACACAACTCCTACTTTCGTAATTTTTTTTGGGTTCGTTGATTCGTAATTTTCCGTGTCTCTCTCACAACGACGCTGCCTATTATGCCTAATGTGCTTCGAATGGATTTGTACTTTTCTAAATACATTGCTATTATTTGTAACGATTCGAAATCTCGTATTTTACTTTCGTTTTTTACATGCGGCTATAGCCTCCGCCCCTGTACACCATTTTGAAAGGGAGTTCGGCACGGTGAGGGAGAAGCAAAGAGCAGTGTGTTATTGTGCATCGAATGGATTCAAAATCTCGTATTTTACTTTCGTTTTTTACATGCGGCTATAGCCTCCGCCCCTGTACACCATTTTGAGATGGAGTTCAGCACGGTGAGGGAGAAGCAGAGAGCAGAGTGTTATTGTGCTTCGAATGGATTCGTACATTCATAACTTTTTTCATAACGAATTATGCCGAAGACATTCGGGCATTCGCTATTTGCGATATAATTTATTTCGGATTCGGTTTCATTCGTAATTGCTTTGTTCGGAAATTCGAATGCTTCCGGGTGTCCGAAAGTTGCTAAATTTGGACGAATTTCGATTCGTTACGAAACTAATTGCACAAGCCTAATGTGTATGGTATTCATTGGTATAATCACCTGACATCACTGCATTGTATATGTATGGTATACACTGGTTTAATCACCTGATATCATTGCATTTTATATGTATGGTATACATTGGTCTAATCACCTGTTATCATTATTTCAATACTGCACATGTATATTGTTAGTTTGATATCTTCACAATTATTCTAACTTTGATATATTTAGATGTGTATCAGGCTATCTATGCACTTTAGATCACCCATTTAAATTTCAAATTGTCACTAGCGCTGCACTATCACTTTTCCTACTATATAAAATATAGGAGTTTCACTTTTTGAATTAAAATACTGAAATAAATAAACTTTTTGATGATATTCAAGTTTTTTGGGATGCACCTGTATTTGTATTCTCATCTAATGGTGACAATGCTGCCCCACCATAGATACAGAATAGTGAGTGAGCGTTGTCAGCCTATGTCAGGAAGTGCGTTACTGGCCGGGTCACCAGATAAAAGTAAAGGAAAAAGCCTGGAAAAAAAGAGAACTAATGCAGACACCACTTCTAAGGACTAGTTAGCTGCAATATATTACGTTTTTATTCTTGGGTTTGGATACACTTTAAGTAGACCAGATGGTGTGGTCTCTATAATCGCACATTTTGACATTTGGCTCAGTCAGTTCCCATGAGTGGAATGCAGTCTTTTATTAAATGCTGGTCCCAACACAGCACATATTACTGACGTCACTCTTGTATGTTCCCACATCTGAAAACAAGTGGCTATATTCACCATCAAGAGAGCAGTTGAAAAGTCAGTGCAGTGACATTGTTATTCCATATCAAAAGAATTGCTGTGTCAAGTGAGATTTGCCATTGTTAGTGTCCAGTATAAAGGCCGTATGGTTAATTTCATGTGCAGCTCGCCTTTGTGAAATTTTAATGGAATCAGAGAAAGTAGAACTTCTTTATCTTTATTAGACTGCAGATACACAGAGACTGGAGTTACACTTGTGGAGCATGTTAACGCGGGCAAAATTGTGCGAGTTCACAAAAGGCACAAAAAAAAAACATACGGGGAGTCATTCATTGTTACTGGCACCCCAAACACAGCGAGTAAGATGCATGGTTTTGCACGCGAAGAACCGTGCAGAAAAACACCCAAGCGCACGGTTAAAAATACACGCAAAATTCAAAAAAATACTTAAGCATGTCTGTTGTGTGTAGAGCAGTCCACTGAAATGGATAGGCTGCCCTATGCATGAAGCATGGCAAGCATGCAAAATGTGCAAAAAATGCGCATAAGCGCAACGCACTGCAGTAGCGTGAATGGGGGGGGGGGGGCGAATCCCACCCTAAAGCAGGATTTAGTAGTGAGACATTTTACAGGTACCCCCTGGAGTGGATTATGAACACCTCCAATACCTGCTTTGAAAATACAGTGGAGAATCCTTCCCTCTTAAAGAATATGTAAACCCAACATTTCATATTCCTGATATGTGGCTGCTGTACCATGTACTTGTATGAGAAAGTATCCGGTTCTCTTCGTATTGCTTCCTTTGTGTGAAATCCTCAGTGTTCCTGCTAGTCCCTCTGCTTTCCTAATAAAAAATTGACCACACTAAGCAGGAGAACACAGCATGGTCAGTTATCTAGCTGTGCTGAAAAGCTCTTCTTCAATGATCAGACTTGTCCAGACATGCGCTCCCACCCCACCCCCTGCACAGCCATTCACTGGGAAGATCGGTGAGCTGCTGTTTCTCCTTCCCCAACTCTCTGAGCTCCTTTATGCAGCTGAGAACAGAGGGTATGTAATCACTTATAAAAAAAGGTAAGGGAGGGAATTTATAATCTTTTTCTATGTATACATGGGGAGGACTCCATTGTTGCCACATTTTATTCAAAGCGCTTGAATATTATCACAAATGTAAGTGTTCTGACTTCATTACATTTTTGATATGTAATACAGAGTTAAGCTATGTGGCCGTTTCTTTCTTCCATTATATGACATAACCCATCCACATCCATTTGGGATTCCCTGGACCATCACTTCTTATGAGATAACCCACTAGGAAGCCACCCTTCTCTGTGACTCTCTCCATCCTGCTGGCGTTTTGTCATCCCTGGCACAGCATCTTGAAGCCCATAGGATTGCCCAAAGTACATTGTGGTTCCACCACGCAAGCCTGTTTGACCCATTGAACGTAGGTTCTCTAGGGTTCAAACATTCTGGTAAGCCTCTTACCTGTGGGGGGTGGTTCCCTTCACTTCATCACCTCTTCACTTGCACAGATTTGCATGGTTTGAAGTCGTCACCATATTTTGAACTTTGTCAACACCAAAGTTTGGTCACTTTTAAGGACAGATAGTCTTTGCATTTTTGGACCTGTTTTGATTTTCCTGCATATAGACATTCATTGTGTGCTTATGAGGACATTCTTATTCACATTGTTCACTATTATTATTTGAGCACTTTTATTTATTAAGTTTTTACGTATTTATTTATTCATTTATATATTCAGATTAGCGCTACACATTTTTTGCTTCCACATTGTTGCAATTTGTCTACTTGGTGTGTTAGCAGCTTATCCTTAAGGCAGTGCAGAATTATTTTGTATACTATACATAAATAGTTAGCCTTTCATTTCTATTTTAAATCGGTTGTATACCCCGCTTTCACATTTTTACCTACAGGTATGCTTATAATAAGGCTTACCTGTAGGTAAAATGAATATCTCCTAAACCTGTACGGTTTAGGAAATATTCCCCTTGCAATGAGCCACTGACTGCAGTGGTGCATGCGCAGCGGGGATTCTCGGCTAAAGCTCGGCAGGCGCCGGACCTTGCCGGAAAGAACTCTCCCAGTGACGACATCGCCGCTCCAGCCACTCACAGCGCTGGAGCGGCGATACCCGGAAGACACGACGAGGCAAGATGACATCTCCCTCGGCGTGGACCAGGTAAGTTGCCAACGCCTCGTTCTAAGGTAAGTATTTCATAATGAGCTAGTATGCGGTGCATACTAGCTCATTATGCCTTTTGCCTTTCAGGTATCTAAAAAAAAAAAAAAAACAGCAGCGGGTATACAAACGCTTTAAATTGAAGTTGTTTTACAAGGTGTGGGTTTACATACTATACTTTAATAAGAAGTGGAAAGCACAGTGTTTACTGTGTGTATGCCATTTCAGCCTGTTGAATGGGTTGTACAGGAATCTGGTGCTACAGACAATGACTTCCCTCCCTCCCATCATTCTCAAAAAACATCTGCCGGTAAATATTTAGCCTTAAAGTGGTAGTAAAGGCACAAGGTCTTTTAGAAACCTTTTTTAGAAACCACTGTGCACTGGTCCAAATCATTTGGTGGAGGGGTGATTATGGTGTGGGGTTGTTTTTCAGGGGTTGGGCTTGGCCCCTTACTTCCAGTGAAGGGAACTCTTAAGGCGTCAGCATACCAAGACATTTTGGACAATTTCATGCTCCCAACTTTGTGGGAGCATTTTGATGGTTGACCTCTTTCTGTTCCAACATGACTGCGCACCAGTGCACAAAGCAAGGTCCATAAAGACATGGAGGAGTGAGTTTGGGATGGAGGAACTTGACTGTCCTGACCTCATGCTTCTGGAAGAATGGTCAAACATTCCCATAGACACACTCCTAAACCTTGTGGACAGCCTTCCCAGAAGAGTTGAAGCTGTTATAGCTGCAAAAGGTGGACCAACTCAATATTGAACCCTACGGACTAAGACTGGGATTCCATTAAGGTTCATGTGCGTGTAAAGGCAGGTGTCCCAATACTTTTGATAATATAGTGTACAGTATGTCATTTTTGATTTTGCCTTTCATTTGAGTTACAGAGCATGTGTAGTAACTAAAAAAAATGAATTAACTGAAGACCTCACGGCTGCGACCTCACACATGTTTAGGGATGGGACCACCCAAAAAGAAGGTTTATTCTAGACTGGACCACCCAGAAGACGGACATGTTGAGTGTGGGCAGGGGTAACAGTGTCCTGGGGGCAGGGATGAATATGTTTGCTCTGCAACTAAATAAAAGTTGAATCATTATACAATCCTGCATAATTTCAGTCCAGAGATTGCAGAGAAAAGGCTTCCAATAAATGGAAGGTACATGAAATGGTAAAGGGTTCTAAGGACCTAAAGATTTACTAATCCATGGACTTAATGAGCTTGCTTGATTGAGTGAAGTGGCAATCATGTGACAATCTGCTCCAGGCAAACCAATTTGCTCATCACTAGTTACATCATGTCATCATCACTCTTTGCACCATCTTATTAAATAAGCCAAGTGCTTACTTATGGCACTCACACCTTCTGTAAAGCAAAACATGGAGCAATAATGATATGCTATAAGCAGTAATCCTTTACAACCGATTAGATTGCTGGAGTAGTCAGGTCAGTGAAGGGTGATTTCATATTGCTCGCTGTTAGTGCACTTCACACCCCACAATTGCTGCCTCTGATTAACCACTTGCTTACTGGGCACTTAAACCCCCCTCCTGCCCAGATCAATTTTCAGTGCTGATGCACTTTGAATGACAATTGCGCGGGTCATACAACACTGTACCCAAATTAAATTTTAATTATTTTTTTCCCACACATAGAGCTTTCTTTTGGTGGTATTTGATCACCTCAGCTTTTTTTTGTAAATTTTTTTTTTAAAGACTGAATTCAAAAAAATATATATATTTTTTTTTATAAAATTTTGCAAACAGGTAATTTTTCTCCTTCGTTGATGTACGCTGATGAGGCTGCACTGATGGGCACCAATAGCCTGCACTGATGGGCACCGATTGGCTGCACTGATGGGCACTGATAAGGCGGCAAGGGTGGGCACTGATAGGCGGCACTGGTGGGCACTGAGAGGTGGCACTGGTGGGCACTGAGAGGTGACACTGAGAGGTGGCACTGATAGGTTGCACTGAAGGGCATTGATAGGTGGCACTGGTGGGCACTGAGAAGTGGCACTGATAGCTGGCAGTGATAGGCACTGATGGGTGGCAGTGATGGGCACTGATGGGTTACACTGATAGGCAGCACTGCTAGGTTGCACTGATGAGGCACTGATTGGGACCACTGGTGGACATTGATAGGTGGCACTCGTGGGCATTTATAGGTGGCACTCGTAGGCATTGATAGGTGGAACTGGTGGGCACTAGCAGGTGGCACTGGCAGGCGGTAATTGTGGGCACAGATCTTCGGGACCGATGTCCCTTGCACATACAGTGGGTCAAAAAACGATTTAGTCAGCCACCAATTGTGCAAGTTCTGCCACTTAAAAAGATGAGAGAGGCCTGTAATTGTCATCATAGGTATACCTCAACTATGAGAGACAAAATGTGGAAACAAATCCAGACAATCACATTGTCTGATTTGGAAAGAATTTATTTGCAAATTATGGTGGAAAATAAGTACCGTATTTATTGGCGTATAACACGCACTTTTTTCCCCTGAAAATCAGGGGAAAATCGTGGGTGCGTGTTATACGCTGATCCCCACTGTTTGTGAGGGGAAGAGGAGCGCGTGCTGCCGATATACACATAGCCGAGTGTACTGTGTACTCGGCTAGGCTCGGCTCGGCTCGCAGTCACACCCAGTCCCGCCATTGGACCTGTGTTATGTCCATCATAGGAGCCTGGCCAAGGGGCGGGACTGCGAGAGGAGCCGAGTACAGCCGAGTACACATGACATCCGGCTCTGTCTATCTCGGCGCTGCAGCGGTAATTTTAAACGATCATGCTGCAAGGACACTGGGCAAGGCTGCATTGACACAGGGCAAGGCTGCATTGACACAGGGCAAGGCTGCATTGACACAGGGCAAGGCTGCATTGACACAGGGCAAGGCTGCATTGACACAGGGCAAGGCTGCAATGACACAGGGCAAGGCTGCAATGACACAGGGCAAGGCTGCATTGACACAGGGCAAGGCTGCAATGACACAGGGCAAGGCTGCATTGACACAGGGCAAGGCTGCAATGACACAGGGCAAGGCTGCAATGACACAGGGCAAGGCTGCAATGACACAGGGCAAGGCTGCAATGACACAGGGAAAGGCTGCAATGACACAGGGCAAGGCTGCAAGGACACAGGGCAAGGCTGCAGATGGACACTGATCATTCTGCAATGATGGACAAGGCTGCAGATGGACACTGATAAGGCTGCATTGATGGGCATTTAAATGTAAGTTTTTATCCTTAAACTTCCCTCCAAAAAGTTTTTTTCCTTAAAATTCCAGCCTAAACTTGGGGTGCGTGTTATACGCCGATAAATATGGTATTTGGTCAATATCAAAAGTTCATCTCAATACTTTGTTATATATCCTTTGTTGGCAATGACAGAGGTCAAACGTTTTCTGTAAAGCCCCGTACACACGGTCGGACTTTTGCCCAACAAACTTAGTTTTAAGCAAGTTGGACCAACAATCCGACCGTGTGTACGCTCCATCGGACAAACTTTTTTCCGTTTGGTTTTGTGTTCATCGGACAAAAGTTGGGTCTGCAAACGGACAAACTTTTGCCCAACAAAAGTCAGATGGAGCAAAGTCCTACCGTTTGTACAGAAAACCATAGGACTTTTGTCCAATGGACAAAACAACTAATGTTAAAATCAACCAACAATAGCAGAAGTTGACCAAAGGGTGGCGGTAAAGAGCAGAAAAGAGCAGAAAAACCACGTGATGTTGCAAAAAGTTTTGGGAAAGTTTGCAGAAAAGTCCTGTGGTGTGTATGCTATGGGTGTGCCCGACCAACTCCGTTCGGACATAAATCCACGGAAAAGTCCGATGGAAGTCCGACCGTGTGTACGAGGCTTAAGTCTTCACAAGGTTGTCACACACTGTTGCTTGTATGTTAGCCCATTCCTCCATGCAGATCTCCTCTAGAGCAGTGATGTTTTGGGGCTGTCGCTGGGCAACACGGACTTTGAACTCCCTCCAAAGGTTTTCTATGGGGTTGAGATCTGGAGACTGGCTAGGCCACTCCAGGACCTTGAAATGCTTCTTACGAAGCCACTCCTTTGTTGCCCGGGCGGTGTGTTTGGGATCATTGTCATGCTGAAAGACCCAGCCACGTTTCATCTTCAATGCCGTTGCGGATGGGAGGTTTGGCACTCAAAATCTCATGATACATAGCCCCATTCTTTCATTTAAAAGGATCAGTCGCCCTGTTCCCTTTGCAGAGAAACAGCCCCAAAGCATGATGTTGCCACCCCCATGCTTCACAGTAGGTATGGTGTTCTTTGGTTGCAACTCAGCATTCTCTCTTCTCCAAACACGGTGAGTTGTGTTTATACCAAACGGTTTTACTTTGGTTTCATCTGACCATATGACATTCTCCCAATCCTCTTCTGGTTCATCCAAATGCTCTCTCGCAAACCTCAGACGGGCCCGGACATGTACTGGCTTAAGCAGGGGGACACATCTGGCCCTGAAGGATCTGAGTCCCTAGCGGTGTAGTGTGTTACTGATGGTAGCCTTTAACTCCCAGAAAGTCAAGTTCCACATCACTGAAAGTCTAACACTTATTTATTCTTCAGAGCAATAAATAGTCCTTTAAGAGCGACTGGTTAGACATAGAACAGAACACAGTGGGGAGGAGGTCCAGGCACAAACTTGAACTTAGTTTCTCTCCTGTTCCATTATGCGCGAACAGGCTTGGCGCACAGTCGCTGCCACCGACCGCGAGGGGGTCTCTGCTACAGACCAGATGAATAAGGCCTCTGCCACAGACCTGGTTGTTGGGTCTGTGCCACCGACCTGATTCACGATGGGTCCCTGCCACAGACCATGAGAACGTGGACTACCTTCTATAGGAAATGGCCCCGGTCAGAGAGAGGACATCCATCCAGACAGTTACCAGAGGCCCCACCGTCACCAGCAAATGCTGCACTGGGTCTTCGGAAGGGTCACCTCCCTGGCCTCCTCGTCCCAGATTCGGGTGCCTAACACCGGAGGACACCCTAGGAGCCCTCGATCCTTTGCGGGACCCAGTCGAAGGTACTGGGCCCCAGGCCTCCAGAGAGTACCTCACCCCAGACTAAAGGTGTCTGAGGTGGAACCGCAACTCCGTCCCCGGGCCTAGGGCACCGGGAGACCCCACGCACATGCACCCAGGCTGAAGGTGCCTGGGTGCGACCACGAACTCGACCCCCTCCGGGCCTAGGGCACCCGGAGGCGGCACACACACACACCCAGGCGGAAAATGTCTGCCCCTTTATACCCTCTCCCAGCATGCACAGCGGGTTCCCCGCCCCGCTGTACTACTGCTGCGAGAGGACTAAAAGGGCACAGCCCTCCAATGGTGGTTCAACCCCAGCCTATGGCAACAGTGCCACCTATAGGCCGCAGGGAACTAGACACCACGGATATCCTCCACTGACATAAATTGGTCCAGGAATGCTAACAATTGTTGCATCTGAGCCTGATACCACTCAGATGCCTCCCCTAAATATGACCACCCGCCACACTGATAACAAGTTCAAACAGGTGCCATTAATACAGGTAATGAGTGGAGGACAGAGGAGCCTCTTAAAGAAGAAGATACAGGTCTGTGAGAGCCAGAAATCTTGCTTGTTTGTAGGTGACCAAATACTTATGCCGCGTACACACGACCGTTTTTCATGACGTGAAAAATGCAATTTTTTAAATTGGTCATTAAAAACGATCGTGTGTATGCTCCAGAGCATTTTTAACGACGTGAAAAATGGCCTGAAAAAAATTAGAACCTGCTCTATTTTTTCACGTCGTTCTTTTTAACGTCGTGAAAAACGGTAGTGTGTATGCTTTTACGAGGGGAAAAAAAACGTGCATGTTCAGAATTAAGTATAAGACGGGAACGCTCGTTCTGGTAAAACTAGCGTTTGCAATGGAGACAGCACATTCGTCACGCTGTAACGGACTGAAAAGCATGAAGACTGAAAAGCACGTATCGTCTCTCACCAAACTTTATTAACACGAGGATCAGCAAAAGCGTCCCAAAGGGTGGCGCCATTCGAATGGAACTTCCCCTTTATAGTGACGTCATACGTCACTGCGCTTTGCTCAAGCATTTTTTTTCATGATAGTGTGTAGGCAAGGTAGGCTTGACATCAATCACGTAGAGAAAAACTTTGTTTTTTTCAATGACATTAAAAACGGCCATGTGTACGCAGCATTATTTTCCACCATAATTTGCCAAGAAATTCTTTCCAAATCAGACAATGTGATTGTCTGGATTTGTTTCCACATTTTGTCTCTCATAGTTGAGGTTTACCTATGAGGACAATTACAGGCCTCTCTCATCTTTTTAAGTGGGAGAACTTGCACAATTGGTGGCTGACTAAATACTTTTTTGCCCCACTGTAAGCCAGTGATCGGCTTTTTTTTCTCCTCACGCTGTCAGCGTGAGGAGAAAAAAAAAAACGATAACCAAGCTTTTGTTTACATCACGTAATCAGCTGTCATTAGCTGACAGCTGATCACATAATAAGGGGTGGGGATCGGCCCCTTACTCGGATTTGTGATCACCCGAGTCTCAGTGACCCGGTGATCATAGTGCCCGCCGCGCCGGGAGCGAGAAAAGGGGAGGACGTCTATTGACGGCCTCCTGGAAATTCAGATCCGCGCTGTAGCCGTCATTCGGCTATAGTGCGGACATCAAGTGGTTAAACCAGTATATATATATTTCCCATGACATTTTGACACTGCAGCTGCACTTGGTTCCAAAACATGACAGCGCTGCTTGACTTGATTGTAATTTAATCAAATGGAGTTGCCAGCAGAGTTATAGCAGAGCTCAGGATTGGAGCCAGTGAACCATAATTAATGGCTACTGAGAACGATAGCTTCTTTTTGTGTTGTCAATAAAAGAAGATTGCAGCTCATATCTGTAGATGACACTTTTACTATGCCATTTATCATACAGAGGAGAGCTAGATGGTCTGGCCTGTGTTGCATGCCATGTCTTCTGGAGTTAGCTAAGTTTGCTGTCCTCCTGCTTAAAATGCGGGTTGTCTGGTTGAGGACCTTCTGAGCCAGGCCTGGAACAAGCACGCAACAAATGAAGTCAGTGAAAAGCTAGAAGTCCTTATCTCTGTACCTGTACTGGGTCAGTGGCTCAGAATCTAATAAGCCAGAATATAAGTATGACAGCCAGAGAACTAGCATTTTTAAAAGAAGAGGTCAGCAATGGCAGTTGCTGCATTTCAATCCATGTATGGCCAGCCTAAACTTTACTTACCCTACGTTCACACCTATGTGTTTTTTTGTGCGTTTTCCATTTTCCAGAAACGCGCTATAGTCCATTTAATATGGTTTCCTATTGAACACGTTCATATCTATACATTTTTCAGCTGGTGCGTTTTTGGAAAGGATCGGGTACTTTTTTTTCCACAGAAGATTGCATTTTGCGTATAATAGACTTCAATGGAGTCGCACCAGAAATGCAAGTGTTGCTTTTTTTTAATACGTTTTTTATTGCATTTTGTGTTTCTTTTTTTTCCCCCCTCTTTAAAAACACTGTATATAGCTGGTTGCTAAGGATCGGGCCAGGAAGCGGGGTTTCCCACTGACAGCTGAATGTAAAAAAAATAATTGGCGGCTAAAAAAAAACTGTGAAAAGAACAGTCTGGTATGGATTTGAAGGGGAACCCTATGCCAAAATGTAAAAAAAAAAAAATGGGATGCCCCCCCCAAAAAAAATCTATACCAGACCCTTATTCAAGCATGCAGCCTAGCAGGTCATGAAAGGGAGAGGGCAGGGGCACCTAACAAAGTAGCCAGTGAGTGTACAATGCTGGGATTGCGTATAGCCTTTTCAAGAGACAGGAGAGGGGCCACGTACAAATCAGGCCAGGGCTTACTCAATAAACTAGAAAACAGTAGTTATTGGCAGTAGAAATCCAGGGGCTCATATCAATAAAAAGCATCAGTGTGCACCTGTTATATGACTCGCTTTATGGTATCAACAGCTACCCCACACAATGGATAGAACAGCTTTTCAGATCCAGAGAAGGAGGACCCTCATGTAGTCAATGAAATAATACCAAAGAGGGGCCAATGACCCCAACAACTCACTACCGGCATAGCCTTGACAGCAGTCTGCTGAGCCTTTTAACTCAAAACATTAAAATGAAGCATAGGTTTTCCAGTTAGGTCTTGATGTAAGCAAGCTTGGACTTACCGTATATGGCATTTCCCATTTCTTGGAAAAGTTCAAGTTCCAGTATGTATTGGAATATAAAATAATGTTTTCTAATCAAAATAATTTGTGAAACTTGTAATTTGTATAATTTGTAAAAATAATTAGACAAAATTATTTGTACAAGCCCCGTATCTTTACCAGTAGCAGAGCGTAAAGGTCCGTACAGACGATACCAAAATCGGATGGAAAAAAATTAGTACAGTGCTTTCGACAGCCGATTTCGCTTTTTTGGCAGTCAAAAGCTGGATGTGCAGACTATAAAATTTTTGTCGGATGTGAACACAACGTCTGATTTTCGTTTCATTAGTACGGTTATCGTACGAAAAAAATCGTAAGCGCAAGACTACGCACGCTCAGAAACTAAAGAAAATGTTCCTATTGTGAGTAGCCTCTTCACTTTCGACATGAGACTAGCATGCCACAAAAAACGGACGTTCGGTCGTCTGAAAATCTAAGCGTGTGTACGAGCCTTACGAGTTAACGCATGATAGGCTCACTATCAGGGGTTTATACACACTGGTCCAGTAAAGCAGAGCAATGTGCGGGGCAGTATATAGCAATCAAAAAGCGCTTTCTAAATCCAGTAATCTGAAGCCCAATTGAATCGTGAATATTACAAATATTACTACAGTATCATCACTGTCACCATTCTTCCTCCTATGATTGAACTGATTGGGTGAAATGCGTTAGAGGGCAGAGTACCCTTTGATGGGGCAGAAAATGACTATCTGACCTGATCTAGCATCGGTAAAGCTTGTTTTGTTTAGAAATATAGCAGAGTGTGGCTTATACAGTATGTGTGGATCACTGTTCTGCTATACAAAATAAGCCTGATAGCTACAACCTGCCTCTGATATTCAGGAATCATGCCTAGTTTTGAAGATTTACACCTGGAAAAAAGGATTTTCATCCCATGTGTATTTTTTTCTTTCCCCTCTCATGCCCCGTACACACGATCGGATTTTCCGTCGGAAAAACCTCTGATGGTTTTTCCAACGGAATTCCGCTCAAGCTTGGCTTGAATACACACGGTCACACAAAAGTTCTCTGAACTTTTGACCGTCAAGAAGGCGGAAATTCCGACAGCAAAAGATTGAGAGCAAGTTGTCAATTCTTCCGACGGGAAAAATCCAGATCATCTGGGGATGTCATTCTTGCCATGGCAAGAAAGGTGGAATTGCAGGCTGAGCTTTTTTTAAAAAAAAAAAGGTATTTATGAAGAAAAAAAATTGGTATGTGATTTAATTAAAGGAGAGGTTAAAAGAGCAGGATACTTCAAAGAAGAAAGGGGGAGTAAAGGTCTTATTTGAAAGGTCCCTGATTTTTAATACTGGTGAAATTCACAATAAAATATCTCAGTTTTATAGAAGATCAAACTCTCTCTGTTCTCCTTTGTTCTTTTATGTAGTGCTGATGTTTTTTTAACACAGAATTTTAAAAAGGTGTCGTCCACATCTTTCACCTTATCCAAAGGAGCTTACAATCTAATAGCTAGCCATATACATATATACAGAAGGACCAGTTAATTTAAAAACATGCTTGGGGATTGTGGAAGTAATCTCCATGCATACACTGGGGGTCATTTACTAAAGAAATACATTTCCTTAAGGCAAGAGAACCTATGTGGTCATTTTAAACACTCAATTATTTGCAGCAGAGTTTAAGATTAAAGGATTTTTTTGTCCATGATTGGGTAATTGATGTGATTACAGCTTCACTGAGCAAAGTGAAAATTGTACTCCTTGAATAAATTAGGCTCAATGGGGTTGACTTACTAAAGGCAAATAGGCTGTTCACTTTGGAAGGGAATTTTTACTTTGCAATGGAATATTTTGTGAAACTTCACTTTGCAAAGAATACCCATATAATCAAGGTAAATAAAAAAATTTAAATACATTTTTTGCTTGCATATGATTGGATGGTGGAAGTCAGCTCATTAACAAGGCTAGGGAAAATCACCTTGCATAGTGAACTGCCTATTTGTTTTTAGTAATTAGCAATTTTCTTGGGGAATATCAAACATATAACTTAGGCTGGATTCACACCTATGCATCTTTAGTCCTTTTTGCATTTTGCAGATTTGCACTACAGAACGTGTTCTATAGGAAACCATGATAAATGGACTGTAGTACAAATCTGCAAAATGCAAAAAGCACTAAAACTGCATAGGTGTGAATCCAGCCTCAGAGTGCTCACTACTTACCTTCTGGGATCTACCTACAATATTTTAGACCAATAAGGCTTGATTCACGCCTATGCATTTTTTGTGCTTTTTGCATTTTGCAGATTTGCACTACAGAACGTGTTCCATAGGAAACCATGCTAAATGGACTGTAGTGCAAATCTGCAAAATGCAAAAAGCACTAAAAATGCATAGGTGTGAATCCAGACTTAAAGTGGTTGTAAACCCTTAAGCCCTGTACACACGATCGCTTTTACCGATGAAAACAGTCCGATGGACTGTTTTCATCGGACAAAGCGATCGTGTGTGGGCCCCATCGGACTTATTTCCATCGGTGAAAAAAAAAACGATAGGAAATTCTGATCGTCTGTGTGGAACTCCATCGGAGAAAAAACCCACGCATGCTCAGATTGAATTAGGAGACGGAAGCGCTCGTTCTGGTAAAACTAGCGTTCGTAATGGAGATAGCACATTCGTCACGCTGTAACGGACTGAAAAGCACGGAGACTGAAAAGTGCGAATCGGCTCTCAAACTTTTACTAACACGCGGTAACACGAAATCAGGAAAAGCAGCCCAAAGGGTGGCGCCGTTGGATTTGAACTTCCCATTTATAGTGCCATCCTACGTGTTGTACGTCACAACGTTTGGGACGGTCGGAATTTTGTCTGATGGTGTGTAGGCAAGACTGATGGAAGTCAGCTTCATCGTAATTCCGATGGAAAAATCCATTGGATTTGATACCATCGGAAATCCGATCGTGTGTACAGGGCTTTACAGAACATTTTTACCTACAGGTAAGCTTAGATTAAGGCTTACCTGTAGGTGCAAGAAATATCTCCTAAACCTACACGGTTTAGGAGATATTTGCAAAAAAGATGGGCACCGATGTCGGCGCAGGCGCACTGAGCGTGCCGTTTCTGAAGCCAATCGTGCCGTGACTGGCGGCTCCCGCGCGCATGTGCGGGAGTGACGTCATCGCAGCTCCGGCCAGTCACAGCGCCGGAGCCGCGATACCCGGGAGTCACTCCGGGAGAGATGGCGGTGTCGGAGGAGGGGAACGAGGATCGCTGCGGGGGCTTCGATCTCAGGTAAGTAATTCATAATGAGCTAGTATGCTATGCATACTAGCTTATTATGCCTTTGTCTTGCAGGGTGTTTTTTTTTTTGTAGAGGGTTTACTTCCTCTTAAAAGCAGGTTCACACAGGGGTGACTCGTCAGGCGACTCAGCCGCCTGACAAGTCGCGCTCCGCTCTCTTCAACGGAACCGCTCTAATAGGAGCGATGCAAGTCGCTCCGACTTAGAAAAAGGTTCTTGTGCGACTTTAGGGGCGACTCGGGGAGACTTGCATTGACTTCAATACAGAAGTCATTTTGCAAGTTGCCTCTGAAGTCTTCTTCAGATCACCTTGCCAAGTCGCCCCCAAAGTCGTGTGTGAACCGGCTCTTAACCCCCACAGCTAAATTTTCTAAGGGGACTTGGTTTTATTTATTTTTTGTTTGTTTTCTTGAATTTACAATTTGTAAGGAATTTTTATTGCAATTTTTTTTGTCATTCACAAAATTAATTACACTAACAATTCTTGGCGAATCTGTCTATTTTCAATATGTATTATTTTGCTATTACTACAGTTGTTTATGTTGCCTTTTTTTTTTTTTGTACTTTCATTGTTACATTTATTTTCTTGACCTGCTGCCACATTTTGTGTAAATTGCAAATCATCCAGCCTTGCTGAAGGTTCTCTTTATCTAGCTGCATCCTTCCATAATGATGTCCCAGTAGTTTTTAAGCATAATTATAGAATATGCAAATCCTCCCTGTCTTCTCTTTTGGTGATAAATTCCACTTTTTTTTATTCAACCCTCTGGTGTAGGTTTAAAATTCTCAGACCTTGTTAGAGACATATTGGAAAAGGCCTTGAGATAAAATATGTTCTCATTTACATAACAAAGCATCTAAAGAATGTCCCGATTTTATTGACTCATTAAAAAGAATAAGTTCTATGCCTTATAATAATTGCTGTTCTCCATCTAGCAATTCCATTCCATTGTACAGGGACTAAACTGACTAAAAATAGTCTTTATCTACACATCACATAACTGGCAAATCGATTGTGGTAAAATGTTCACTGGTGAGAATAAAATGTTACCTACCGTATATACTCGAGTGTAAGCCGAGTTTTTAAGCACAATATTTTGTGCTGAAAATGCCCCCCTCGGCTTATACTCGAGTCACCTTTTTGCGCCTGATCTCCCGGACTTTGGGGAGCCAGTACCAGCCAAACTTGGCACACATGTAGCCCCACTCTTCCTCTATAAGTGTGCAAAGTTTCTTGTTCAGGGAACCTACGGCCGGGGAGCACTGATTTTTTAAAACCGGGTACCCCTTCCATAGTCTCCCATGTTAAATGGTAATTTCTCTGGTGACTTTGGGGACCCGGTACCGGCCGGGTGTAGGTCCTCTGGACCCCAAACTTGGCACACATGTAGCCCCACTCCTTCTCTACACGTTTGCAAAGTTTCTTGTCTGGGAGACCTACGGCCGGGGAGCACTGATTTTTCAAACCTGGGCACCCCTTCCATAGACTGTTAAACGTCAGTCTAGTCATGGACACAGTGAGGCATGGACACAGTGAGGCAAAGTGAGGCACACCCTAGGCTTATACTCGAGTCAATACGTTTTCCCAGTTTTTGTGGTAAAATTATGTGCCTCGGCTTATATTCGGGTCGGCTTATACTCGAGTATATACGATATATACAATTGAGATATGTGTAGCGCCCTCCTCACTCCCCTCTTTCTCTTCAGCTCGTCTGTCTCTTGTCTAGGGGTATTTTTCAGAGGGGAAGGGAGCGAGGACACCACGCCTGGCCTTCACCACAGTTATCAGTGTGGTGTAAGCAAAGTTCTTTTACCTTCGGGTCAGTGTTGTGCACCTGGAGCCTCCACCAAGAGTTACCTTGAACGATGTCTGTCAGGAAATGAGCCCCACACCATTAAAGTCCAACACTCCTTTATTCTTCTCGAATGAACACAATCAGTTGAACTCCCTTGTAGAAACAGAACAGAAAAGGAGGTGTGGATGCGAATAGGCCCAGACACAATGTGTTCTCCACTTTCCTCCCTGAAAGTGGGTTGCGGCCTCTGAGCGAGGGGGGAATTTCCTTCAAGGCGGTCTCCGGTGAGAGGCTCACCCGTCACTGGCAATATGCTGCACCAGGTCTTCGAATGAGGAGCTCCCCCCGGTCCATTACGCCTTCCGGATTCGGGTACCCACTCCCGGGGTTCCCTAGGACCTCCTTCCCTCGCGGAACTCAGTGTTGGGCACTGAGCTCCAGACCTCCATCCGAGTACCTCACCCCAGGCTAAGGGTGCCTGGGATGGAACACGACCTCCAGCTGTCCTCTAGGCCTAGGCCCGCCTAGAGAACCAACACGAACCACCGTTCACAAGCTGAAGGTGCCTGGGACTCGACCCCGTGACAGAGATGGCCGGCCTCTTTATACCCTCTCCCGGCAAGCACGGCGGGTTCCCCACCATACCGCTGCCGAGGGAGGACAAAAAGGAGACGCGACACACAGCAATGATTCAACCCCAGCCCAGAGCGACAGCGCCATCTGCTGGGCTGCAGGGAATTACACATCACTAATGTCTCTGCCAAGTTCAAATTCACACCCGGGAAAGTACATACCCGCTACATATGTCTTTCTAATATACAGTATATTGAACTCGTAAGCAACTCAGCAAAACCAGTATATTTCACTTCACTGTTATCCCATTTAACAGAAATATTATCTGTACAACTGATCCAGCCCTTCACGGCTTTTATACACCTGCTAAGGAAAAATTCATTCATTACAGGCATTTATATAGCACCAACAATGTACTTATTTATTATAGGTACTTATATCGCTTCGTCAATTTACACAGCACTTACATACTGTATATATTGTACACTTACATCAGTCCCTGACCTCAAGAAGCTTACAATCTGAAGTCCCTAACTCGCATTTATACATATATTGGGGAAAATTAACCTATCAGCATGTCTTTGTAGTGTGGGAGGAAACCGGAGTACCCAGAGGAAACCCATGCAAGCACAGGGATACCATGCGAACTCCAGGTAGGTAGTGCCATGGTTGGGATTCAAACAGACGGCCCTAGCACTGCCAGGCGGAAAACTTAGGCAGTGCTATACATATTGTATGTTCACATAATTTCCTGTCCTCAAAAAGTTTACAATCTAAGGTTCCTTTTTCACATGCATACATATACTACAGCCAATTTTGGATCCAATTACCCTACTTACATGTCTTTAGTGCAGGGTTTCTTCACTAGGGTTTTGTGGTACCATGGAGTTCCTCCAGAGGTTGCTAGGGGTTCCTTGAACCTTACAGATTTTCTAACTCCCAGTCGATTCACACTAATGCGTTTTTTGATGCATTTTGCAGAGAAATTTTTTAACATGGGTTTCTATGGAACATGTTCACATCAATGCTTTTTTGTGCCTCTGCGTTTTTGGAAAGGGTCAGGGACTTTTTTTCCCGCAAAAAGCAGCATATGGCATGTAATAGAATTCAATGGACCCGCATTTACTCTGTATATAGCTGGTTGCTAAGGAGGGGGCCAGGAAGCCGGCCGCCGCGTCCTTAACAACCGATGAGTCATCAGTTGTCAGTGGGTTTCCTGCTGAATGTAAAAAAAAAATCGAGGAAAAGAAACAGCGTGGGGTCCCCCCCCAGGTCCATAAAAGGCCCTTGGGTCTAGTATGGATTCGGAGGGGACCCCCCCCCCCCCACACCAAATAAAAAAAAAATGGTGCGGGGGTCCCCCCAAAATCCATACCAGATCCTTATCCGAGCATGCAGCCCGGCAGGTCAGGAAAGGGAGGGGACGAACGAGCGCCCCCCCCCTCCTGAACCATACCAGGCCGCATGCCCTCAACATGGAGGGATGGGTGCTTTGGGGCAGGGGGGCTCTGCGCCCCCCCACCCCAAAGCACCTTGTCCCATGTTGATGGGGACAAGGGCCTCTTAACGACAACCCTTGCCCGATGGTTGTCGGGGTCTGCGGGCGGGGGGCTTTTCGGAATCTGGAAGCCCCCTTTAACAAGGGGGCCCCCAGATCCCGCCCCTCCATGTGAATGAGTATGGGGTACATTGTACCCCTACCCATTCACTAAAAATAAAGTAGTGTAGTGTTAATAAATACAGTAAACAGTTTTTGACAAGTCTTTTATTAAAAATCTTCTTCTCCGCTTTTTCCTCCATCTTCTCCCGCATCTTTATCCTCCGGTCTTCTCCTTCTCCCCCTGCTTTTTCTTCCGCTGTTCTTCTGTCTTCTTTGTCCGGTGTTCTTCTTCCTCTGCCGCCGCTCCCGCCGGCGCTCTTCCTCTGATGCTGCGTCCCGCCGATCTGTCGGCGCCGATGTCCTGCATTACTTAAATAACGGTGGGGGTGTGGCAATCGTATTACGTCATCTGGTGGACATGCCCCCTTGTGACGTCACGGACCCATCATGCCCCGGGCGGTGACGTCACAAGGGGGCGTGGGCTCCAGATGACGCAATCCGATTGCTACTCCATCTGGAGTATTCTTGTCCAGTTTTGGTCACCAGTCCTCAAATACGAGGAACGACTGCAAACACTAAATTTATTCTCGCTGGAGAAACAACGCTTGAGAGGAGATATGATAGCGATTTACAAATACCTCCATTGCGATCCCAGCATAGGAAAAAAACTATTCAGTCTCATGGAGTATAAGAGGACACGGGGCCACACAATGAGATTGGGGGAGAAGCGCTTTAACCTTAAACTGCACAGGGGGGTTTTCACTGTCAGGGCAATAAGGATGTGGAACTTTCTTCCACACATCTCTATGACCGTCGGAGGCCCGGGCGCGATGTGATGACGTCACGCCCGGGTTCCCAGAAGTAAACAAAGCCACGATTGCGGCTAGTAAGCATGAGATCAGGGGATTTTTTTCACAATCTCCTGCTTTCCAGTCTGGAGGAAAGATGTGGGGTCTTATTGACCCCGCATCTCTCCATAAAGAGGACCTGTCACACACCATTCCTATTACAAGGGATGTTTACATTCCTTATAATAGGAATAAAAGTGATCAAAAAAAAAAAAAAAGTATAAAAATAAAAAAAATTAAGTAAAATAAAAAAAATTATAAAAAATAATTTAAAACGCCCCTGTCCCCGGTAGCTCGCGCTCAGAAGCGAACGCACAGGTAAGTCCCGCCCACATATGTAAACGCCGTTCAAACCACATATGTGAGGTATCGCCGCGTGCGTTAGAGCGAGAGCAACAATTCTAGCACTAGACCTCCTCTGTAACTCTAAACTGGTAACCTGTAAAAATGTTCAAAGCGTCACCTATGGAGATTTTTAAGTACCGAAGTTCCATGAGTGTGCGTAATTTTAAAGCGTGACATGTTAGGTATCTATTTACTCGGCGTAACATCATCTTTCATGTTTTCTAAAAAAATTGGGCTAACTTTACTGTTTTGTTATTTTTTAATTCATGAAACCGTTTATTTTCCCAAAAAAAAGGCGTTTGAAAAATTATTGTGCAAATACCGTGCAAGATAAAAAGTTGCAATGTGTCTGCTAAAAAAACATATATATAATGTTTGGGGGTTCTGAGTAATTTTCTAGCAAAAGAATGATGATTTGTACATGTAGGAGAGAAGTGCCAGAATAGGCCCGGTATGGAAGTGGTATAAAAAGCCCTGTATTGAAGTGGTTAAAGAACACAACATACAGGGATATGGGAAATAATTATAGACACTGACACACATACACCTACACAGGTTGAACTGGATGGACTATTGTCTTTATTGAACCTTACCTACTATGAAACTAATAGAACATCATTATGAAGCTATAAGCAATTTGTAATTTGTTGCTCTTGGTTAGCTGTTTACTGTTTTTTTAAATACTATGTATTGCTTGTTTGCATTGTTTGTCACTCATGTCTTGACAAAGAAAGGTTCCATGGCTTTGCACTCAGGTGGACATACCATTTGCGCAGTTTTAGCAGCTGCACAAGGGCCTTCTGGGGTCTATTTATACTAGATGACTCCCACTGTCACACAGACTTGGAAAGGTTTCACTTCTATGTAGCCATCCATCAACACACAGCAAAAGGTATTTTTACTTGACTAATAGTTGAATGGGGAGCCCAAAAATTAATCTTGCACAGGGGCCCATTGGCAACTCTCTCTGCCACTGTTTACACTTCCTTCTTGATATCTAGTCTACTATGTGCCCATTAAAGGATTTTCAAGAAAGATGAAGGTGTACTGATAAAATTTGTCTTAGTGGCATTTAATGGCCTTTGCAACACCCATTTAATTGGCCGGGCTTGGCCTGCTTTGTCTGTTACTAGAATATATTTACGTTTCCAGGACAAGACGTCCTACAATCTCTACATGACGTGAGTATTTATGAGGCTGCCTTGTTGTGCTAAAGATCTGTGTTGAAATGCCACCAATGCACCATCTGTGGGGGTTTACCAGTCCCCTTCATAAGCCACAAACTTTGTTTGCAGCCTCGTGAACCCTTCTGGAGTCTGGGACAAGACGGCTGCCAATTCTGCGCTTATTATAACCCACCGCCGGGCTTATGTATGAAAAGTATGAGCGACCAATTAATATCCTTCATTATGAACTCTACACTATGGAAATGATAGCTGAATGCTGATTGGTTGCTCAGATGGTTTCTTGTTAGCCCATTTTTCATACATAAGCCCCAGAAGTAATTTGCTCTAGTGCTGCACCATCATGCCCTGCTGTACACACTGCCCCGTAATACAGATAGACCTGTATTGGCTTATACATGAATAAAGTAATAGCTCCATGTATGCCCTCTGTTACTGTATTTTGCGCCAATGATTTTAGATAAAGAAAAAATATTTTCCTGTACAGTGTGACATTATATTCTCTAGCAGCACATTGATCACTGGAATACAAGTTGCTCCTGTGGATGTCTCTGAGGAGGGAGCAGGTTACACCATGATCTCCACTGGGATCACAGCTAAAGTTAGTGTCCGCTAATTGTTAGGTGAGTTCAGAGCCATTCCCCACCTCTCGGTTACATCAGCCTAAACCAACAGTTGTTTGCTCTGGGACAAATCCACAAGTGACAGTCGTCATTGTACAGTATATCTCAGAGCAGTAGCTTTGTAAAAAAAATGCAAATATATTCCACAGTTGTAAGCTCACATGAAATACTGCAAACACATAGAAAGATAGAGGGAAAATGAAGGAAGGAAGGAAGGAAACAGGGGGAAGGAAGTAAGGAAGAAATGAAGAGAGGAAAGAAGAAATAAAGGAAGCAAGGAAGGAAGGAAGGAAAGAAAGAAGGAAGGAAAGAAGGAAGGGGAAAGGAAAGAAGGAAGGGGAAGGAAAGAAGGAAGAATAGAGGGAAGGAGGGAGGGAAGGAAGAATAGAGGGAAGGAGGCGAGAGAAGGAAGGAAGAAATGAAGAGAGGAAGAAAGGAAGGAAATGAAGAGAGGAGGGAGAGAGAAAAGGAAGCAAAGAAAGTAAGGAAGAAATAAGAAGGGGAAGGAAGGATAGAAGGGAGGAGGGAGAGAACAAGTAAAGAAGAAATGACGAGAGAAAGGAAGGAAAGAAGAATAGAAGGAAGGGATGGAGGAAGGAAAAAAAATAAGAAGGAGGGAGAAAAGGAAGAAATAAGGGAATGATAGAAAGGCAGGAGGAAGAGAGGGAAGAATGAAGGATAGAAGAAAAGAGGGACGTGATAAGGAAGGAAGGAAGGAAGGAGGGAAGGAATAAAGGAAGGATGAAAAGAGAAGGGAGCTCCAGGTCCATTGATGTTTGTCATTTGTAAATGACTATGTACATGGGTGGTGCTAAATATATTATTATTGGGAAAAATATTATATATTGAGTGTACTGCTACTAATTAACAAAAACTTAAAACCATGACTGCAGTTCAGGGGGGCCTATCTACTTCATCTATCTATATAGAAAGTAGAAACATTGGTTATGTTGTGTTCAATTCTTCCCCAAAAAAGGACGAGGTTAAGCTTGTCCACGGATGAGTTTTCCTGAACACTGCTACTCCACTTTGGCAGATGTCACATGGCCATTGCAATGGCATTAGTCATTTGACCAGCTGCCAGAGGGAAGCTTGAGGCCAGTGGTTTCTTTGGATAGATCAATATGAAGCAACTTATGTTTAGTACCTAGGACTGTGCATAGATATCAGGGCAAAAAATCTTCATTATGCTGAGCAGAGATTTTTTCTAACCTGCCTTTTTGATGTTCCTGCAGAGTAGGGAGGCTCACTTAGTGATGATAAGTTTGTTATGAAAAAAAAAACTGTACAGTACTGCTAAAAAAAAGACCATCATTGCTGAGCCAGTTATCTGGCTGTCTCTGGCTTCAATACTTTATGATTTGCTGACCCAAAATTAGCATGTGGCTACTCAAGACATCGCTAAATCATTGCTTACTTATCCTGTATGAGCTATGAGTAAGCATCTATCTTTGATGTGAAACACGTCAGATATCCACCCCTGCATGTCAGTTTTCTGTTTTTGCTTGTTTTTGGACTTTTGAACCCATGTATTAACTTTGGATTTTAATTTTGGAATTTTGAAAATAAATCGCTTATACAGAGTGCGGCAGTCCAGGGCTCTTTCCTTTTCCTTACTTATCCTGTATGCGTGATAGCCAAGCAAGTCACAATTTTAGAAGAAGATGCCACCAATGGCATTCCCTGCATATCTATCCCTACAAGTTTCCATTAATATGTATTTAACGCAAAATCGATTGTCCAGTATATTTGGCATCATCCCTCACTGTATAAAGGTTTTTTTTGTAAATCATGTTTGTGAACCTATTGCAAAGTCAACACAGTCAGTGTTGATGGGGGAATTCCTCCTGCAGCGCTATTGTGTTCTGCTGGTGGGGAGCGTGGGAAGCCTAAGCCACCAGCAGAATACAATGATCGCTACCGGCTATCTTTCCACACACTTTACATAGTTAATTTGGGCCAGCTTGGTCCCTCACTAACCTGCGAGGCTGCTTGATGTGCAGTATAAAATGTAGCTGCAACTGTGTTCCGGGTGCAAGCCGAGATTTCCTGTCTTATACCCGGAACACAGAAGAGTCTAACGCCGAGCCGCTCAGAGCAACAATGTATTATATCAATGAATACAAAGATTCCTCTAATTGGCTGAGTCAGAGAGGTGGACTGATGATGTCACAACCTCTGACCCAGCCAATCAGATGAAGCTTTGTAAAGCTTGTGAAAAGATAGAGTTTTTCTTTAAGACACTTCCTTGTATGTTGCTCTATAAGCCCACAACCTATAATTTACATACATCACATCAACAAAGTTGTAACCATGTACTTTTTTTAGGGCATTAAGAAAACGACACCACATGAGCAATTATATAAAATACATACACAAAATTGATTGGGCATAAGGTTTAAAATCACATATAGCACATGTCTATTGTAAGGTTCAAACATTATTTCTTCCAAAATTCCACACGTAGACTCAACATGTTTCGAATGATCTTCCTCAGGAGATCATGTGAATGAATAACTACAATCATAACATATAGTTACAAATATCATATTTCACAATATCCATCATAGTGCAACAATTTTTTATATCAATTTATTTGTACCATTATCATGGAACCCAATCTCTTTCCAATCAAAAATGTGCAAAGTTTACTTGAACTGAATAAGAGACATTTCCAAAAGGGGGCCACCAAGGAGCGACTGGCTGAAATCAACAACTCCTTGTCAGGGGACACCCTCCCCACCCACACAGCCTATAAGTAGCCTTTAAAATGAATTAATTGCAGCTCAGACATTACTGGTTTCTGGAGATCATTAAAATGTAATTAAAAAGACACAAACATACTTACCCCGTATTATTACATATTCCCAAAAAGAAAGGAAAGAAGATCTACTAGGCTTTCTGGAAAAGTTAGTTTGATTAGCGCCGAAACGCTGATCAGTGTATTCTGACAGCGGAGGAGTCGAGCTGAGTCCTCCGCTGTCAGAATACAATGACACAACGGGGAGGATTCCTCCAACCACCTTGATTTTGTGGACGGAGGATTCTGTTAAAAAATTTTCACTCCTCTCGATGGCTGAGGAAAAAGAACTGAGCCATGTATGGCCAAGTTTAGGCTACCTATCTGATAGGTTACATAGACCAGTTTAGAAATACACTATATTACCAACAGTATTGGGACGCCTGCCTTTACATGCACATGAATTTTAATGGCATACCAGTCTTAGTCCAAAGGGTTTAATATTAGGTTGTCCAACCTTTGCAGCTATAACAGCTTCACCTCTTCTGGGAAGGCTGTCCACAAGGTTTAGGAGTGTCTATGGGAATGTTTGACCATTCTTCCAGAAGCGCATTTGTGAGGTCAAACACTGATGCTGGACGAGAAGGCCTGGCTCACAGTCTCTGCTGTAATTCTTCCCAAAGGTGTTCTATTGGGTTGAGGTCAGGACTCTGTGCAGGCCAGTCAAGTTCCTCCACCCCAAACTCGCTCATCCATGTCTTTATGGACCTTGCTATGTGCACTTGTGCAGAGTCATGTTGGAACAGGAAGGGGCCATCTCCAAACTGTTCCCACAAAGTTGGGAACATGAAATTGTCCAAAATGTCTTGGTATGCTGATGCCTTAAGAGCTCCCTTCACTGGAACTAAGGGGCCAAGAACAACCCCTGAAAAACAACCCCACACCATAATCCCTCTCTACCAAATGATTTGCACCAGTGCGCAAAGCAAGGTCCATAAAGACATGGATGAGTGAGTTTGGGGTGGAGGAACTTGACTGGTCTGCAACCCAGTAGAACACCTTTTGGGATAAATTAGAGCGGAGACTGGGAGCCAGGCCTTCTAGTCCAACATGAGTGTCTGATCTCAGAAATGTGCTTCTGGAAGAATGGTCAAACATTCCCATAGACACACTCCAGAATAGTTGAAGCTGTTATAGCTGCAAAGGGTGGGCCAACTCAATATTGAACCCTACAGACTAATGCCGCGTACACACGACCGTTTTTAATGACGAGAAAAATTAAATTTTTTAAAATGGTCATTAAAAATGATCGTGTGTGGGCTTCAGAGCATTTTTCACGACGTGAAAAACGGCCATGAAAAAATTGGAACATGCTCTAATTTTTCACGTCGTTTTTTTACATCGTCGTTTTTCTCGTCATGAAAAACGGCCGTGTGTGGGCTTTAACGACGTGAAAAAAATGTGCATGCTCAGAATCAAGTATGAGACAAGAGCGCTCGTTCTGGTAAAACTAGCGTTCGTAATGGAGATAGCACATTCGTCACGCTGTAACGGACTGAAAAGCAGGAGGCTGAAAAGCGTGAATCGTCTCTCACCAAACTTTACTAACATGAAGGGTGGCGCCATCCGAATGGAACTTCCCTTTTATAGTGCCGTCGTACGTGTTGTACGTCACCGCGCTTTACTCAAACATTTTTTTCCACGATAGTGTGTAGGCAAGGCAGGCTTGAGAGAAAACACGAAAAATCACGTTGAGAAAAATGCCGTTTTTTTCAATGACATTAAAAACGGTCGTGTGTAAGTGGCATAAGACTGGGTTGCCATTAAATTTCATGTGCATGTAAAGGCAGGCGTCCCAATACTTTTTGTAATATAGTGTATCAGGAAAATTAAATGTTTTGCATAGGCTGCCACGCCCTACAAACCCCATGCACCTCCTGGCTGCTGGTTTCCAGGTAAAATCAGAGCACAATGGTTTATCGTGTCCTGCATCCTGCAGGGTATTTGATGTGGTATACAAAATACTATGTAAGAAAAATCTGCCACCTACCACCCCCATCTTGCTCTTTTTTGGCTCCAGACAAAACCTGAGGTTGCTCTGTGGCTTATCTTGCTCTGGATCTTGACAGCTATTTGAAGTAGCTCATAAAATGTATATTTAAATAGAACTGTAGATCCAAACATTAGATTTCGTTTTTTTTCCCCCCCAATACGGCTTGTTCATTTTCCTATTTGCCTTGTACAAATAATTCAGTATTTTAGTTTGGGCAGCTGTTGAGCGGGAAGATTAATAGTTGGAAAATGATTTCCTTTTAGCATACAAAACCACAGGTATTTTTATTACCATATTATTAATATCTGACTGTGTATGCCCATACTGTACCATTCATATCACGCTGTATTGTGACTAATCTAATTTCCAGCTTCACTGACCTTATAAGCTCCAATAGTCCTGCTTACCAGCCTGCTCATTGTGTGTCTGTGCACTTTTTTTCATATTATTATTTATGCCTAGTATGAGCGTGTACTTCTTTTTTTCATAACTCCCAAGCTCTGTAATTTAACCTATACTATACCGGAGAAGATTTGTTCTTTTAAAGATGAACTCTAGGCAAATATAGATGTAAACTAATGTAGCTTTGTAATAATTAATATACAGTATAATCAAGGCCGGGCGAGAGGGGCGGCTGCCCTGGGCTCAATGGTTTACTGTAGGGATGAGGGTGCCTTCCTCCTGTTACAAGCCTGACAGGAGTACTGATTTTGACAAGCGTGGCATCCCCTAAGCTTGCACATTATGAACAGGAGAGGGGGGGGGCGCAGCTTGGTATCTTTGCCCTGGGCGCTGGGTAACCATGTCCCGGCACTGAGTATAATTACCTGCAAGCAGTGGAAGTACCTGAATGTGACCTGGTATCTCCTTGCAGTCCCTGTATAGCAGTGCTGCAGTGCGAGAAGAAGAAACAGCACAAGGGGCCATTTATTTCCTGTGCATGCTGATAGGAGGAGAAAGCAGAGTGGCAGAGAGCTGAACTCATTACTGTGCCGCTTCACCTTTCGTTCTCCAGTCACAGGCTGAGGTGATTCCAGGAAGATCTGAGCTCAGAGGAAGTGGGTTGAATGATGCTGGTTGTCGGATTGAGGACATCTAGTGGCTAAAATTAGCACTGTTGGGGAAATCTCTAGGCAGAAGGTGAATATTGCAGGACAAGATGTTTTTATTTTATGTTTTAATGGATAATTCATCTTTATCTTGTTATTTTTGGCTGGAGGTCTGCTTTAACTTACAGCATCTATAACATTTTTATAGTTACTGGGCATATTGGGATCCAAGTTTGTGTCTCAGACCGTTCCATGTTCCCAAATGGTCAATCCACTTCAAAGTATTATTTTAGTGTTTCCTGATCTCCTGTCTTATTCTCCACACCTGTCCACCTAAAAGTTTCAGCCCACCTCTGCTACTGCTGCATTCTCCGTAATATAAAATAAAAAAAACTCTAAAGCCCTGTACACACGATCAGATTTCCGATGGAATAAAATCCAATGGATTTTTCCGTCGGAATTCCGATGAAGCTGACTTTCATCAGTCTTGCCTACACACCATCAGACAAAATACCGACTGTCCAAAACGCGGTGACGTACAACACGTACTGCGGCACTATAAATGGGAAGTTCAAATCCAATGGCGCCACCCTTTGGGCTGCTTTTGCTGATTTTGTGTTAGTAAAAGTTTGGCGTTAGCTGATTCGCGCTTTTCAGTCTCCGTGCTTTTCAGTCCGTTACAGCATGACGAATGTGCTATCTCCATTACGAACGCTAGTTTTACCAGAACGAGCGCTCCCGTCTTGTAATTTAGTCTGAGCTTGCATGGATTTTTCTCCAATGAAGTTCCCCACAGACGATCGGAATTTCCTACCGTTTTTTTTTCCCATCGGTAAAATTTAAAACATGTTCTATTTTTTTTACACCGATGGAAAAAAGACACACACACGATCGTTTTTTCCGATGAAAAAAGTCCATCGGTCTCTTTTCATCAGAAAAACCGATCGCGTGTACGCGGCATAAGGCTGGATTCACACTTGTGCAGTGCAAATTCCAGCTCTGTTATCTCTGCAAAGAGATAAAAGAGCTGTTCAGCGGATCATCTGCGTTGTAGCTGCGAATTTGCTGACCTGGGAGAGGGGAGGGGGGGAAGTGTAGTGTGCAGGGAGAAAATTCCTGTTCAGAACGGAAGACATCTGCGAATCAGATGCGTGCCCATAGAAGATAATGGGCCTGAATTCGCACCTGAGCCGCACCGCAATGCCTAGAAAACGAGCACGTTTTTTGGACAATGCGCAGTGCGAATGCATCGCACATATGTGAACTAGCCTCATTAAAATCAATGTATTTTATAATGTTATGCGAATTGGATGCGGTGTAACCTGCAACCAATTCGCATAGGTGTGAACGGGGCCTGAAAGCGAGAGTGGAAACCCCACAGCAGAGGTGCAGAGATCTCACTGGAAAGTCACCAAGAGGTTTTGTGTGCAAACATTCAGCAAAAGCCAAGTGAGGGTACTCATTAAGGGCTCTTTCACACGGGACGGATCAGTCATGATCCGCCCCGTGAAGCTCCGCTTGCTCAGTGGGGATCGCTCAGTTGATCCCCGCTGAGCCGGCGGATGACTGGGCGGTCTTCGCACACTGTGGGGAGATCGGATGAACACGGACCGTCTGTCCGTGTTCATCCGATCCGCTCGGCCGACGGAAGGAAAAATAGGGTTTTCCTCTGTCACACTTTGGCGGAGCGGATGTCAGCGGACATGTCACCGCTGACATCCGTGGCTCCATAGGAGGACATGGAGCGTCCGTCCAGGTCCGCCTAAAAAACTGACAGGCGGACCTGAACGGACCCTCCGTGTGAAAGGGGCCTAATAAGGACAAAATTACTTCCTAATAACAATTTTTTATGCAGCATCCACATGTGCTGGAACAAGGCCATCAGGTGCAGACAGTCCGGGGGTATACAGCTTTACGCATGGTGACTTAATTACCAGCGTATTCCCGTAAAGCCATTCATTGGCATGTATGCAAAAAATGCAAAATGTACGAGCCATAACACAGTTACCATATACGTCATTTTTAACATTAAAATATTCTTCACACTGCTTTTATAGTGATCTCTAACTGCCCATTTAAATATACACTATATTTTCCAAAAGTATTGGAACACCTGCCTTTACACGCACATGGACTTTAATGGCATCCCAATCTTAGTCCGTAGAGTTCAATGTGGAGTTGGCCCACCCTTTCCAGCTAGAACAGCTTCAACTCTTCTGGGAAGGCTGTCCATATGATTGGATGATAAAATCAGCAGAGCTTCCCCTCAGATCTACAGCGATCTACAGCGACTGCACTTACTTGCAGTGCACTTGTAGTGCAGAGTGGATTTCCCTTTTAGTAAATCAACCCCAATGTGTTGAATAGTTTTGTACGTATTCTTTAATTTCTGAGCATGCGTAGTCTTGCTCTTACAATTTTTTTCGTACGAAAACCGTACTAATGAAACGAAAATCGGATGTTGAGTTCACATCCGACAAAAATTTTATAGTCTGCACATCCAGCTTTTGTCTGACGAAAAAGCACCGTATGAACGATCCGAAAATCGGCAGACAGCTTGTCGTACATATTTTTCCATCCGATTTTCGTATCGTGTGTACGGGGCTTAAGACTGGGATGCCCTTAAAGTTCATGTGCGTGTAAAGGCAGACGTCCCAATAGTTTTGGCAATATAGGGTATCAGGAATATGAAATGTTGGGGTAACAAATAATTTAATGACCCTGTAATCTAATTTTCGTGTATTTTTTTTTATTTTGTGTTTCACTGTCTTTTTGTAACATCTCTGTGAGCTCCTCTCCTTTTCACCACAACACGTGTTTTATAACGAGTTCATTAAAATACATGTAAATGGGCCCTAAATTATTGACAGTCGTCTGTGAATTTACAATCCAATGCCCCTAACGCAGTAGGATGAGTTTCGGTAGAAATCAGTTAACTTTGCCATATGTTATCAGACTTTGGAATGGAAAGCACCAAAAAATGGGGGGGGGGGGGGTAACATACAAATTCTGTGTATATTGTGTCCTTGGTGCGACCCGAACCTCTGACCCAGGACAGAATACTAAACATGTCATAGCTATTTAATGTTACTTGACAGAATGCAGTAATCAGAATTATTGTACAATATTGTACATATGTCAGTGGGCTTGGGCAAGGTTTACATCAGCTAACACAGGTAAAGCTTGAACATATGGCAAGGAGCATCAGTGTGAATGAAACTGATGACCTCTGTGTTAAGTGTGGCTTCAGCTAAGCGGTGACCAAGAGCAGCGTGTCCTTGACGGTAACTGCCCCCACCTCTGCTAAGCTCTGTGATTTTCAGCTTTCAGGCCACTCTGGAGTTCACTACAGTAAAACCTACAGCTGCTCCATAAGCTTTGCAGTGAGGCATGGTGTCAGCGAGAGGAGGATGTGCAATCTAGGACTAAAACCTGGGCGAAAACACAGAAGAGGAGTCACCCAATTTGGCCGTTTTCAGACAATCGTCTCATATCTATGGTGGCGGCAGATTCCGATCGCCCAACTGATATAGCAAGGAAATATCGCCAGTCTTTAGCCTAGTACACACCACTCGTTTTTTTTTCGCATTCAACTAAGTGGGTTGAACGAAAAAAACCTGACAGCTCCAATGGGAGCCGTTGTACTTATGTCGCGTACACACGATCGATTTTCTCGACGGGGAAAACGAGGAACGGCTTGTTCCCCTACACACGGCCGTTTTTCCCGACATTTTTTCTCTTGGTCGAGAAAAACGACCGTGTGTAGGCTCCCCGGCAGTGTTTCCCTATGGGAAAACTGCCGCGGAAAAAAATGCTGTGAATCACGACGAGAAAAATTAGAGCATGTTCTAATTTTTCTCGTCGTGATTAATGCCGTTTTTCTTGTCGGGAAAAATGATCAAAAGCCCACACACAGTCGTTTTTCTCGTCAAAGAGAAAAAAATAAATTTTTCCAGACGAGAAAAATGGTCGTGTGTACGCGGCATAACATTCCGAAGTCAGGCTGCATTCACACTACAGCGTTTTTAATCGCAGGCAGATTTGCCGCGTATCTCCCCGCGATTTTACAGCGCCGAAGTGTGAATGACAAAACGCAGGACTCGCATTCGAGATGCCATTTATTTGAATGACACCTCAAATCGTGGTGCGGGTCTGCCGTGCGATAAAACGTGCTGCAATCGCGGGACGTATGTCGCCCAACATAGTTCAGGAATTGTAATAAAATGAATGGCATCTAGAATGCGAGTCCTGCGTTTTGTCATTCACACCTCGGCGCTGTGAAATTGCGGGCAGATCCGCAGCAAATGGGCCCGCGATTCAAAACGCTGTAGTGTGAATGCAGCCTTAGTACAGCGATCTCCACCGCTGTTCTATTGTGATCTGACAGGGGGACGACCACCCCCACGAGAACATTCGATCAGAGCTCTCAGCCAATGGCAGCTGGTCGGCTGCTGTTTTTCCAGCATGCTCACCGGACAGAAGCTGGCCAACGGCGGGCTTCTGTCGAACCGGCTGCCATACACATGGGCCGAATGTTGGGTGGTTTATAGTGAACCAGACGCTGTCGCCCGACATTCGGCCCATGTGTACTAGACTTTAAGGCTGGGTTCATACTGCAGCATGGAGCGGCTCACAGCAGGAGGTCCGGTGCGTCTCCATTCACTTCAGCTCCAACTTCAGGCTGAATTTGGACCTGAAAACGGACCAAAAGACGAACAGCATTCCTGTGCAATTTGTCCCGGAGATGTGTGAATCGGTGTTCTGACGAGAAATGCCCCGAATAATGCCCGCCCTGTACTGCGCATGCGCATCGCTTGCGTAGTACAGAGCCGCCGAACATTGGAAAACGATCCCGATGCTCGTGCAAGTCTGCAAGGGGCGGATTTGTTCGTGATGGGAGTGTGTGAGGGGTGGATGGCACTAGAAGGGGGCGTTTTCAGTAATAATGAGCAGTGCTGTTAATATGAGGGCGGAATTTGACACAAAACTCAAACACATCTCCTAAACAAATATATCTCTGCTATTCTTCCTACACGTGTTAAGGGCAACACGTGTAGGAAGAATAGCAGAGATATATTTGTTTAGGAGATGTGTTTGAGTTTCGTGACAAATTCCGCCCCCATCTTAACAGCACTGCCCATCATTACAGAATACGCCCCCTTCTGTTGCCATCCGCCCCTCACGCGCTCCCATCATGAATACATCTTCCCCTTGCAGAGTTGCACGAGCATCGGGAGCGTGTGGCACAATGTCGTCTTTTGTGCGCAGGCGCCGTCTACAGCTGATCCTAAAATACGATGTTCGGACACTTTCGGCTCCTCTGTACTGCGCAAGTGCTGCGCCTGGTCAGTACAGAGCGGGCATTATTAGACAGGGGCATTTCTCGTCGCAACACCGGCTCCAATGAGAGCTGGTCACAGTCTCCTGACATGTGAATTCGCAATAGTGTGAACCCAGCCTAAAAGGCTTGGCCAAATGCTATTGTTCCCCAGAGATATACAGCTATCAGGGTTATTTGCTCATACCTTCATCCTCTCTACAGCAGCTACTCCTAAAGCAAAACGTCGCTCTCAATCAACATTGACCATTTTTTTATGAGTTTTTGATGCGTTTCTGCTGTTTCCATTGAAGTCTATAGAACCAAAACCGCAGTCTGTAGCAGGCAAAAAAAGTACTTGACCCTTTCCAAAACACGCACTGGTTGAAAACACATGGATATGAACGTGACCAATAGGATATCATATTATATGGACTGTGGAGTGTTTCTGCAAAACTGAAAATGCACTGCAAAACACATAGATGCAAACCTAGCCTAAGGTCTCGTACACACGGTACAATTGTTCGCCAAACAAGCGTCTGATTTTTGTCAAAAGGGAGTGTGCCAGGATCTTGTCTTGCATACTAACGTTACACAATTGTCGTGCCTCAAAAACGAACGTAGTGATGTACTACGAGGAATTTCAGCTCTTGGACGCCACCCTTTGGGCCCCTTCTGCTAATGTCGTCTTTGGTGAGCATTGATTCCAAGCATGCGCGTTTGTACTTTCGACTTTTGTGTGACGGATTTGTGTACTGACCATACAAAAATTAGACGTCAAACCGTTGTCCGCCGAAAATTTACTAGCCTGTCATCCAACCTTTTGTTGGCCAAAAATTGGTCAACAATTGTCAAAAGGAGCGTACTAACGGTAAGATTTTAGGACAAGTCTGTCAACAGACAATCCCCTTCCAACAATCGTACCAAGTGTACGAGGCTTTAGTCCCCATCAACCCCCGTTCAGATCGGTGCGATTTGACAGGTCAAAATGCCTGTCAAATCAGAGCCTATTGCCGACAAATGGAGTGTCTCTCAATCAGTGCCGCACTGATTACCAAAAGTAGTTCCTGCACTACTTTTGGTGACTTCGGGGGCGATTTTAATAGAAATCTGTGCATGAACTTGCACAGATGTCTTTTACGTCGCCCATGAAGTCGGACTGAAATGCGGCTTTGAAATCGTGCGAGTTCAGATGAACTTTTTCAAAGCCGTGTTCCGTGTAAACAAGGGCTTACTTTTTTTTAAATGGCTGCCAGTCTCATTGGTTTGTGACCCTCGCCAGGATCAGCGGCTCTCAGTGCCATTCAGGGGTCCAATGCTAAAACAATCAGCTCCTGGGCTTCCAATCTTGCTACAAAGCTTCATAGAGGGCCTGTAGCAGATCACTGAACACAATTGGGTTAATTTACTAAAACTGGAGAGTGCAAAAACCCAGGAGCTGTGCATAGAGGCCAATCAGCTTCTAACTTCAGCTTGTTCAATTAAAAGAGGTTGTAAAAGGTTTGTTTTTTATTTTCCAAATAGGTTCCTTTAAGCTAGTACATTGTTGGTTCACTTACCTTTTCCTTTAATTTACCTTCCAAATGTTTTTTTCCTTTGTTTTCTTTGTCTGATTTTCTCACTTCCTGTTCCTCCTCAGTAATCTGCTCAGTAAGCTGTTCTGGCTGATTCCACACCACTCGGATGATGGTGTGAAGTTTACTGAGGAGAAACAGGAAGTGAGAAATTCAGACAAAGAAAAAAAACATTTAGAAGGGAAATCTAAGGAAAAGGTAAGTGAACCAATAATGCACTAGCTTAAAGGAACCTATTTAGAAAATAAAAAACGAACCTTTACAACCCCTTAAGGCTTCAACGAAAAAACAAACAAACCTGGAAGCTAATAGGTTTCTATGCAGAGCGGTTTCAGCTCTATCTAGGCCGGGTCTCTCTACACTACAGCAATAGATTAATGCTGTAGTCATCCATTGCTTGCTGATTGCACTGAGCAATAAATCACTATTCAGGCTGGGTTCACACTATCTTCGCAGGCCGTTTACACCAAGGCTCCGGTGCGTCCCCGTTCACGTCCAAATTCAGCCCAAATTTTTGTCAGAATTTCGGACCTGAAACAAATTTTTGCATGTGTGCGCTGTAATTTGTTTTGTACTGTTTTTGGTCTTATAGCAGCACCATCTTAAATGTAAAGCATTTTAGGGTGTGCCACCCCAAGTATGTTTTTGTATATTGAAACGGACCAAAAGGCGCACAGGACTCCTCTGCAAATTCGCAGTGGAGATATGTGAAAGGAGCATAGAGAGGCGGTCAAAATCGCCTGCTTTTGCGAATTGGATGCTGGCATCCAATTTGCAATAGTGTGTACCCAACCTCAAAGTGATCTGTTGCAACACAGCTGGCATGGGAGTGGTCTGGATCTAGTCTTCACTGACCAAATCCAGACCCCTCTACAAAAAAAAATTGTAAAAAGCAATATGTCCCTGGGACAGGAAGTGAAAGAATTTTTTTCCAATGGGACACAGATTGTAAATTCTAATTACCACCCCTACTCTGATCAAAATGTAAAAAAAAAAAAAGTACCATGTCGACTTTGAAGCCCACCCACTATATGTGCTTCCATTCACCCAGCATACATAAAAATAGCATATGTATAAAAATATATATTTTTTATATACGGGTAATATATGGGGAAGTTAAACTGTATAATACAAAAAAATTATGCTATATGGGGAAGTTAAAAATATTAAAAATTGTATTATTAGGTTATCCTATATAATAATAATAATAATAATAATAATAATAATAATAAATATTCCTTGAATTTCTAGTTGTTTCTTTGGAGCACGTTTATAGATAGGATTCTATAGGGCAATGATGGTGAACCTTGGCACCCCAGATGTTTTGGAACTACATTTCCCATGATGCTCCACTACACTGCAGAGTGCAAGAGCATCATGGGAAATGTAGTTCCAAAACATCTGGGGTGCCAAGGTTCGCCATCACTGCTATAGGGCAACTTCTATTGCTTCCAATGTCCAAGTAGGGGACAAGTTTTAGGGATGGATTGGTTTAAAAGTACATGAATATACAATGTACTAACTCAAGCCTTCAGATCCTTTTCCTTGGTTAGGACTAGGGATGAGCTTCGTGTTCGAGTCGAACATACGTTCGACTCGAACATCGGCTGTTCGATCGTTCGACGAAGATCGAATGATTTGGGCCGTTCGCGCCAAATTCGAGTGACGCGAACGGCCCACAATGCACTACGCCATCGCAGTGTCATCCAGGCGCTGTGATTGGCCAAGCATGCACTGTGACCCCGCATGCTTGGCCAATCACAGCGCCGGCAGCGAGGAGAGCAATGATTGGCCACAGGCAGGATGCCTGTGGCCAATTATTGCTGAGGGTGTTTAGTACACGCCCCACACTATAAAAGGCCGCCAGCACGGCGGCCTAGTGTAGTGTGTTCCGGAGCAGGGAAAGACAAGCATAGGCAGGGACAGTGACATTTATTTCTTTCTTGCTTAACCTGGATTCCTTTAGTTTAGGGAAAGAGAAGGATAGGTAGGGAGAGTGTCAGTGTGTTTTACTGTGCGAGTCCTTGTTTCTAGGGACAAAGAAGGAAAGTGAGGGGATTTCTCCTTGTGCTATAGTGTGCTTTAAAAAAACATTTTTTCTAGGGACAGAAAACTGTAGGTAGGGAGAGTGTCAGTTTCTTTCACTGTGCCAGTCCTTGTTTCTAGGGACAAAGAAGGAAAGTGAGGGGAATTCTCCTTGTGCTATAGTGTGCTTTAAAAAAACATTTTTTCTAGGGACAGAAAACTGTAGGTAGGGAGAGTGTCAGTTTCTTTCACTGTGCCAGTCCTTGTTTCTAGGGACAAAGAAGGAAAGTGAGGGGATTTCTCCTTGTGCTATAGTGTGCTTTAAAAAAACATTTTTTCTAGGGACAGAAAACTGTAGGTAGGGAGAGTGTCAGTTTCTTTCACCGTGCCAGTCCTTGTTTCTAGGGACAAAGAAGGAAAGTGAGGGGAATTCTCCTTGTGCTATAGTGTGCTTTAAAAAAACATTTTTTCTAGGGACAGAAAACTGTAGGTAGGGAGAGTGTCAGTTTCTTTCACTGTGCCAGTCCTTGTTTCTAGGGACAAAGAAGGAAAGTGAGGGGAATTCTCCTTGTGCTATAGTGTGCTTTAAAAAAACATTTTTTCTAGGGACAGAAAACTGTAGGTAGGGAGAGTGTCAGTTTCTTTCACTGTGCCAGTCCTTGTTTCTAGGGACAAAGAAGGAAAGTGAGGGGATTTCTCCTTGTGCTATAGTGTGCTTTAAAAAAACATTTTTTCTAGGGACAGAAAACTGTAGGTAGGGAGAGTGTCAGTTTCTTTCACTGTGCCAGTCCTTGTTTCTAGGGACAAAGAAGGAAAGTGAGGGGAATTCTCCTTGTGCTATAGTGTGCTTTAAAAAAACATTTTTTCTAGGGACAGAAAACTGTAGGTAGGGAGAGTGTCAGTTTCTTTCACTGTGCCAGTCCTTGTTTCTAGGGACAAAGAAGGAAAGTGAGGGGATTTCTCCTTGTGCTATAGTGTGCTTTAAAAAAACATTTTTTCTAGGGACAGAAAACTGTAGGTAGGGAGAGTGTCAGTTTCTTTCACTGTGCCAGTCCTTGTTTCTAGGGACAAAGAAGGAAAGTGAGGGGAATTCTCCTTGTGCTATAGTGTGCTTTAAAAAAACATTTTTTCTAGGGACAGAAAACTGTAGGTAGGGAGAGTGTCAGTTTCTTTCACTGTGCCAGTCCTTGTTTCTAGGGACAAAGAAGGAAAGTGAGGGGATTTCTCCTTGTGCTATAGTGTGCTTTAAAAAAACATTTTTTCTAGGGACAGAAAACTGTAGGTAGGGAGAGTGTCAGTTTCTTTCACTGTGCCAGTCCTTGTTTCTAGGGACAAAGAAGGAAAGTGAGGGGAATTCTCCTTGTGCTATAGTGTGCTTTAAAAAAAACATTTTTTCTAGGGACAGAAAACTGTAGGTAGGGAGAGTGTCAGTTTCTTTCACTGTGCCAGTCCTTGTTTCTAGGGACAAAGAAGGAAAGTGAGGGGATTTCTCCTTGTGCTATAGTGTGCTTTAAAAAAACATTTTTTCTAGGGACAGAAAACTGTAGGTAGGGAGAGTGTCAGTTTCTTTCACTGTGCCAGTCCTTGTTTCTAGGGACAAAGAAGGAAAGTGAGGGGGAATTCTCCTTGTGCTATAGTGTGCTTTAAAAAAACATTTTTTCTAGGGACAGAAAACTGTAGGTAGGGAGAGTATCAGTTTCTTTCACTGTGCCAGTCCTTGTTTCTAGGGACAAAGAAGGAAAGTGAGGGGATTTCTCCTTGTGCTATAGTGTGCTTTAAAAAAACATTTTTTCTAGGGACAGAAAACTGTAGGTAGGGAGAGTGTCAGTTTCTTTCACTGTGCCAGTCCTTGTTTCTAGGGACAAAGAAGGAAAGTGAGGGGATTTCTCCTTGTGCTATAGTGTGCTTTAAAAAAACATTTTTTCTAGGGACAGAAAACTGTAGGTAGGGAGAGTGTCAGTTTCTTTCACTGTGCCAGTCCTTGTTTCTAGGGACAAAGAAGGAAAGTGAGGGGAATTCTCCTTGTGCTATAGTGTGCTTTAAAAAAACATTTTTTCTAGGGACAGAAAACTGTAGGTAGGGAGAGTGTCAGTTTCTTTCACTGTGCCAGTCCTTGTTTCTAGGGACAAAGAAGGAAAGTGAGGGGATTTCTCCTTGTGCTATAGTGTGCTTTAAAAAAACATTTTTTCTAGGGACAGAAAACTGTAGGTAGGGAGAGTGTCAGTTTCTTTCACTGTGCCAGTCCTTGTTTCTAGGGACAAAGAAGGAAAGTGAGGGGATTTCTCCTTGTGCTATAGTGTGCTTTAAAAAAACATTTTTTCTAGGGACAGAAAACTGTAGGTAGGGAGAGTGTCAGTTTCTTTCACTGTGCCAGTCCTTGTTTCTAGGGACAAAGAAGGAAAGTGAGGGGAATTCTCCTTGTGCTATAGTGTGCTTTAAAAAAACATTTTTTCTAGGGACAGAAAACTGTAGGTAGGGAGAGTGTCAGTTTCTTTCACTGTGCCAGTCCTTGTTTCTAGGGACAAAGAAGGAAAGTGAGGGGAATTCTCCTTGTGCTATAGTGTGCTTTAAAAAAACATTTTTTCTAGGGACAGAAAACTGTAGGTAGGGAGAGTGTCAGTTTCTTTCACTGTGCCAGTCCTTGTTTCTAGGGACAAAGAAGGAAAGTGAGGGGAATTCTCCTTGTGCTATAGTGTGCTTTAAAAAAACATTTTTTCTAGGGACAGAAAACTGTAGGTAGGGAGAGTGTCAGTTTCTTTCACTGTGCCAGTCCTTGTTTCTAGGGACAAAGAAGGAAAGTGAGGGGAATTCTCCTTGTGCTATAGTGTGCTTTAAAAAAAACATTTTTTCTAGGGACAGAAAACTGTAGGTAGGGAGAGTGTCAGTTTCTTTCACTGTGCCAGTCCTTGTTTCTAGGGACAAAGAAGGAAAGTGAGGGGATTTCTCCTTGTGCTATAGTGTGCTTTAAAAAAACATTTTTTCTAGGGACAGAAAACTGTAGGTAGGGAGAGTGTCAGTTTCTTTCACTGTGCCAGTCCTTGTTTCTAGGGACAAAGAAGGAAAGTGAGGGGATTTCTCCTTGTGCTATAGTGTGCTTTAAAAAAACATTTTTTCTAGGGACAGAAAACTGTAGGTAGGGAGAGTGTCAGATTTCTTTCACTGTGCCAGTCCTTGTTTCTAGGGACAAAGAAGGAAAGTGAGGGGAATTCTCCTTGTGCTATAGTGTGCTTTAAAAAAACATTTTTTCTAGGGACAGAAAACTGTAGGTAGGGAGAGTGTCAGTTTCTTTCACTGTGCCAGTCCTTGTTTCTAGGGACAAAGAAGGAAAGTGAGGGGATTTCTCCTTGTGCTATAGTGTGCTTTAAAAAAACATTTTTTCTAGGGACAGAAAACTGTAGGTAGGGAGAGTGTCAGTTTCTTTCACTGTGCCAGTCCTTGTTTCTAGGGACAAAGAAGGAAAGTGAGGGGAATTCTCCTTGTGCTATAGTGTGCTTTAAAAAAAACATTTTTTCTAGGGACAGAAAACTGTAGGTAGGGAGAGTGTCAGTTTCTTTCACTGTGCCAGTCCTTGTTTCTAGGGACAAAGAAGGAAAGTGAGGGGATTTCTCCTTGTGCTATAGTGTGCTTTAAAAAAACATTTTTTCTAGGGACAGAAAACTGTAGGTAGGGAGAGTGTCAGTTTCTTTCACTGTGCCAGTCCTTGTTTCTAGGGACAAAGAAGGAAAGTGAGGGGATTTCTCCTTGTGCTATAGTGTGCTTTAAAAAAACATTTTTTCTAGGGACAGAAAACTGTAGGTAGGGAGAGTGTCAGTTTCTTTCACTGTGCCAGTCCTTGTTTCTAGGGACAAAGAAGGAAAGTGAGGGGATTTCTCCTTGTGCTATAGTGTGCTTTAAAAAAACATTTTTTCTAGGGACAGAAAACTGTAGGTAGGGAGAGTGTCAGTTTCTTTCACTGTGCCAGTCCTTGTTTCTAGGGACAAAGAAGGAAAGTGAGGGGATTTCTCCTTGTGCTATAGTGTGCTTTAAAAAAACATTTTTTCTAGGGACAGAAAACTGTAGGTAGGGAGAGTGTCAGTTTCTTTCACTGTGCCAGTCCTTGTTTCTAGGGACAAAGAAGGAAAGTGAGGGGAATTCTCCTTGTGCTATAGTGTGCTTTAAAAAAACATTTTTTCTAGGGACAGAAAACTGTAGGTAGGGAGAGTGTCAGTTTCTTTCACTGTGCCAGTCCTTGTTTCTAGGGACAAAGAAGGAAAGTGAGGGGATTTCTCCTTGTGCTATAGTGTGCTTTAAAAAAACATTTTTTCTAGGGACAGAAAACTGTAGGTAGGGAGAGTGTCAGTTTCTTTCACTGTGCCAGTCCTTGTTTCTAGGGACAAAGAAGGAAAGTGAGGGGAATTCTCCTTGTGCTATAGTGTGCTTTAAAAAAACATTTTTTCTAGGGACAGAAAACTGTAGGTAGGGAGAGTGTCAGTTTCTTTCACTGTGCCAGTCCTTGTTTCTAGGGACAAAGAAGGAAAGTGAGGGGATTTCTCCTTGTGCTATAGTGTGCTTTAAAAAAACATTTTTTCTAGGGACAGAAAACTGTAGGTAGGGAGAGTGTCAGTTTCTTTCACTGTGCCAGTCCTTGTTTCTAGGGACAAAGAAGGAAAGTGAGGGGATTTCTCCTTGTGCTATAGTGTGCTTTAAAAAAACATTTTTTCTAGGGACAGAAAACTGTAGGTAGGGAGAGTGTCAGTTTCTTTCACTGTGCCAGTCCTTGTTTCTAGGGACAAAGAAGGAAAGTGAGGGGAATTCTCCTTGTGCTATAGTGTGCTTTAAAAAAACATTTTTTCTAGGGACAGAAAACTGTAGGTAGGGAGAGTGTCAGTTTCTTTCACTGTGCCAGTCCTTGTTTCTAGGGACAAAGAAGGAAAGTGAGGGGATTTCTCCTTGTGCTATAGTGTGCTTTAAAAAAACATTTTTTCTAGGGACAGAAAACTGTAGGTAGGGAGAGTGTCAGTTTCTTTCACTGTGCCAGTCCTTGTTTCTAGGGACAAAGAAGGAAAGTGAGGGGAATTCTCCTTGTGCTATAGTGTGCTTTAAAAAAACATTTTTTCTAGGGACAGAAAACTGTAGGTAGGGAGAGTGTCAGTTTCTTTCACTGTGCCAGTCCTTGTTTCTAGGGACAAAGAAGGAAAGTGAGGGGATTTCTCCTTGTGCTATAGTGTGCTTTAAAAAAACATTTTTTCTAGGGACAGAAAACTGTAGGTAGGGAGAGTGTCAGTTTCTTTCACTGTGCCAGTCCTTGTTTCTAGGGACAAAGAAGGAAAGTGAGGGGAATTCTCCTTGTGCTATAGTGTGCTTTAAAAAAACATTTTTTCTAGGGACAGAAAACTGTAGGTAGGGAGAGTGTCAGTTTCTTTCACTGTGCCAGTCCTTGTTTCTAGGGACAAAGAAGGAAAGTGAGGGGATTTCTCCTTGTGCTATAGTGTGCTTTAAAAAAACATTTTTTCTAGGGACAGAAAACTGTAGGTAGGGAGAGTGTCAGTTTCTTTCACTGTGCCAGTCCTTGTTTCTAGGGACAAAGAAGGAAAGTGAGGGGAATTCTCCTTGTGCTATAGTGTGCTTTAAAAAAACATTTTTTCTAGGGACAGAAAACTGTAGGTAGGGAGAGTGTCAGTTTCTTTCACTGTGCCAGTCCTTGTTTCTAGGGACAAAGAAGGAAAGTGAGGGGATTTCTCCTTGTGCTATAGTGTGCTTTAAAAAAACATTTTTTCTAGGGACAGAAAACTGTAGGTAGGGAGAGTGTCAGTTTCTTTCACTGTGCCAGTCCTTGTTTCTAGGGACAAAGAAGGAAAGTGAGGGGAATTCTCCTTGTGCTATAGTGTGCTTTAAAAAAACATTTTTTCTAGGGACAGAAAACTGTAGGTAGGGAGAGTGTCAGTTTCTTTCACTGTGCCAGTCCTTGTTTCTAGGGACAAAGAAGGAAAGTGAGGGGATTTCTCCTTGTGCTATAGTGTGCTTTAAAAAAACATTTTTTCTAGGGACAGAAAACTGTAGGTAGGGAGAGTGTCAGTTTCTTTCACTGTGCCAGTCCTTGTTTCTAGGGACAAAGAAGGAAAGTGAGGGGATTTCTCCTTGTGCTATAGTGTGCTTTAAAAAAACATTTTTTCTAGGGACAGAAAACTGTAGGTAGGGAGAGTGTCAGTTTCTTTCACTGTGCCAGTCCTTGTTTCTAGGGACAAAGAAGGAAAGTGAGGGGAATTCTCCTTGTGCTATAGTGTGCTTTAAAAAAACATTTTTTCTAGGGACAGAAAACTGTAGGTAGGGAGAGTGTCAGTTTCTTTCACTGTGCCAGTCCTTGTTTCTAGGGACAAAGAAGGAAAGTGAGGGGATTTCTCCTTGTGCTATAGTGTGCTTTAAAAAAACATTTTTTCTAGGGACAGAAAACTGTAGGTAGGGAGAGTGTCAGTTTCTTTCACTGTGCCAGTCCTTGTTTCTAGGGACAAAGAAGGAAAGTGAGGGGAATTCTCCTTGTGCTATAGTGTGCTTTAAAAAAACATTTTTTCTAGGGACAGAAAACTGTAGGTAGGGAGAGTGTCAGTTTCTTTCACTGTGCCAGTCCTTGTTTCTAGGGACAAAGAAGGAAAGTGAGGGGATTTCTCCTTGTGCTATAGTGTGCTTTAAAAAAACATTTTTTCTAGGGACAGAAAACTGTAGGTAGGGAGAGTGTCAGTTTCTTTCACTGTGCCAGTCCTTGTTTCTAGGGACAAAGAAGGAAAGTGAGGGGAATTCTCCTTGTGCTATAGTGTGCTTTAAAAAAAACATTTTTTCTAGGGACAGAAAACTGTAGGTAGGGAGAGTGTCAGTTTCTTTCACTGTGCCAGTCCTTGTTTCTAGGGACAAAGAAGGAAAGTGAGGGGATTTCTCCTTGTGCTATAGTGTGCTTTAAAAAAACATTTTTTCTAGGGACAGAAAACTGTAGGTAGGGAGAGTGTCAGTTTCTTTCACTGTGCCAGTCCTTGTTTCTAGGGACAAAGAAGGAAAGTGAGGGGAATTCTCCTTGTGCTATAGTGTGCTTTAAAAAAACATTTTTTCTAGGGACAGAAAACTGTAGGTAGGGAGAGTGTCAGTTTCTTTCACTGTGCCAGTCCTTGTTTCTAGGGACAAAGAAGGAAAGTGAGGGGATTTCTCCTTGTGCTATAGTGTGCTTTAAAAAAACATTTTTTCTAGGGACAGAAAACTGTAGGTAGGGAGAGTGTCAGTTTCTTTCACTGTGCCAGTCCTTGTTTCTAGGGACAAAGAAGGAAAGTGAGGGGAATTCTCCTTGTGCTATAGTGTGCTTTAAAAAAACATTTTTTCTAGGGACAGAAAACTGTAGGTAGGGAGAGTGTCAGTTTCTTTCACTGTGCCAGTCCTTGTTTCTAGGGACAAAGAAGGAAAGTGAGGGGATTTCTCCTTGTGCTATAGTGTGCTTTAAAAAAACATTTTTTCTAGGGACAGAAAACTGTAGGTAGGGAGAGTGTCAGTTTCTTTCACTGTGCCAGTCCTTGTTTCTAGGGACAAAGAAGGAAAGTGAGGGGATTTCTCCTTGTGCTATAGTGTGCTTTAAAAAAACATTTTTTCTAGGGACAGAAAACTGTAGGTAGGGAGAGTGTCAGTTTCTTTCACTGTGCCAGTCCTTGTTTCTAGGGACAAAGAAGGAAAGTGAGGGGAAATCTCCTTGTGCTATAGTGTGCCAAAGCATTCCTCATCAACCATCTTTGAAATCCTTGTTTTTTGGACAGTCAGGGAAATTGTCGTTGTGCTATTCTGTGCAAAAGCAATAATCCTCAACCATATTTAGAAATCCTTAAGTAAAGGGACAGAGAAGGACACCTGAAGGTAGCCCTTATTGCTTTTTTCCCATCTCCCTGCAGGCCATCTATTAGAATGTCTGGAAGGCAAACAAGGAGAGGCAGACAGTCAGGAGGCAATAAAAGAGGGCAAGCAGGCTCTGTGTCTGGGGGCAACAGTGCTGGTCGTGGACGCGGTGCATTGTCATCAGCACATGGCCATGGGACACGCTTGTCCTTCTTTTCGGCAGCTGGACATGTTGAGCCACATCATGCCGAAGACTTGGTAGAGTGGATGACCAAGCCCTCCTCCTCCTCCTCATCCTCTCTCACCCAGGCTCAGGGTACTGGCAAAGCAGCTGCCAAAGCGTCCTCTTCCCTGGTATCAATGTCAGACTCATCATCAGTCACTCCTTCCCTAGACCCACCATGTCCTCCTCCTGAGGAGTCCCCCGAACTGTTTGAGCACAGTGTTGGGTACATGCTCCAGGAGGATGCCCAGCGTTTCGAAGGGTCTGATGATGAAACCCAGCTACAGGAAGGCAGTAGCGTGAGAGCAGACAGAGGGGATGCTCAAGAAGGACACCAATCTGGCAGTCATGTTCCAGCAGCTGCAGCATACTGCCAGATTGGCTCCAGTGATGAGGAGGGAGGGGATGATGAGGTCACTGACTCCACGTGGGTGCCTAATAGGAGAGAGGAGGAGGAGGAGGATGAGGAGGAGGCACATCTCCAACGAGGCAGGATGCCCTTGGTGGCCAGCGTAAGGGCAGTACACCGACGGAATCACACCGCAGAGCTCCGCCTGTGCAGGGCGCTGCCTCTGCCCGTCATTCAAAAAGTTCCTTGGTGTGGGCCTTTTTTGAGGCTAGTGCATCAGATCGCACAGCTGCTGTTTGCAACATATGTCTCAAGCGTATATCGCGTGGCCAAAACATCAGCCGCTTGGGTACCACATGCCTGACCAGACATATGTTGACCTGCCATGCAGCTCGTTGGCAAGCCTACCTCAAAGACCCACACCAAAGAACAAAGCGGACCTCTCCTTGCACCGCATCAGCTGGGATCTCCAACCCCACTATAACTTCAGTCCTCTCTGAAACATGCACTGAGAGGAATGAAGGTGTAGAATTAGGTGTGTCACAGCCAAGTACTTGCGGCCACTCTGCTAGCAGTACACCGACGTCCGATTCTAGCAGGCAAATTTCCCTGCCCCAGCTGCTGGACCGTCGAAAGAAGTTCACTCCCAGCCATCCACATGCCCAGCGGTTGAATGCTAGCTTGGCTAAATTGCTAGCGCTTCAACTGCTGCCTTTTCAGTTGGTAGACTCGGCCCCCTTCCGTGAGTTTGTGCAATGTGCGGTTCCTCAGTGGCAGGTTCCCAAACGCCACTTTTTCTCACGGAAGGCTATTCCGGCTCTCTACCGGCATGTGGAAGGCAATGTCTTGGCCTCGCTGGACAGGGCGGTCAGCGGTAAGGTGCATATTACCGCTGACTCATGGTCCAGCAGGCATGGACAGGGACGTTACCTTTCTTTCACGGCCCATTGGGTCACTCTTTTGGCAGCTGGGAAGGATGCAGGACAAGGTGCAGTAGTGTTGGAGGTTGTTCCACCGCCACGCCTCCAAAATGCTACTACTGGTTGTGACACACCTCTCTCCTCCACCCCCTCCTCTTCTTCTTCCTCCATGGCCTCTTCCTGTGGTTTGTCCTATGAACCAGCGGTGCTCCGTAGCCGTTCACGGGGCTACGCAAGTACGCAGGCAAAAAGATGCCATGCCGTGCTTGCGCTGGTGTGTTTGGGGGACAGAAGCCACACTGGGGCAGAGGTCCTGTCTGCTCTGCAGGGCCAGGCCGAGAGGTGGTTGACGCCACGCCAGCTTAAGCCAGGAATGGTGGTTTGCGACAATGGCACCAACCTCCTCTCCGCCCTCCGACAGGGACAACTGACCCATGTGCCCTGTGTGGCTCACGTCCTTAACCTGGTGGTGCAGCGGTTCTTGGGCAGGTACCCGGGCTTACAGGATGTCCTGAGGCAGGCCAGGAAAGTCTGTGTGCATTTCCGCAGATCTTATAATGCCAGTGCTCGCCTGGCTGAGCTGCAAAAGGAGTTGAACCTGCCCAAGAACCGCCTTATATGTGACATGCCCACCAGGTGGAACTCAACGTTGGCCATGCTGCAGCGGCTGCACACGCAGCAGAGGGCCATCAATGAGTACCTGTGCGACTACGGCACCAGGACAGGGTCAGGGGAGCTTGGTTTTTTTTCTCCACGCCAGTGGGGCATGATCAGGGATGCATGCACTGTCCTGGCACCATTTGAGGAGGCCACGAGGATGGTGAGCAGTGACAGTGCATGCATCAGTGACACTGTACCTCTTGTCCACCTGTTGGAGCACACGCTGCGTGGAATAATGGACAGGGCACTTGAGGCAGAACAGAGGCAGGAAGAGGAGGACTTCCTTGCCTCTCAAGGCCCCCTTTACCCAGACAGTGTTCCTTCTGTCCCACCCATCGCACAGGAAGAGGAAGAGGAGGAGGAGGAGGAGGAGGAGGAGGAGGAGGAGGATTGTGTCAGCATGGAGGTGGAGGCTGGCACTCAGCATCATCAGCAGCAGTCTTTTAGGGATGATTTACAGTCCCAAGAAACCAGTGGACTTGTACGTGGCTGGGAGGAGGTGGCTGCGGATCATGTCGTCCTTAGTGACCCAGAGGACTCCGGAGCGAATGCCTCAGCAAACCTACGCTGCATGGCCTCCCTGATCCTGCAAAGTCTGCGGAAGGATCCTCGTATTCTTCGGATCAAGGAGAGGGACCATTACTGGCTGGCCACTCTCCTTGATCCACGGTACAAGGGTAAGGTTGCGGACCTTATGTTACCTTCGCAGAGGGAGCAGAGGATGAGACAACTCCGGGAGGCCTTGCAGAAAGGTCTGTGCAACGCGTTCCCAGAGACTGGGAGGTTACAAACTCCTGGTCCTGGACAACGAGTTGCTGAGGCTTCGGCCAGTCAAAGAAGGAGCGGTGGGGAAGGTGGCCGTCTGACCGATGCGTTCAGACAATTCTTTAGTCCGCAGCCCCAAAGTATGATCGGTTCCAGCAACCATCGCCAGCGTCTGATAAACATGGTGCAGGAATATCTAGGGGCAAGGTCAGACTTGGACACCTTCCCCACCGAAAATCCTCTGGCTTACTGGGTCTTGAGGATGGATCACTGGCCAGAGCTTGCACAGTATGCAATTGAGCTACTGGCCTGTCCTGCATCCAGCGTTCTTTCGGAACGCACATTCAGTGCTGCTGGAGGATTTGTCACGGATCACAGGGTGCGCCTGTCCACCGACTCGGTTGATCGACTGACTTTCATCAAGATGAACCAGTCTTGGATCACCACCAGCTACCACACACCTGATGCTGATATAACAGACTAATTGATTTTAACATGTCACATCCCTTCAAGACTGATGCTGATGCTGAGTGCCTGTGCTGTTATGTTGACTGGCTATCCTCCTCCTCCGAGTCCTCAATGATACGATTGATGATGATAGCTTGGAAGATCATTTTTGTTTATGGGTGCCGCCACCAGTGGCTAAGGCCCAATTTTTCAGCCCCTGTTTTACAGGGGCGTGTAATTACAATTTTTTTAGCAATAATTTGCCATAGGGCTCATTGCTGTGCTCCAAGTACAGTATCTGTGAGGGGTTGGAGTGTTGTGGCACCAGTGCCTAAGGCCCAATTTTTCAGCCCCTGTTTAACAGGGGCGTGTCATTACAATTTTTGAAGCAATACTTTGCAACAGGGCTCATTGCTGTGCTCCAAGTAACGTATCTGTGAGGGGTTGTAGTGTTGTGCCACCAGTGCCTAAGGCCCAATTTTTCAGCCCCTGTTCAACAGGGGCATGCAATTACAATTCTTGATCTAATAATTCACAGCAGGGCCCATTGCTGCACCCACCAAGAGTAACTCTGAGGGCTTACAGTGTTGTGGCAACGCCACCACCACCACCACCACCACGAAAGGCCCAATTTTTCAGCCCCTGTTCAAAAGGGGCATGTAATTACAATTCTTGATCTAATAATTCACAGCAGGGCCCATTCCTGCACCCACCAAGAGTAACTCTGAGGGCTTACAGTGTTGTGGCAACACCACCACCACCACCACCACCACGAAAGGCCCAATTTTTCAGCCCCTGTTCAACAGGGGCATGCAATTACAATTCTTGATCTAATAATTCACAGCAGGGCCCATTGCTGCACCCACCAAGAGTAACTGTCAGGGCTTACAGTGTTGTGGCACCAGCACCACCATCAAAGGCCCAATTTTTACTACCACTGTTCAACAATTATATGTAATTAAAATTCCTGATATAATAGTTGACAGCAGGGCGTTCCAGCACCAACCAAGAGTAACTGTGAGTGCTTACAGTGTTGTGCCAACACCAACAACTAAGGGGCCTATTTCTGCAGAGTATATACGGCAGGTCCCTACTTTCAAACATCCAACTTACAAACGACTCCTACTTGCAAACGCAAGAAGACAACAGGAAGTGAGAGGAAATCTACCACTAGGAAGGAAAATTCTCTCCTGTAAGAATAAATATGGGAGAAAGGTGTCTCCTCTGTACTGATGCTTTATCAGCAATCCTTGTTTCAAGAAAAACACCACATTTCAAAAACAGTTGTCATTGGGACGGAAAGTGAGGTGAAATGTTCTGAACAGGGGCACAGACAGCAAAACAAATGTTACAGGGGTGATAACCCTTACCTATGTTTTCCAAAAAGTTTAAAAATAGATTTTTGGGCTGGAGCTACACTTCAACAATGTACCTGTTCAAAATTACAAACAGATTCTACATAAGAACAAACCTACAGTCCCTGTCTTGTATGCACCGCCTGTATACGGCTGTTCAGAGTATATAGGATCTTTTTTATTTTATGTGCGGGGTTCCCCTTAATATCCATACAAGACCCAAAGGGGCTGGTAATGGGCTGGGGTAGGGGGGGGGGGTCATGGGGTAGCTATGCCATTTTTCTTAAAGATTTTCATCCATATTACCGGGACCAGACATTACATTAAAGCCGCAAGCAGTTTTAAATGGCTTTTTTTTCCTTTAGAAGTGTCATTTTGTGCAGGGACAGTTCTAAACACGGGAAACACGTGGCACTTCACAGGCATACTTTAGACACCCCCCAGGTACGATATTTAAAGGAATATTTGACTTTTTTTTTTTCACTTTATGCATCATTAACCACTTCAATACAGGGCTTTTTGTACCTATTCAATACCGGGCCTATTTTGGCACTTCTCTCCTACATGTACAAATCATCATTCTTTTGCTAGAAAATTACTCAGAACCCCCAAACATTATATATGTTTTTTTAGCAGACACCCTAGGGAATAAAATGACGGTCATTGCAACATTTTTTCTTGCACAATATTTGCGCAATAATTTTTCAAACGCCTTTTTTTTTTAAAAAAAATGGTTTCATGAATTAAAAAAATAACAAAACAGTAAAGTTAGCCCAATTTTTTGGGAACATATGAAAGATAATGTTACGCCGAGTAAATAGATACCTAAGATGTCACGCTTTAAAATTGCGCACACTCATGGAATGGCGCCAAACTTCGGTACTTAAAAATCTCCAGAGGCGACGCTTAAATTTTTTTTACAGGTTACCAGGTTAGAATTACAGAGGAGGTCTAGTGCTAGAATTGTTGCACGCGCTCTAACGCACGCGGCGATACCTCACATGCGTGGTTTGAACGGCGTTTACATATGTGGGCGACTTACGTGTGCATTCGCTTCTGATCGCGAGCTACCGGGGACAGGGGCGTTTTAATATTTTTTTATTATTATTTATTTATTTAACTTACTTATTTATTTATTTTTTTACAATGATTTTACTTTTTTTTTTTTTTTTGATCACTTTTATTCCTATTACAAGGAATGTAAACATCCCTTGTAATAGGAATGTGTGTGACAGGTTCTCTTTATTGAGAGATGCGGGGTCAATAAGACTCCACATCTCTCCTCCAGGCTGGAAAGCATGAGATCAGTGAACATTTTTTCACTGATTTCATACTTACAGCCGCAACGGCGGCTTTGTTTACATTTTTGAGACCCGGGCGTGACGTCATCACATCGCGCCCGGGCCTCCGACGATCATAGAGATGACTGGTGACCATCTGGTCACCAGTCATCTCTATGCTCATCACGTGACTCCACCAACGATGCCGGAAGATTCGCTCCGGGTCCCCGATCGCACGGGGGAGCCCGGAGAAGCACCGGATGGCGGCGGGAGGGGGGGTGTGTCCCCTCCCGCCGCCTATAAGAACGATCAAGCGGCGGAACCGCCGCTATGATCGTTCTTATGGTGCACAGAATCGCTGGCACTTCAAAAGGATATCTGAATGATGCCTCTAGCTGCAGGCATCATTCAGATATCCCCCTACAAAGCCGAGGACGTCATATGACGTCCACCCAGGATGGGAGATCCCATCTGTGGACGTCATTTGTCTATGGCTGGGTAGGGAAGTGGTTAAAATGACTGCTCCCGAAAAACGACCGTTTTTAAAACTTCTTTTTGCATTGATACATGTCCCCTGGTGCAGAACCCGGGTTCCCAAACCCTTTTTAGGACAATAACATGCATAATAGTTGTTATAATTAGCACTTTAGAATTCGAACGTTCGCATCCATTGTATTTAATAGGGTTCTAATGTTCGTACGAACTTTCGGTCCGTTCGCGGGTTCTGGTGCGAACCGAACCCGGGGGTGTTCGGCTCATCACTAGTTAGGACAGGTATCTACTTTATAAATAACATGTTCCAAAAAGGTGAACTTATCCTTTAATACCACCTTTACTTTTATAAAAGCCTTTATTGGAAACGGCTTGTATGGGGGCACTCGAGGAAGTGAAGGAACAGGACCAACAACAGGGGATCCAAGAAGAGGAGGAGGGTCGGGGCTGGTAAGTATAACAAGTTTGTTATATTAGAAAAATAAATATAAACCTTTACAATCACTTGAAAACTTGATGAATTTCCAGTAAGAAGATGGACAGTGCACAAACAAAAAGTTTTTTCCCCAGCACACTTACCAGCTAGACTGCAAATAAAAACAAAATGACAAGCTGCAATAAAACCAATGCTGTTGCATTCAAACATGCTTGGGACAATCAGATCTATATTCAGACAAAAATAATAATAATAATAATAATAATAATAATAAAGAAAGCAGACTTCGACTCCATGCACACTAGAAGCTATTAGCATTTTTTTTTTTGCTGCTCCTAGAAGCTAAATAAGTGTCCATTCACATTACTTTAGGCTATTAGCATTTTTTTAGAGTTTACTGGAGCGTTTTTCCAGCAGAAACGCTCTTAAACACTGCTTTTTTTTCAGCTTTTTTTTCCCCCTTTTACTGAAAAGAAATGCTAATAAAACGCTAATGCGAATAAAACACTACTACAAAGTGCTATTACCAGCATTTTTTTAGTTAAAAAAAAAAACACTAGTGTGCATGGAGCATTAATAGACCACTTGGGTTTTTTTTTTTCTGCTGTCATTTTTCTATATTTCTCATTTGCAACTCTGTGTGGCTGCTACACCGGCAACTCTGTAAAGTGCTATCCTTACTCTTATATTTGAGGGTCTCCATTTTACAGCATATATAGCAATGGATACATTAAGGGCAGGCATGTCTGGAGGTTGCCCATTCCTCCTTAAAGGCGCAGGAACACAATAAAAGCCTACAACAAACACAATGGCAGCTGAAGGTGTTAAATGTGTTCCTGCGCCAATTCCAGCAAGAAAGCTACAAAAAAAGGACAACAACCCCAATTTATAACTAGATTTGAAGTAAGGTGCACAAGACAACTCAACAAAAAGGGGTTTCCCAGCCATTATGCTCTTGCCGGGCTTCTAATGACCCCCTATGCCTTTAAGGAGGGATGGGCTGCCTCCAGGCATACCTGCTCTTAATTTATTCACTAATATATATGTTCCAACATAGAGTTAGGAGTGCCCTTTACAGGGGAGCCTCAGGCCTGGTTCAAACTGGGGCGACAAACGCTCCGACATTGGGAGCTCATGTCGCATGACGTGTGAAAATCAATGTTTCCCTATGGGAGCCGTCTTAACTGGTCCGACACATGTCGGTCCGACTTTGAGAATGCTCCCTGTACTACTTTGATCCGACTTTGATCCGACTTCAGCCCATTGACTAGCATTGAAGTCGAGTCAAAGTCGGACCGCAGTCTTGCATGATCCGACTTTGGCATGCGACTTGTGCTGTACTGCTCTTGAGGGGGAACTCTAGGCCAAATTTTAAATAAAAAACCGGCATGGGTTCCCCCTCCAGGAGCATACCAGGCCCTTAGGTCTGGTCTGGATTTGAAGGGGCGCCCCTACGCCGAAAAAACGGCGTGGGGGTCCCCTCAAAATCCAAACCAGACCCTTATCCGAGCACGCAACCTGGCAGGCCGCAGGGGAAGAGGGGGGGACAAGAGAGCGGCCCCCCTCCCTCCTAAACCCGTACCAGGCCGCATGCCCTCAATATGGGGGGGTTTGGTGCTCTGGGGCAGGGGGGCGACCTGCGGCCCCCCCACCCCCAGAGCACCCTGCCCCCATGTTGATGGGGACAAGGGCCTCTTCCCGACAACCCTGGCCGTTGGTTGTCGGGGTCTGCGGGCGGGGGGCTTATCGGAATCCGGGAGCCCCCTTCAATAAGGGGGCCCCCGGATCCCAGCCCCCCCACCCTATGTGAATGAGTATGGGGTACATCGTACCCCTACCCATTCACCTGGTGGAAAAAAATTGCAATAAAAAAACCACACAGCTTTTTAAAGTATTTTATTGCACAGCTCCGGGGGTCTTCTTCCGACTTCGGGGGTCTCCGGTGTCGTCGCCGCGCTCTCCGGTTCTTTCTTCCGCCGGGCCTCCGCTAACTTCTTTTTAGCTCTTTTGCTAACGGAGGCCCGGTCTTCTCCGTCGTCTCGTCCGGCTCTCCGTTGTCCTTCTGCCGGCCCCTCCACTAACTTCTTTAGCTCTTTTGCTAATGGAGGAGCCGGTCTTCCCGTCGTCGCCGTCGGCGTCTTCTTCCCTCTTCTCCTTCTCGATGTTGACGCGTCGCTTCCTCCCGCTGTAATACTGGCTGTCCGCTCCGCTCCGCATTAATATAGGCTTCTCATGACGTCACAGTCACATGTTCCCATGGCGTCACAGTCACATGCTCCGGGGCCATGTGCCCCGGAACATGTGACTGTGACGTCATGAGAAGCCTATATTAATGCGTAGCGGAGCGGACAGCCAGTATTACAGCGGGAGGAAGCGACGCGTCAACATCGAGAAGGAGAAGAGGGAAGAAGACGCCGACGGCGACGACGGGAAGACCGGCTCCTCCATTAGCAAAAGAGCTAAAGAAGTTAGTGGAGGGGCCGGCAGAAGGACAACGGAGAGCCGGACGAGACGACGGAGAAGACCGGGCCTCCGTTAGCAAAAGAGCTAAAAAGAAGTTAGCGGTGGCCCGGCAGAAGAAAGAACCGGAGAGCGCGGCGACGACACCGGAGACCCCCGAAGTCGGAAGAAGACCCCCGGAGCTGTGCAATAAAATACTTTAAAAAGCTGTGTGTTTTTTTTATTGCAATTTTTTTCCTCCAGGTGAATGGGTAGGGGTACGATGTACCCCATGCTCATTCACATAGGGTGGGGGGGCCGGGATCCGGGGTCCCCCTTATTGAAAGGGGCTCCCGGATTCCGATAAGCCCCCCGCCCGCAGACCCCGACAACCAACGGCCAGGGTTGTCGGGAAGAGGCCCTGTCCTCATCAACATGGGGGCAGGGTGCTCTGGGGTGGGGGGGCCGCAGGTCGCCCCCCTGCCCCAGAGCACCAAACCCCCCATGTTGAGGGCATGCGGCCTGGTACGGTTCAGGAGGGAGGGGGGCCGCTCTCTTGTCCCCCCCTCTTCCCCTGCGGCCTGCCAGGTTGTGTGCTCGGATAAGGGTCTGGTTTGGATTTTGAGGGGACCCCCACGCCGCTTTTTCAGCGTAGGGGCGCCCGTTCAAATCCAGACCAGACCTAAGGGCCTGGTATGCTCCTGGAGGGGGAACCCATGCCGTTTTTTTATTTAAAATTTGGCCTGGAGTTCCCCCTCAAGATTCATACCAAACACACTGCCTGCTATTGGCGGGGATCCAAGTCGGATCCCCGTTCATTGAAAGTCGGACATATGTCGGCTTCATGTCGCAGGGCAAAGTCGGATCCAAAGTAGGACAGATGTCGTGTCGCACTAGTGTGAACCCAGCCTAAATGAGGCAGGGCACAGACCACAGAGAGCTGCAAATGCATGCCACTACAGCCCCTGGTTTTAATGTAAATTTTTAGATCGTGTCATGGTTTTTTTTTTAAACTTGCAATCTAGCTGCCAAGTGTGTTGGGAAAATATGAGCGCCTTACCCCAAAGTCTAGTTATAAATTGCAGTGGTTGCCATTTTGGTATAGCTTGCTCACGTGACGATAAATGTCCCCTGCTTCGCACAGCAGAGCAATTCCCTCCAGTTGAGTAGCGATTCTGTAAGTATTATATAACTTGGAGAAGTGTGGCTGATCAATGCATAATAGATCTATAAAATGTAACAAATGGGGTTTAATAATAATAATAATAATAATAAAGTGTGTGTTAAAACATTTCCCAATCTGTGTCTCTTTAGGATGATTTCCCTTCACTTCCTGTCCTGTAGTGATAACAGGAAATGAGGGAAATTTCCCCCCCACCCACAAGGAAAAAATAAATAAATGTCCTGTTCTGGTGACAACTCAAAAATATTGGCTTATCCCATCACTTCCAATCTATTCCACAGAATGATTTTATATACAATCATATGTTGTCACTAGATATACAGTGCAGGAGAAAAATGCGATGGATCGAAAGGTTCTGTCGATGTGCCATAAACTTATGATGAGCACACTGATCGCCTGATCCTTCACAGATTAGAAAAAATATGATCAAATCTATGAAAAATGAATGCTGCTGCCAGACTCATCCACCTAACCAACCGCTCTGTCTCTGCTTCTCTCTGTCAATCCCTCCACTGGCTTCCGCTCACCCTCCACTGGCTTCCGCTCACCCAACAAATTAAATACAAAATACAAAATACTAACAACTATCTACAAAGCCATCCACAACTCTGCCCCCAGCTACATCACTAGCCTAGTCTCTAAATACAAACCTACTCGTTCTCTTCGTTCTTCTCAAGACCTCCTGCTCTCTAGCTCTCTCATCACCTCCTCCCATGCTCGTCTCCAGGACTTTTCCAGAGCCTCTCCAAGCCTATGGAACTCCTTACCCCAATCTGTCCGTCTATCTCCTTCTCTATTAGCTTTTGGAGGATCCCTAAAAACCCCCCTCTTCAGAGAAGCCTATCCTACCCACACCTAACAACTGTATTTTCATTTTGTCCACCTGATCATCCCCCCACAGCTACTACCCTTTGTTTCACGTGACCCTCCCTTCTAGACTGTAAGCTCTAACGAGCAGGGCCCTCTGACCCCTCCTGTATTGAATTGTATCGTAACTGTACTGTTTTCCCTGATGTTGTAAAGCGCTGCGCAAACTGTTGGCGCTATATAAATCCTGTATAATAATGAAAAAGACACCTATAGGGGTTGATTTACTAAAACTGGAGAGTGCAAAATCTGGTGCATCTCTGTGTAGTAACCAATCAGCTTCCAGGTTTGTCAAAGCTTCATGTATAACTAAAGGCAGGTGTGTGTGTGTGTTTTTTTGTTTTTTTTTGGATAGTGGAGAGGGATTAGAACCCCTGTTAGTTTTTATTGCTGCCTGTGCCCCTGTTGGGGATGTTCACCCTCTCTATTTTCTCCTGTTTACCATTATCATTCAAAGTAAAAGAAGATTCTCACGTTTTGGGTTGTCTCCAGGTAAGTAATAGAGGGGAACCTGGGGGTCCTCATGAGATTCCTTTAATTGTGCAGGGAGTTCCTCTCACTTCCTGTTTTGGCTATGAGACAGGAAGTGAAGGTAAATCTCCCTATAGGGACAAAGAGGGCAAAAAAAAAAAAAAACCTTACAGGGGTTATAACCTTATCTTAATCTATCACATGAGAAAAAAAAATTGCCTATAGTTCTACTTTAACCACTTGAGACCCGCGCTATAGACAAAAGACGTCTGTAGCGCGGCTCTCGTGCTGAGTGGACGTCCATAGACGTCCTGCCTGTTTCTCTCCCCCTGCGCGCCGCCGAACAGCTGTGCCCGCCGTGGTCACGTGATGCCGATGCGTGTGCCTGGCGGCCGCGATGTCCGCCAGGTACACGCGATCGGCTGTGACAGAGGCAGGACGTGGATCTCTGTGTGTAAACACAGAGATCCACGTCCTGTCAGGGAAAGAGGAGACCGATGCTGTGTCCCTTGTACATAGGGACACAGATCGGTCTCCTCCCCCAGTCAGTCCCCCCCCCCACCACACAGTAAAAATCACTAATAGGGAACATATTTAACCCCTTCCTCGCCCCCTAGTGTTAACCCCTTCCCTGCCAGTCACATTTATACAGTAATCAGTGCATATTTATAGCACTGTTCACTGTATAAATGTGAATGGTCCCAAAATAGTGTCAAAAGAGTCCGATATGTCCGCCGCAATATCGCAGGCCTAACAAAAATCGGAGATCGCCGCCATTACAAGTAAAAAAAATATATATATATAATAAAAATGTCATAATTCTATCACCTATTTTGTAGGCGCTATAACTTTTTCGCAAACCAATCACTATACGCTTATTGCATTTTTTTTACCAAAAATATATAGAAGTATACGTATCGGCCTAAACTGAGAAAAAAAATAGTTTTTTTAAAAAAAATTGGGATATTATTATAGCAAAAAGTTAAAAAATATTGTGTTTTTTTTCAAAATTTTCTGTCTTTTTTTGTTTATAGCGCAAAAAATAAAAACCGCAGAGGTGATCAAATACCACCAAAAGAAAGCTCTATTTGTGGGAAAAAAATGATAAAAATATCATTTGGGTACAGTGTTGTATGACCGCGCAATTGTCATTCAAAGTGCGTCAGCGCTGAAAATTGGTCTGGGTACGAAGGGGGTTTAAGTGCCCAGTTGTCAAGTGGTTAAACAAGCTGAAGTTTAGAAGCTGATTGGCTACCATGCACAGCTGTACCCGATTCTGAGTTCTCCAGTTTTAGTAAACCTCCCCCATAGTCCCATTGATTTGATTGGAGATTATTCTGATTGGTCCAGACAGAAAATCTAATCCTTGGACAGAAGATAGATCAATATGATCATTAAGTGTGTTGACACATCAAACAATCTTTCCAATTGTATTTTCCTCCCAGGCAATAAATCGATTGACAAAACAAAATTGTTCTGTGTATGGCCACCGTTAATGATCATGTTGATCTATCTATTTAAAACTGATCAATTTAAAAGAAATCATTCTGATCCGTCTGGATTAGGGATGAGCCGAACACCCCCGGGTTCGGTTCGCACCAGAACCTTCGAACGGACCGAAAGTTCGCGCGAATTTTCGAACCCTATTCGTTATAATGGACGCGAACGTTCGAAATCAAAATTGCTAATTACAACGGCCAATATGCATGTTAATGTTATAAAACAGGTTTGGGGACCCGGGTCCTGCCCCAGGGGACATATATCAATGCAAAAAGAAATTTTAAAAACTAAAGTTTTTTCGGGAGCAGTCATTTTAATGATGCATAAAGTGAAAAAAAAAAAAGTGAAATTTTCCTTTAAATATGGTACCTGGGGGGTGTCTAAAGTATGCCTGTGAAGTGGCATGTGTTTCCCGTGTTTAGAACTGTCCTTGCACAAAATGACATTTGTAAAGGAAAAAAAGAAGCCATTTAAAACCACTTGCGGCTTTAATGTCATGTCTTGTCCTGGCCGCCATATGGCTGAAAATCCTTGAGAAAAATGGCATGGCTACCCCATCACCCCCCCCCCCCCCACCCCAGCCCCTTTGGGTCTTGTATGGATACTAAGGGGGACCCCGCACCCAAAATAAAACCCTATACCTACAACCCTATATACTCTGAACAGCAGTATATAGGTGGTGCAAACAAGACATGGACTGTAGGTTTGTTCTTAAGTAGAATCTGAACAGGTACATTATGAAGTGTAGCTACATCCCAAAAAAATCAATTTTTAAGCTTTTTGGAGAACATAGGGAGGGGTTATCACCCCTGTAACATTTGCTGTCTTTGCACATCTGTTCAGAACATGTCACCTCACTTTCCGTCCCAATGACAAATGTTTTTGGAAAAGTGGGGTTTTAATTGAAACAAGGATTGGTGATAAAGCATCAGTAGAGAGGAGATACCTTTTTCCCAAATTAAATCTAACAGGATAGAATTTTCCTTCCTAGGGGTAGATTTCCTCTCACTTCCTGTTTTCTCTTGCCGTTTGCAAGTAGGAGTCGTTTGTAAGTTGGATGTTTGAAAGTAGGGGCCTGCCGTATATACTCTGCAGAAATTTGCCCTATTAGATGTTGGTGTAGCCACAAGACTGGTGGGCACAGGAATGGGCCCTGCTGTGAGTTAATAGATCAAGATTTGTACTTGCATGCACCTGTTGAACCGGGCAGAAAAATTGGGCCTTTGGTGGTGGTGGTGGTGGTGGTGGACGGTGTTGCCACAAGACTGTAAGCCCTCACAGTTACTCTTGGTGGGTGCAGGAATGGGCCCTGCTGTGAGTTATTAGATCAAGATTTGTAATTGCATGCACCTGTTTAACAGGGCAGAAAAATTGGGCCTTTGGTGGTGGTGGTGGTGGTGGACGGTGTTGCCACAAGACTGTAGGCCCTCATAGTTACTCTTGGTGGGCGCAGGAATGGGCCCTGCTGTGAACTATTAGATCAAGATTTGTAATTACACGCCCCTGTTAAACAGGGGCTGAAAAATTGTGCCTTAGGCATTGGTGCTGGTGCCACAACACTGCAACCCCTCACAGATACTGTACTTGGAGCACAGCAGTCACACCTGTTGCGAAGCATCTTTTTAAAAAATTGTAATTACACGCCCCTGTTATACAGGGGCTGAAAAATTGTGCCTTAGGCACTGGTGCTGGTGCCACAACACTGCAACCCCTCACAGATACTGTACTCTGAGCACAGCAATGAGACCTGTTGCAAAGCATTGCCTAAAAATTGTAATTATACGCCCCAACAGGGGCTGAAAAATTGTGCCTTAGGCACTGGTGCTGGTGCCACAACACTGCAACCCCTCACAGATACTGTACTCTGAGCACAGCAGTCACACCTGTTGCGAAGCATCTTTTTAAAAAATTGTAATTACACGCCCCTGTTATACAGGGGCTGAAAAATTGTGCCTTAGGCACTGGTGCTGGTGCCACAACACTGCAACCCCTCACAGATACTGTACTCTGAGCACAGCAATGAGACCTGTTGCAAAGCATTGCCTAAAAATTGTAATTACACGCCCCAACAGGGGCTGAAAAATTGTGCCTTAGGCACTGGTGCTGGTGCCACAACACTGCAACCCCTCACAGATACTGTACTTGGAGCACAGCAGTCACACCTGTTGCGAAGCATCTTTTTAAAAAATTGTAATTACACGCCCCTGTTATACAGGGGCTGAAAAATTGTGCCTTAGGCACTGGTGCTGGTGCCACAACACTGCAACCCCTCACAGATACTGTACTCTGAGCACAGCAATGAGACCTGTTGCAAAGCATTGCCTAAAAATTGTAATTATACGCCCCAACAGGGGCTGAAAAATTGTGCCTTAGGCACTGGTGCTGGTGCCACAACACTGCAACCCCTCACAGATACTGTACTCTGAGCACAGCAGTCACACCTGTTGCGAAGCATCTTTTTAAAAAATTGTAATTACACGCCCCTGTTATACAGGGGCTGAAAAATTGTGCCTTAGGCACTGGTGCTGGTGCCACAACACTGCAACCCCTCACAGATACTGTACTCTGAGCACAGCAATGAGACCTGTTGCAAAGCATTGCCTAAAAATTGTAATTACACGCCCCAACAGGGGCTGAAAAATTGTGCCTTAGGCACTGGTGCTGGTGCCACAACACTGCAACCCCTCACAGATACTGTACTCTGAGCACAGCAGTCACACCTGTTGCGAAGCATCTTTTTAAAAAATTGTAATTACACGCCCCTGTTATACAGGGGCTGAAAAATTGTGCCTTAGGCACTGGTGTGGTGGCATGGATCATTGAGGAGGAGGAAGAGGATAGTCAGTGAACATAACAGGACAGTCACTCAGCATCAGCATAGGCAGTCTTGAAGGGATGTGACATTATAAATTATTCCGTTATATCCGCTTCAGGTGTCTGGTAGCTGGTGGTGATCCAAGACTGATTCATTTTTATGAAGGTCAGTCGATCAACCGAGTCGGTGGACAGGCGCACCCTATGATCGGTGACAAATCCTCCAGCAGCACTGAATGTGCGTTCGGAAAGAACGCTGGATGCAGGACAGGCTAGTAGCTCAATTGCATACTGTGCAAGCTCTGGCCAGTGATCCATCCTCAGGACCCAGTAAGCCAGAGGATTTTCGGTGGGAAAGGTGTCCAAGTCTGACCTTGCCCCTAGGTATTCCTGCACCATGTATATCAGACGCTGGCGATGGTTGCTGGAACCGATCATACCTTGGGGCTGCGGACTAAAAAATTGTCTGAACGCATCGGTCAGACGTCCACCTTCCCCACCGCTCCTTCTGCTACTGACCGAAGCCTCAGCAACTCGTCGTCCAGGACCAGGAGTTTGTAACCTCCCAGTTTCTGGGAACGCGTTGCACAGACCTTTCTGCAAGGCCTCCCTGAGATGTCTCATCCTCTGCTCCCTCTGCGACGGCAAGATAAGGTCCGCAACCTTACCCTTGTACCGTGGATCAAGGAGAGTGGCCAGCCAGTAATGGTCACTCTCCTTGATCCGAAGAACACGAGGATCCTTCCGCAGGCTTTGCAGGATCAGGGAGGCCATGCAGCGTAGGTTAGCTGAGGCATTCGGTCCGGAGTCTTCTGGGTCACTGAGGATGACATGATCGCCAGCCACCTCCTCCCAGCCACGTACAAGTCCACTGGTTTGTTGGGACTGTACATCATCCCTAAAAGACTGCTGCTGCTGATGCTGAGTGCCAGGCTCCACCTCCATGCTCACACAATCCTCCTCCTCCTCCTCCTCCTCCTCCTCTTCCTGTGTGATGGGTGGGACAGAAGGAACATTGTCTGGATAAAGGGGGCCTTGAGAGACAAGGAAGTCCTCCTCTTCCTGCCTCTGTTCTGCCTCAAGTGCCCTGTCCATTATCCCACGCAGCGTATGCTCCAACAGGTGGACAAGAGGTACAGTGTCACTGATGCATGCACTGTCACTGCTCACCATCCTCGTGGCCTCCTCAAATGGTGAGAGGACAGTGCATGCATCCCTGATCATGCTCCACTGGCGTGGGGAAAAAAAGCCAAGCTCCCCTGACCCTGTCCTGGTGCCGTAGTCGCAAAGGTACTCATTGATGGCCCTCTGCTGCGTGTGCAGTCGCTGCAGCATGGCCAACGTTGAGTTCCACCTGGTGGGCATGTCACATATTAGGCGGTTCTTGGGCAGGTTCAGCTCCTTTTGCAGCTCAGTCAGCCGAGCACTGGCATTATAAGATCGGCGGAAATGCACACAGACTTTCCTGGCCTGCCTCAGGACATCCTGTAAGCCTGGGAACCTGCCCAAGAACCGCTGCACCACCAGGTTGAGGACGTGAGCCATACAGGGCACATGGGTGAGCTGCCCCTGTCGCAGGGCGGAGAGGAGGTTGGTGCCATTATCAGAAACGAACATTCCTGGCTTAAGCTGGCGTGGCGTCAACCACCTCTCGGCCTGCCCCTGCAGAGCTGCCAGAACCTCTGGCCCAGTGTGGCTCCTGTCCCCCAAACACACCAGCGCAAGCACGGCATGGCATCTTTTTGCCTGCGTACTCGCGTAGCCCCTTGTACGCCTACGGAGCACCGCTGGTTCCGAGGACAGAGCACTCGAAGAGGACATGGAGGAAGAAGAAGAGGAGGGGGTGGAGGAGAGAGGTGTGTCACAACCAGTAGTAGCATTTTGGAGGCGTGGTGGCGGAACAACCTCCAACACTACTGCACCTTGTCCTGCATCCCTCCCAGCTACCAATAGAGTGACCCAATGGGCCGTGAAAGAAAGATAACGTCCCTGTCCATGCCTGCTGGACCATGAGTCAGCGGTAATATGCACCTTACCGCTGACCGCCCTGTCCAGCGAGGCATGGACATTGCCTTCCACATGCCAGTAGAGAGACGGAATCGCCTTCCGTGAGAAAAAGTGGCGTTTGGGAACCTGCCACTGAGGAACCGCACATTGAACAAACTCACGGAAGGGGGCCGAGTCTATCAACTGAAAAGGCAGCAGTTGAAGTGCTAGCAATTTAGCCAAGCTAGCATTCAACCGCTGGGCATGTGGATGGCTGGGAGTATACTTCTTTCGACGGTCCAGCAGCTGGGGCAGGGAAATTTGCCTGCTACAATCGGACGTCGGTGTACTGCAAGTACTTGGTTGTGACACACCTAATTCTACACCTTCAGTCCTCTCAGAGCAGCTTTCAGAGAGGACTGAAGATATAGTGGGGATGGAGATCCCAGCTGATGAGGAGCAAGGAGAGGTCCGCTTTGTTCTTTGGTGTGGGTCTTTTATGTGTGCTTGCCAACGAGCTGCATGGCAGGTCGACATATGTCTGCTCATGCTTGTGGTGCCCAAGCGGCTGATGTTTTGGCCACGCGAGATACGCTTGAGACAAATATTGCAAATAGCAGTGGTGCGATCTGATGCACTCGTCTCAAAAAAGGCCCACACCAAAGAACTTTTGTGATAACGTGCAGAGGCAGCGCCCTGCACAGGCGGAGCTCTGCGGTGTGGTACAGTTGCTGTGCTGGCCTCTAGCTGGCCTCCAGGGGGCATCCTGCCTCGTTGGACATGTGACGCTGCATCCTCCTCCTCCTCCTCCTCTCTCCCTTCAGGCACCCACGTGGAGTCAGTGACCTCATCATCCCCTCCCTCTTCACCACTAGAGCAAACCTGGCAGTAAGCTGCAGCTGGTGGAACACTACTGCCAGATTGCTGTCCTTCAGCATCCCCTCTCTCTGCGCGCACACTACTGACTTCCTCAAGCTGGGTATCATCATCCGAGCCTTCGAATCGTTGGGCATCCTCCTGGAGCATGTACCCAACACTGTGCTCAAACAGTTCGGGGGACTCCTCAGGAGGACATGGTGGGTCTAGGGAAGGGGTGGCTGATGATGCCATTGAGTACGCGTTGGCAGCTGCTCTGCCAGTACCCTGAGCCTGGGTGAGAGAGGATGAGGAGGATGAGGAGGGCTTGGTCATCCATTCTACCAAGCCTTCGGCATGATGCGGCTCCACATGTCCAGCTGCCGAAAACAAAGACAAGCGTGTCCCATGGCCACGTGCTGATGACGATGCACGACCACGTCCACGGCCAGCACTGTTGTCTCTAGAAACAGAGCCTGCCTGCCCTGTGTTCTTGCCTCGGCACGCTCTGCCTCTCCTTGGCGGTCTTCCAGCCATTGTAGTCGGTAGTGTATATAGTATAAAAAATAGAACTCCTATGTGTGCTCACAACACACTGTAGGTCCTATGGGTGCTGACACTAACACACTATAGGTACTATGTGTGCTGCTGACAAGAAAATATAGGAGCTCTGTTTGCTGCCACTAACACACTAGAAGTCCTATGGGTGCTGCTGAGAAGAAAATATAGGAGCTCTGTTTGCTGCCACTAACACACTAGAAGTCCTATGGGTGCTGCTGAGAAGAAAATATAGGAGCTCTGTGTGATGCCACTAACACACTAGAAGTCCTATGGGTGCTGCTGAGATGAAAATATAGGAACTCTGTGTGATGCCACTAACACATTAGAAGTCCTATGGGTGCTGCTGAGAAGAAAATATAGGAGCTCTGTTTGCTGCCACTAACACACTAGAAGTCCTATGGGTGCTGCTGAGAAGAAAATATAGGAGCTCTGTTTGCTGCCACTAACACACTAGAAGTCCTATGGGTGCTGCTGAGAAGAAAATATAGGAGCTCTGTTTGCTGCCACTAACACACTAGAAGTCCTATGGGTGCTGCTGAGAAGAAAATATAGGAGCTCTGTGTGATGCCACTAACACACTAGAAGTCCTATGGGTGCTGCTGAGAAGAAAATATAGGAGCTCTGTTTGCTGCCACTAACACACTAGAAGTCCTATGGGTGCTGCTGAGAAGAAAATATAGGAGCTCTGTGTGATGCCACTAACACACTAGAAGTCCTATGGGTGCTGCTGAGAAGAAAATATAGGAGCTCTGTTTGCTGCCACTAACACACTAGAAGTCCTATGGGTGCTGCTGAGAAGAAAATATAGGAGCTCTGTTTGCTGCCACTAACACACTAGAAGTCCTATGGGTGCTGCTGAGAAGAAAATATAGGAGCTCTGTTTGCTGCCACTAACACACTAGAAGTCCTATGGGTGCTGCTGAGAAGAAAATATAGGAGCTCTGTTTGCTGCCACTAACACACTAGAAGTCCTATGGGTGCTGCTGAGAAGAAAATATAGGAGCTCTGTGTGATGCCACTAACACACTAGAAGTCCTATGGGTGCTGCTGAGAAGAAAATATAGGAGCTCTGTTTGCTGCCACTAACACACTAGAAGTCCTATGGGTGCTGCTGAGAAGAAAATATAGGAGCTCTGTTTGCTGCCACTAACACACTAGAAGTCCTATGGGTGCTGCTGAGAAGAAAATATAGGAGCTCTGTGTGATGCCACTAACACACTAGAAGTCCTATGGGTGCTGCTGAGAAGAAAATATAGGAGCTCTGTTTGCTGCCACTAACACACTAGAAGTCCTATGGGTGCTGCTGAGAAGAAAATATAGGAGCTCTGTTTGCTGCCACTAACACACTAGAAGTCCTATGGGTGCTGCTGAGAAGAAAATATAGGAGCTCTGTGTGATGCCACTAACACACTAGAAGTCCTATGGGTGCTGCTGAGAAGAAAATATAGGAGCTCTGTTTGCTGCCACTAACACACTAGAAGTCCTATGGGTGCTGCTGAGAAGAAAATATAGGAGCTCTGTGTGATGCCACTAACACACTAGAAGTCCTATGGGTGCTGCTGAGAAGAAAATATAGGAGCTCTGTTTGCTGCCACTAACACACTAGAAGTCCTATGGGTGCTGCTGAGAAGAAAATATAGGAGCTCTGTTTGCTGCCACTAACACACTAGAAGTCCTATGGGTGCTGCTGAGAAGAAAATATAGGAGCTCTGTGTGATGCCACTAACACACTAGAAGTCCTATGGGTGCTGCTGAGAAGAAAATATAGGAGCTCTGTTTGCTGCCACTAACACACTAGAAGTCCTATGGGTGCTGCTGAGAAGAAAATATAGGAGCTCTGTTTGCTGCCACTAACACACTAGAAGTCCTATGGGTGCTGCTGAGAAGAAAATATAGGAGCTCTGTTTGCTGCCACTAACACACTAGAAGTCCTATGGGTGCTGCTGAGAAGAAAATATAGGAGCTCTGTGTGATGCCACTAACACACTAGAAGTCCTATGGGTGCTGCTGAGAAGAAAATATAGGAGCTCTGTTTGCTGCCACTAACACACTAGAAGTCCTATGGGTGCTGCTGAGAAGAAAATATAGGAGCTCTGTGTGATGCCACTAACACACTAGAAGTCCTATGGGTGCTGCTGAGAAGAAAATATAGGAGCTCTGTTTGCTGCCACTAACACACTAGAAGTCCTATGGGTGCTGCTGAGAAGAAAATATAGGAGCTCTGTTTGCTGCCACTAACACACTAGAAGTCCTATGGGTGCTGCTGAGAAGAAAATATAGGAGCTCTGTTTGCTGCCACTAACACACTAGAAGTCCTATGGGTGCTGCTGAGAAGAAAATATAGGAGCTCTGTGTGATGCCACTAACACACTAGAAGTCCTATGGGTGCTGCTGAGAAGAAAATATAGGAGCTCTGTTTGCTGCCACTAACACACTAGAAGTCCTATGGGTGCTGCTGAGAAGAAAATATAGGAGCTCTGTTTGCTGCCACTAACACACTAGAAGTCCTATGGGTGCTGCTGAGAAGAAAATATAGGAGCTCTGTGTGATGCCACTAACACACTAGAAGTCCTATGGGTGCTGCTGAGAAGAAAATATAGGAGCTCTGTTTGCTGCCACTAACACACTAGAAGTCCTATGGGTGCTGCTGAGAAGAAAATATAGGAGCTCTGTTTGCTGCCACTAACACACTAGAAGTCCTATGGGTGCTGCTGAGAAGAAAATATAGGAGCTCTGTGTGATGCCACTAACACACTAGAAGTCCTATGGGTGCTGCTGAGAAGAAAATATAGGAGCTCTGTTTGCTGCCACTAACACACTAGAAGTCCTATGGGTGCTTCTGAGAAGAAAATATAGGAGCTCTGTGTGATGCCACTAACACACTAGAAGTCCTATGGGTGCTGCTGAGAAGAAAATATAGGAGCTCTGTTTGCTGCCACTAACACACTAGAAGTCCTATGGGTGCTGCTGAGAAGAAAATATAGGAGCTCTGTTTGCTGCCACTAACACACTAGAAGTCCTATGGGTGCTGCTGAGAAGAAAATATAGGAGCTCTGTGTGATGCCACTAACACACTAGAAGTCCTATGGGTGCTGCTGAGATGAAAATATAGGAACTCTGTGTGATGCCACTAACACACTAGAAGTCCTATGGGTGCTGCTGAGAAGAAAATATAGGAGCTCTGTGTGATGCCACTAACACACTAGAAGTCCTATGGGTGCTGCTGAGATGAAAATATAGGAACTCTGTGTGATGCCACTAACACACTAGAAGTCCTATGGGTGCTGCTGAGAAGAAAATATAGGAGCTCTGTGTGATGCCACTAACACACTAGAAGTCCTATGGGTGCTGCTGAGAAGAAAATATAGGAGCTCTGTGTGATGCCACTAACACACTAGAAGTCCTATGGGTGCTGCTGAGAAGAAAATATAGGAGCTCTGTGTGATGCCACTAACACACTAGAAGTCCTATGGGTGCTGCTGAGAAGAAAATATAGGAGCTCTGTTTGTTGCCACTAACACACTAGAAGTCCTATGGGTGCTGCTGAGAAGAAAATATAGGAGCTCTGTTTGCTGCCACTAACACACTAGAAGTCCTATGGGTGCTGCTGAGAAGAAAATATAGGAGCTCTGTGTGATGCCACTAACACACTAGAAGTCCTATGGGTGCTGCTGAGATGAAAATATAGGAACTCTGTGTGATGCCACTAACACACTAGAAGTCCTATGGGTGCTGCTGAGATGAAAATATAGGAGCTCTGTGTGATGCCACTAACACATTAGAAGTCCTATGGGTGCTGCTGAGAAGAAAATATAGGAGCTCTGTTTGCTGCCACTAACACACTAGAAGTCCTATGGGTGCTGCTGAGAAGAAAATATAGGAGCTCTGTGTGATACCACTAACACACTAGAAGTCCTATGGGTGCTGCTGAGATGAAAATATAGGAACTCTGTGTGATGCCACTAACACACTAGAAGTCCTATGGGTGCTGCTGAGAAGAAAATATAGGAGCTCTGTTTGCTGCCACTAACACACTAGAAGTCCTATGGGTGCTGCTGAGAAGAAAATATAGGAGCTCTGTGTGATGCCACTAACACACTAGAAGTCCTATGGGTGCTGCTGAGAAGAAAATATAGGAGCTCTGTTTGCTGCCGCTAACACACTAGAAGTCCTATGGGTGCTGCTGAGAAGAAAATATAGGAGCTCTGTTTGCTGCCACTAACACACTAGAAGTCCTATGGGTGCTGCTGAGAAGAAAATATAGGAGCTCTGTTTGCTGCCACTAACACACTAGAAGTCCTATGGGTGCTGCTGAGAAGAAAATATAGGAACTCTGTGTGATGCCACTAACACACTAGAAGTCCTATGGGTGCTGCTGAGAAGAAAATATAGGAGCTCTGTTTGCTGCCACTAACACACTAGAAGTCCTATGGGTGCTGCTGAGAAGAAAATATAGGAGCTCTGTTTGCTGCCACTAACACACTAGAAGTCCTATGGGTGCTGCTGAGAAGAAAATATAGGAGCTCTGTGTGATGCCACTAACACACTAGAAGTCCTATGGGTGGTGCTGAGAAGAAAATATAGGAGCTCTGTTTGCTGCCACTAACACACTAGAAGTCCTATGGGTGGTGCTGAGAAGAAAATATAGGAGCTCTGTTTGCTGCCACTAACACACTAGAAGTCCTATGGGTGCTGTTGGGGTGCAATGCTGTGCTAACAGCACTGCGGTTGGTACTACTGCAATACTGTACTAACAGTAAGCACGCACCAGACTAATCCCCAGCAGCAGCTAATAACACACTAACTGTGCAATCAGCAGCAATGAACGATCAATGACTTAGGTAGCAATGGTTTAGCAAAGAAATAGCCAATGGTTTAGCAAAGAAGAGCAAATCTTTCAGTATCAAGCAAAGACAGAATCAGCAGACTAATCTCTCCTAAAGCCGGAACTCATGTGACCGGGGCCGATGGCGTGGCGGCCTTTTAAATGGTGGGGCGTGTACTAAAGCCCCTGAGCTGTAATTGGCTACAGGCGTCCTGCCTGTAGCCAATTATTGCTCTCCGAGTTTCGGGCGCTGTGATTGGCCAAGCATGCGGGGTCACAGTGCATGCTTGGCCAATCATCAGCCAGCAATGCACTGCGCCGGCCGCGCCGGCCACAATGCATTGCGGGGCCGCTCGCATCACACGAATGTGATGCGAACGGCCCAAATAGTTCTGGGCTCGACGAGCGAGCGAACGCCCGATGCTCGATTCGAACATGGGTTCGAATCGAGCACCGGGCCCATCCCTAGTCTGGATCTAAAAGCGGATTGTAGGAAAGCAGATCAGTATGATCATTAATGGTGTCCATACATGCACTGTTTTTAAATGCAATCACATTGTTGACCAAGTTAATGCCCAGGAGGAAAATTTGATCAGAGAGATTATTCAATGCACCATACCCTTAATGATATTGATTCCTCCTGTGATTATATTGATACACCTAATTCATCCACTTGCCTACATTTAGACTTTCTGTCCAGATCGATTCATAGAATCCTTTTCATGAAATGTATTTTTTTTCTCAAAATGTATCTTTAATTCATGGCTCTAATCATTTTTTCCTGGTGCCAAAATGGGGGCATACTCAGGGCTGCTGTTAGAAATCACAGGGCCCCATACAGCCTACCTGGCAGGGCCCCCCTCAAATATATAAAAACAAAATTTTCACTAAAAATATACTAAAATCATTCTTAGCGGACACAAAGATAACAGAGAAGCTGTGTGAATTAGCCATTTTTTAACCACTTCCCGCCCAGTCAATAGCGAATTGACGTGGTTGCATTATCCACACTGGACGTCATATGACGTCCTGCAGGATAATGCCTTGCGCGCGCCCGCGGGGGCGCGCAGCGCGGTGATCGGGGACGGTGTGTGTCCCTCGGACACAGCGCTTCCCCGATCACGGTAAACAGCCAATTTCATTGGCTGTTTACCATGTGATCGGCTGTGTCAAAGTCACGGCCGATCACATGTCACAACAGACTCGGCGGCGCGATCCGTGCGCGCCGTCAGAGGCTTGCAGAGCGGGGATCGGGGAAGGCGAGTGTCCCTTGGACACAGCGCGTCCCTGATCAGGGTAAACAGCCAATGAATTGGCTGTTTACCACGTGACCGGCTGTGTCCAATCACAGCTGGTCACAAATGTAAACAAACCGCAGGAGTTACTATCTGATCCCTGCTCTCTCCTCACACACCGATCTGTGAGGAGAGAGAAGAGATCAGTAAGTTAGCTCAGTGTAGTTTGTCTACATCAGTTTACAGTGCACAACACCCCCCCCCCCCCCATAAAGAGGACCTGTCACACAGCCAAGCACATCAATCAGCCCAGCCAATCAGCCCATCTGTCAATCAATCAGCCCACCTGTCAATCAGCCCAGCCAATCAGCCCACCTGTCAATCAATCAATCAGCCCACCTGTCAATCAATCAATCAGCCCACCTGTCAATCAATCAGTCAGCCCATCTGTCAATCAATCAATCAGCCCATCTGTCAATCAATCAATCAGCCCATCTGTCAATCATCTGTCACAGGCCCACCTCCATCGGTACCGCCATTGGTACCGCCACACAGGCTACCAGTACCGCCATCGGTACCACTACCAGTACCGCCACTAGTACCGCCATCAGGCCCAGCATCTATACTGCCACACAGGCCCGCTACCAGTATCACCACTAGTGCCGCCATCATAGGTGTGCACAGCCTATTGCATTAGGGTGTGCACCCCAAAGCTCAAACACACACTACCGATCACTAACCATGTTAATTCAAAAAGGGAAGGGGCTGATAAATACATATTTACCAGCCCCTTGCCTCACTCATCCTAAAACATCCCCGCAGCAACATCCGGCAGGAGAGTAAAGGAGGGAAGCCGGTAGTGCTGCAGAGGGAAGGAGTGGGGAAGCCAGGGCAGTGGGGAGAATCTGTGCTACACAGGGTGATAAGGGTGTGCCTGGGCACACCCGGCACACCCTGTGCGCACGCCTATGGCCGCCATCGGTACCACCACCCGTACCACCATCGGTAGTGCCACCACCACCTGTACCGCCATCGGTACCATCACCACCCATACCACTATCGGTACCACCACCACCACCTGTACCGCCATTGGTACCACCACCACCCGTACCGCCACCTGTACCGCCATCGGTACCATCACCACCCATACCACTTTCGGTACCACCACCACCTGTACCGCCATCGGTACCCGCCACCACCACCACCCGTACCGCCATCGGTACCACCACCACCTGTACCGCCATTGGTACCACCACCACCCATGGTGGTGGCAGTACAGGTGGCTACCACCACCACCCATACCGCCACCTGTACCGCCATCGGTACCGCCACCACCACCACCACCCGTACCGCCATCGGTACCACCACCACCTGTACCGCCATTGGTACCACCACCACCCATACCGCCATTGGTACCACCACACAGGCCCACCACTAATACCTCCATCGGTACTACCACACAGACCGCCACCACTACCACCAGCAGTACCATTACACAGGCCCACCAATAAGCACTGCCATAATGTCCCAAAGGGTTTACACACCTGAGGAGGCATATGCCATTCTTGCCATGTCGGATGATGAGAGCAGCGGGTAGCTCCCATTATCCGATTCTGGTTCGGAATACGAGCCAGTGGAGGATAGTGGCTCAGAGTCCGAGTCCCCGGAGGAAACCGTCCCTCCCAAAAGAAGGCGATCAGCACCAAGATCAGCACCAAGATCAGGAGAACTGCCCACCACCAGCAGCGCCATACCCCAGGAAGAGGAGCCCAGTACAAGTAATGGAAATGCATGCCCAACCCGAAGAATCCAGCCCCAGTCCTACCTTCCCGATGCCCTGGCAAACCCCTTATGGTTGCCTGCCAACTCAGGATCCGCTATCCCCCCTTTCACCGCACAGCCAGGTGTGCAGCCCGACACTACAAATTTTTCTAAATTCGATTATTTTTGTTTATTTTTCCCCACAAGATTTGCTGCAGAATATAGTGGATCAAACAAATCTGTATGCATCCCAATTTATTGCTGCCAACCCCGATTCTTCCTACGCCCGCATGTTCCAGTGGCGGCGTCTAACATTGGACGAATTTAAATCGTTTTTGGGCCTTATGTTCAATATGGGGCTTACAAAAAAGAACGAAGTCCATTCATATTGGTCCAAACGCCCCATCCAACACATGCCCATATATTCCGCTGTCATGTCCAGGAAAAGATACAACATGATTATGCGCTTTCTCCACTTTAATGACAATTCACAGTGCCCTCCCCGAGATCATCCCAACTACGACAAATTGTACAAGATACGCCCCCTAATCAATGCCTTTTCCCAGCGATTTGAAGAAGTTTTCATCCCAGACCAAAAAATTTGTGTGGACAAGTCTCTCGTACATTTCACCGGCTGACTGCAGTTCAAGCAGTACATACCAAGCAAGAGAGCCAGGTAAGGGTTAAAATTAAATAAATTATGCGATCGAGCCACTGGATACGTCTTCAAATCCAGGATCTACAAAGGCAAAGACTCCCAGCTCCAGCCCCGTGATTGCCCCACATATATTGGAACCAGTGGGAAAATTGTCTGGGAGTTGGCATACCCCCTGTTCGGAAAAGGTTACCATTTATATGTTGACAATTACTATACCAGCCTGCCCCTTTTTCGCCACCTTTACAGTAAACAAACCCCGGCCTGCGGTACCTTAAAAAAAAAACGGAAGGGATTCCCACAAAATTTATTGACCAAAAAATTGTGAGAATCAGCATTCATGAGGAACAAGGAGGTGTTGGCCATGAAGTGGAGGGACAAGAAAGATGTCCACATCCTCTCTACGATCCACAATGACACCGTGGTGGAGATCCCAAGAAGACGCGGCCCCATTGTAAAGCCCGAATGTGTCCACGACTACAATTTGTACATGGGGGGGGGGGGGTGGATTTAAATGACCAGATGCTACAGCCCTACTTATCAACAAGAAAGTCCCATTATTGGCACAAAAAAGTTGCGTTTCACCTTTTTCACATGGCCCTTTTTAATTTGTTTGTCTGCTACCAAAAAGCAACTCAAAATCACCAACTCCACTACCTCCAATATATTGAAGATATCATCGATGCCCTCATTTACCAACAAGATCCCGCCCCAGGAAGCATTCGCTCTGATAGTGTGAGTCGGCTTCACGAGCGACACTATCCCTTTAGCATCCCCCCCACAGAATCTGGAAGAAGACGCCAAAAGAAATGCCGTGTATGCAGCAGAGGAGGAGTAAGAAGAAACACCAGCTATTATTGTCCCGATTGTCCCTCCCAACCTGGCCTGTGCATCGGAAATTGCTTCAAAAATTATCATACATCCATTAGTTCCCCTTATTATTAACAGACTGCCATTTCACCATTTGCCTGCTACCATGTTACTAACTACCTTCCATGTTAATTAACTGACCCTGGCCTGTTTACCGACGATGTCTTTGCTTGCCGATTTAAACCACGTTTCTGACTTCCACATGTACCGACCTTGGCCTGTTAATCGACCATGTTTTTGCCTGCCACTTGGACTGATCTTTTGGCCATCTACTTTTAGTACACAGGGGTCTCACATATGTGAGGGGCTTCAGAATAGCGTTCTGAGTAGAGAAAACCAGTTTTTCGTTTTCTGTGCTCCAAGAACAGGGTCTGGTTGCCCGGAGGCTTCAAAGCGATTTGGGTGGGAGAAGCCTCTACCCCTGTCCCCCTGGCCCTAAGCTTGATGGTCCTTCCTGCTGCCTGGACCAATACTTTGGCTGTGCTGACCATATTACTGCCTGTAATGACCCATGACATTATGGACCATGTTTCTTCCTGCTGCTTGGACCAATACTTTGGCTGTGTTGACCATATATCTGCCTGCTGTCTCTACTGACTTTGGACAGCATTTCTGCCGGGACACCTCTGCCTGCTACCTGGACCTGTGCTTTGGCTGTGCTCTGGCTGTGCTGACAGTATCTCTGCCTGTGCGAACTATGGACAGTATTCCTGCCTGCTGCCTGGATGATTGCTTTTGCTGTCGCTGACCTCATCCCTGCCTGCTGCCTGGACCTATGCTCTCCTCTGTGGACCACTGCACTTCTAAAACCACAGGTAATCTTTTGTTATTTGGTATGTACCTGCTATGTGTTAGATATATGAAGGGCCTTCAAAAATGTGATCGGTAGTCAGAAAATGATATGTGCAATTAATGCTGCTAGAATGCCTGGAGGTGCTACTTGGATGTTGGGCCTCTGTATGTGGCCAGGCTGTGTAAAAGTCTCACACATGTGGTATCACCATACTCAGGAGGAGTAGCAGAATGCATTTTGGGGTGTCATTTTTGCTATGTATATGCTATGCGTTAGAAATATCTTATAAATGGACAACTTTGTGTAAAAAAAAATGCATTTTCATTTTTTCTCCACATTTTCCAAAACCTTCTGGAAAAAAATGAACCATTCAAAAGACTCATAATGCTTTATAGATTATACGTTGGGGTGTGTGCTTTCCAAAATGGGGTCATTTTGTGGAAAATTCTATTGTCCTGGTGCTCCAGGGCCTTCAAAACTGTAATAGGTGGTTGAGAAAGGATATGTGCGATTTATGCTTGTAGAACGCCTGAAAGTGCTACTTCAATGTTGGGCCTCTGAATATGGCCAGGCTGTGTAAAAGTCTCACACATGTGGTATCGCTATACTCAGGAGGAGTAGCAGAATGTATTTTGGGGTGTAGTTGCAATTATGCATATGCTGTGTGAGAGAAAAAAACTGTTAATATGACCAGTTTGTGTAAAAAAAATCAAAAAAAAAAAAATCCAAATTTTCCCAAGAATTGTGGGAAAAAAATACAACTTCAAAAAACTCACCATGCCTCTTAGTAAATACCTTGGACTGTCTACTTTCCAAAAAGGGGTAATTTTGGGGTATTTGTACTTTCCTGGCTTGTTAGTGTCTCAAGAAATGAGATATGCCTTCAGTACATCAGGCGTGATCAGATGTGATAAATTTTCAGTGATTGCCACCATAGTTTGTAGACTCTATAACTTTCACAAAGACCAAATAATATACACTAATTTGGGTTATTTTTACCAAAGATATGTAGCAGTATACATTTTGGCACAAATTTATGAAGAAAAATTACTTATTTGCAAAATTTTACAATAGAAAAGAAAAAAAAGTGTTTTTTTTTAAAAAAATCGCTGTTTTTTTGCTTATATCGCAAAAAATTAAAAACCCAGTGGCGATTAAATACCACCAAAAGAAAGCTCTATTTGTGAGAAGAAAATGATAAAAATTTTGTTTGGATACAGTGTAGCATGACTGAGTAATTTTCATTCAAAGTGTGAGAGTACTGACAGCTGAAAATTGGTCTGGGCGGGAAGGTGCATAAGTGCATGGTATTGAAGTGGTTAATTCGTTTTTTTACATTTTTGAACAAAAACATTTTATTTTTTTTTAAAATGTTTTTGAAAAAATAAAATTGATTTTTTTTACAAATATTTTTTTTTTACAATTTCTTTCTTTACAATAATTGTATTAAATTTTACAAGGGATTACAACAATACAGGGTTACAATTTTTTATTATTTTTATGGGACAGGGAAGCCGTCAGCTGTGTCTGTGTCTCTCCCTGCAGCAGCTGAAAGTCGGCGGGAGGGAGAGAAACCGGTTTCCAGCTGCTGCAGAGAGTCACATAGGGCATCCTGTAATTTCCCCTCCATCTGAACGCACTGATTTCCTCTGCTGTTTGGGCCCCCCTGTGAGCCTGGGCCCCCTACAGGAGGACTGGTGGTCCCCCCCCCCCTATCAGCAGCCCTGGGCATACTACCACATGTATGCTGCCATGGATTGGTGCCAAGAAAGGGAAATTGCAGTAAGTATTTGATATAATCTGTTATCCAGTTCTCTATGTGGCCACCATGATGGCTCCGATAAACTAATGATTTTCTTATCCGACCCGAACTCTCCCGATAGGAATAATCGATCTATAGTCCACACCCAATTGATAAACTGGACAATGGGGAAGGGGATTTTCGATGAATGATTGTGAATTGATGGTGTCTCTATTTAACCTCATGCAACCCCAACATCCTATTGATTGCAATGCAATGGTATTCGTGAACTAAGCGTCCCAGGGTACTGAGAGAGGCCGATTTGACCTCTGCCTTGGCGCAGTATAACCAGATCTAATCTAAATCTGGTCTGAATCAATCAGAAGGGAAGATATGGTTTTTGATTGTTTGCCAATTTGATTGTACTGATTGGATAATAAAACTGAAGTGTGTGTGTGTGTGGCCACCATGGGAGGTAGTAAAAACCTGGCTGGGGCTCTAACCCTAAATACTATAAATTTGGAGTATTCTATTATTATTTTTATTTTTTTAAATAAAAACATAGATAAAACAAATCTATCTCTGAGCTAGCTGTATCATCTTTTTTTTATATAGCTTTAATAAAATAAATAAAAGGGGGGGGACGAGATATCTATCAATCCCCCTTTCTCTCTTGCCTTTTTTTTAAAAAAATTAAAGCTATATAAAACTAGATAGATCTATCTCAGATTGTAGATATTCTCTAAAATAGATATTTTTTAATGTAGCGTTCATTTAAAAAAAAAAAAAGATTTTTTTTATATATATATATATATATATATATATATATATATATATATATAAACCTTAGTGAAGTGTGTGCTGAGACTTGTAGTCCTCCAGGTCAGATCAGATTGCCCTCCCTGGCTGATCTCTTTATAAAGAGGTTCTGCAGCAGTTCCTTCTCTGGTGCTGTCATGTGATCTCCCCCCAGACAAGCAGCCGACCCCCCCCCCCCCCCCTGCACCCTCCATGCAGCCGCCCGCTCTCTCTCTCTCTTCGCACAGGAAGGAGGTGATGGCTGCACTGTGGAATGTATGGTATGCTCGCTAGAGCAAACCATTCTCAGCCCTGGGGGGAGGGGGTTCAGATCACACCACCTCCCTGTCATTCCGGAGGAGCGGGACGGGCTTGTGTATCTCTATCCCGGGTACACCTCTCCCCCCAATTCTCCTCCGTCTCCAGCCTCACCGTGTCCTCCGTACAAAGCCCCGATCCCCCGGGCCCCAGCCTGCTAGTCCTCCGGTCCTCCCCCGTCGCCTGGCCTTGGTGCGCTCCGTGGTAGGTGGGATCGGCTCTGCGGGGAAGTCTCTGGCAGATCAATGAATTCGTTTTGATGGCAGAGTCAGCCAACTGAGCGGAGCGCCAAGCAGAGGGCATCGGGAGGAAGAGCGACCAGCGGGGGGCGAGCATCGGACGGGCACAGGCGGGGAGGTGGGCGCTGTGTATCCCGGGACTGGCCGCTCGCAGCTGGAGAGACCGGAGCGGACTTTGGGGAAACTTCGATACAAAGTTACCTTCATCGCTGCCGGAGGACGGACACGGCCGGGGACCCGACACCGGAACGGGGATGATTTTTCCAAGTAGCAGCAACCCTGTGAGAACCCCGTATAGGAAGCAGGTGAGAGACCCCCGTCCTTCACACCCGGTACCCCAACTCTGCCTCCTCCACACCGGATCCCCAACTCTTCCTCCTCCACACACCCGGTCCCCGGGGATCACCCCCAAACCTTCCTCCTCCACACACCCGGTCCCCGGGGATCACCTAACCCTCCCGATCCCCCAACTCTGCCTCCTCCCCACCCGGTCCCCGGGGATCACCCATAACCCTCCTGATTCCTCCCTTCCGACCTCCCTCTCCCCACCCGGTCCCCGGGGATCCGATGTCGTGGCTGCACAGATGTGTTCTCTATAGAGTCCGCCTTGGGCGGAGAAAGACCTTCTTCTGTCCTGGGTGAACTACAAGTCACAGCGATCTAATGGGATCTGCAGTCCTGGTTGCGCAGATGGAATCTGGTGTAGACACCGGGATCTGTTCTCCAGATGTGATCTAGTCCTATAAAGTCAATGGGATCTGCTGTCCAGGGTGGGCAGATGTGATTTGCAGTCCTGTATGGGATCTGCTCTCCTAGTGGCATAGATGTGATCTAGTCCTAGAAGAGGCAATGGGCTCTGATGGGATCCAATGTCCTGGGTGGGCTGATGGGATCCAATGTCCTGGGTGGGCTGATGGGATCCAATGTCCTGGGTGGGCTGATGGGATCCAATGTCCTGGGTGGGCTGATGGGATCCAATGTCCTGGGTGGGCTGATGGGATCCAATGTCCTGGGTGGGCTGATGGGATCCAATGTCCTGGGTGGGCTGATGGGATCCAATGTCCTGGGTGGGCTGATGGGATCCAATGTCCTGGGTGGGCAGATGGGATCCAATGTCCTGGGTGGGCAGATGTTGGGTTCTGTAATGGGCATGGAGATCTGATGGTCTACTTGGCTGCTTGCATGGGATCCAGAGTCCTTTTGTAGGCAATGAGATCTGATGAGGTCCTGGTGTCCTTTCTAGGCAATGAGATCTGAACGGGTCCTGGTTGTACAAATGTGTTCTGCAGTCCCATTTTGAAGGCAATGAGATCTGAACGGGTCCTGGTTGTACAAATGTGTTCTGCAGTCCCATTTTGAAGGCAATGAGATCTGAACGGGTCCTGGTTGTACAAATGTGATCTGGTGTCCTTTGTAGGCAATGATTTGATGGGGTTCTGGTTGTACAGATGTGATCTGGGTTCCTTTGTAGGCAATGATATGATGGGGTTCTGGTTGTACAGATTTATGATCCAGGGTTCTTTATAGGCAATAAGGTCTGAAGGAGTCCTGGTGCAGATGTTAGGTTCTGTAATGGGCCATAGAGATCTGATGGGCTGCTTGCATGGGATCCAGAGTTCTTTTTGTAGGCAATGAGATCGGATGAGGTCCTTTGTAGGCAATGACATCTATTGGGTTCTGGTTGTACAGATGTGATTTGCAGTCCTTTTGTAGGCAATGAGATCTGAAGGAGTGCTGGTTGTACAGATGTGATCTTCTGTCGTTTTTGTAGGCAATGGGATCTGTTATCTTGGTTTCACAGATGTGGTGTAGAGTCCTCTTTAGGTACAGAGACCTGGTTTAATCTGCTGTCCTGGTTGCATATGTGGTCTAGTAGTCCTGTACAAGCACAACAATTTGGAATCTTGTCTTGGCTGTGCAGATGAAATCTAGAGGTAGAGGGATCTGCATTAATGGTTGTGCATATATAGATTTGTGGTCCTGGTTGTACAAATGTGATCTGGTGTCCTTTTGTAGGCAATGGGATCTGATTGGGTCCTGGTTGTACAGATGTGATCTGGTGTCCTTTTATAGGCAATGGGATCTGATTGGGTCCTGGTTGTACAGATGTGATCTGGTGTCCTTTTTGTAGTTAATGGGATCTGCTATCTGGGTTTTACAGATGTGGTGTAGAGTCCTCTTTAGACTCGGACCTGATTGGATCTGCTGTCCTTGTTACATATGTGATCTAGTAGTCCTGTACAAGCACAAATATGATGTGGTGTCTTTGCTGTGCAGATGACATTTAAAATAAAAGATGGCTATAGATATGAATATAGGTCTGATGTCCTGGTTGTACAGCTGTGATCCATTGTCCTGTACATGCTCAGATATGTGATCCAGAGTTGGACAGATGTCGTCTTTCCTGTGATCTGATGTGAGGGACACATACATGTAAAGCTTGCAGAGAGTGATAGGATTTGGGTGTCAGATGTAACCCTGTACAGTCCCAAAGGGATCTAAAGAGATACAATGCCCTGGCTTCACAGATGTGATCTTTGTCTTATGAGAGAGCAGGAACGATGACTGTATTAAAAAATCTCTGATGGTATCTTATGTTTTTCTGACTTGGGTGGGCACAGAGGACTCCGGATCTGCTGTCCTGATATATGGCCCTATATGATGCACAGAGCTGAGGGATGTCTTTGGGATCTTTAAATGTCCTGTAGTGCATGTGGGATCTGGTGACTTGTATAGGAACTGTGGTGGTGGATATGTTTTAACCTATAGTGAAGATGAGATGTATATCCATGATGAATGTGATCCTGTATGGACGCAGAGTGACTGGGATGTGAGAAACATAGGGAGGGAGGCTTTTGGGTTCGAATCATGCACACATGTTCATGTATATTTATAGTGTGTGTGTGTGTGTGTGTGTGTGTATTATATTATATTTTATTTTATTTTGTGAAAATAGCACAGTATCATTTAGCTGTATACAAAAGTACTTTAGGTATATATATTCTGCATTTATAACTGTAGGATGTGATGGGGCTGCTGGGAGATCCTTGTAATCCAATGTATAGAATTAGGATTGATCAATAGGAGCTGAATATCCGGCTGTGTAGGCAGTGGATGATGTGTGATCTGATCTCCTTAATGTACAGTAAGGAGGAGGGAGGGGAGGGGGGGGGGTATACATTGCACATTATATCCTGGCGGTATGATTATACATGCAGGGTAACTGGCACTGTGACCTTGTGTATCACTCCAGGCAAGGAGAGGGAGGGGGCACGGCTGATCTTTGGCTTGTCATTTACATGATGACATCGGTGACCCTCTCCAGCTATTGAGACCTTTTTATTCATCCTGCATGTGAAATGGAATCCGTCTGTGTATTACGAGAACACAGAAATAATATTTATCAGCTATCGCAAAAATAAATTTATATTAAACGCTCTATTGCTTGATTCTTTTATATGTGATCCATCCATTCTAATATTTCTTGATCACACATCTACCATCAGTCCTGGAGTCTGGAGGATAAAAGGTTTAATTGTCAATGACAAGCTGCTTACTTGACAAAACAAGGATATCTCTACTAATCTTTTGATACATTTAAAGCGCTTGCAGCAAATATTGTTATAACACATCCTACAATTGTATCAATTTATTTGTTTTGCCTACAAAAACAGTGAAAAGTTACGATATCCTTTTTTTATTTTTGTTTTTTCTTTAGGCAAACTGAAATCTGTATATTTAAAAAAAAATCGCAGGTGTTTCACTTTTTTTTTTTTTTTTTTTTTTTTTTTAATGTATAGAAGATATATATTTTTTTCTGCTTATTGCATAGTGTGTGTGTGTTGTGTTTTTTTATTTTTTTTTGTGCTTGCGTTCATTCAGCTCAACAAAGGAAACCCATAAAAATGCATTCTATTAAACACACCCTGCCTTGCTGCGCTCTAAAGGACAAATTGTTAGTGAAGGTGTACTGTAATATTTCACTCCACCTGTAACTCTTAATTAAGTGCTTCACCTTCGAAGTTGTGTGTTTTAATTTGTCAGCGCAGCACAGGGTGTTAGCACTGAAATACACACCAAAAAAGGGTGAGGCCTCTTACTGGAAAAGGGCTCTTCTCTGTGCGGATGTGAGTTTTCAGGCCAATCTCAAGCAATTCTGTTGTATGCAGATAAGATGCTCTGTACGGCTGATTCGGGGACCTGGAAGTCATTGTGAATCAGCAGCACACACACACACACTCACACTCACTCTCTCTTCCGTATTTAATTCATTCAGAATGCAAAGGCATAAATAAATGCCCGTGTATCATCCTGACATGGTACTGGTAACATTGATCTATAAGCTCCCTTTTTTTTTTTTTTTCCAGCTCTTGGCTGATGATTCAGGCAACACAAGCCAAATATAAAATAGTGTAGCGCTCAAAAAATGTTAAAATAAATACAATGAAAAATGCAATAAACCACTGTCAGTTGATATAGGGAAAATGACATAGCATATCAGTCCATCTTGATCAAATGTACCATGGCAGTATGAATGACCATCAACACAAGTGTAAAGTCTAAATAATGAATCTTGAAAAAGTGCTTGATCATGAAGTGCAGTCAAGAAAAGTAAGGTTGGCACGCTTGCCAGATGAGGTGGACACATGTACCTTACAGCATGTGGGGCAAACGGGCATGGTGAGGACTTGGTCTCAATGTAGTACTTTGTAAAATGCAGCAGTAGGTGGAAGTTGGACCTCAAGAATGGATGATGGAAGATCGTAACGTTAAATCATTCCATTGGCATTGAACATGGAAAAACAAATAAATCTACATAGCATAATATCGTAAGGTCTTTTATTTTAGAAAAGAGGGGGGGGGGTTCACACTTAGAGTTGGCAGATAAAAACAAGCTTGTTCTTTGGAAGCTAAAAAGTGACTGCCACGAACGTCACCCAACGCATTTCGTCCTAACAGACATCAACTGGCTTCGGCTCCCTGGGAGAACTGCATGGCTGGAGCAGGCCACCCCCCAGGGATCAGTGAGGCTGAAGTTTTCTAGGCTTTCTAAGTCCCTGATTGCTTCCAGATGGGAGGGGCCCATGTCTGCCGAGGCAGGTGAGCTATTGTGTGTAGGCCAGGACAGACTACAGCCTGCTATGCTGCAGGTCCCCTTGAATGGATTGCAATATGGTGGGTTTGGATAATTGCACCAGGGTATGCACAAACAGGTGGGGGATGGCACAGTAGCCTGACCTCCTAGCCTCCCAGAACTATTACAGCAGACTCCAGAAGGAGAAGTGGTAACATTTTCCATCGATGAACTTGCAGGGGGATCGTTATTGGATGCTAGGATGTGATGTCAACCTTGGAGAAGGGAAGGAGGATGCAGGAAGGGCGGGGGTAGAGGCAGGTGTTTGGCCGTGCCGCCCTACTGCCTGCACCTCTCGGCAGCTCCCCATACCTTGGCAAATGCATCAGTGGGGGGGGCAGGATTACTGCCTTCCCCTCTCTGCTTACATGGGTACCACTTGGATCCCGCCACCCCTATCCTTGGGGGTAGGTTGCAGGACCTTGGTTGGTTTTGAAGCATTCTTTCTAATGGCGCCAGCCATTGTGGATGTATTGCTGCTGAAAACTTTGTGAAACTGTGCATTCATTCCTTTAGTTTTAAAGTTGATCTGGGGAAAAGAAAAATCCTCCACTGCAGTGGGGCTCCCCCTGACACTGCAAGAGTTAAATATCTGTTTTATGCCTAAGGCAGGGGTGGGCAGACTATTATAGAATATAGGAGCCGGTCTGTCCAACCCAGGAGCTGGCAGGATTTTATTTTTATTTTTTGGGGCCATCTCAACAACTTCATAAATTGGGCACTAGCTGTAATTTTTAAAGGGCACTGACTTCTTGGCTCTTGGGATTTTTCCAGGCCTAGGATATCGGTTAATAGGCCTTTTTGGTTTCGTAATCCTTAGCTCCTGCAGCCTCTGGCAGGTTCCATGCACTCTAACGTCATCAACTACAATGCAGGCCTTGCGTTGTTTGTGAGGATGGCGAGAGTCCGCCCACAAGCTGGAGCGTCACGGAGAAGAGGGCAATGACTGCTGGGGGAGCGATGGATATGTTTCCTATTTACCAGTGGCGGCTGGTGCTCAAAATTTTTGGGGGGCGCAAACAAACTGAAAAAAAAAATCAATTTGCCGCCTCTGTGCCCAAATGCAGCCAGTTTGCCCCCCCCCCATCAAATGCAGCCAGTTTGCCCCCCCCCATCAAATGCAGCCAGTTTGCCCCCCCCCATCAAATGCAGCCAGTTTGCCCCCCCCCATCAAATGCAGCCAGTTTGCCCCCCCCCATATCAAATGCAGCCAGTTTGCCCCCCCCCCATCAAATGCAGCCAGTTTGCCCCCCCCCCATCAAATGCAGCCAGTTTGCCCCCCCATCAAATGCAGCCAGCTTGCACCCCCCCCCTCATCAAATGCAGCCAGCTTCTCCCCCCCTCATCAAATGCAGCCAGCTTCGCCCCCCCCATCAAATGCAGCCAGTTTGCCCCCCCCCCCATCAAATGCAGCCAGTTTCCCCCCCAGCCCTGCACTTGCCTTCCTCGGGTCAGTGCCGCCCTTCTTCCGTCCTCGATGTCGCTTCAGCCAATCAGGTTACCGGTAACCAGACCCGGTGAACCTGATTGGCTGAGACGCGTGTCAGTGTTAACCAAGGAACGCACAGCCCGTGCATCCCCTGGTTAACTATTTGGTGGCCGATTAGAGCACACGGGCCGTTGGCTCTGATGGACACTTCCAAAAACCAACCAGCCACTGTTATTCAGATGGCTGGCGCTCGCCAGGGGGGGCCGGCCATCTGAATAGTGGGCAGCAGCGGCGCCAGCGACAATACATAGGTTCATACATTGCATGAACCTATGTATTGTTGACGTGAGTGACGGGCGCAGGAGAGAGAGGGGCGGCGCTCCTGCGCCACTATTTACTGTACTGGTAAAAAGTTTAACCCCCTTCAGTACAAGGAAGAATTTTTCTTTCCTGGAGTCCAGATTTAAACCCTGTAGTGCTAAATTCACTTGCGTGTCCCAAATGAAAATAGAATTCCAGGATAAACCTGGCTTAACCTGTGTAAGAAAAATGTGTATACTTGCCGATTTTTATCAGTCCAGTCTAGTCACATGATCCCCATTGTTGGTCAGCGGCCGCTGCAGGGAAGAGGAGGGAACACCGCCAACAGAATGGCCCTAGGAGTCTGTGTGGTGTCAGTGCTCCAGGCTTCACCAGCTATAGTCGCCTGCTCTCTTCTCCTCTACAGTCTTTACCAGTGTCTGAAACTGGGGATCATGTGCCAGGTCCAGAGCAGGCTGAAATCAGGCTGTATTTCTTACAGATTAGTCAGCATAGCTGTTAGGGGACATTTTGAAGACCTAGTTGGGTTTATCCTGGGGTTCTACTTTTAACCACTTCCTGTCCTTGGGCCGTATATACATGGCCTCGGGAGCAAGCGGTTATACCAGGATCATGGCTGGTCATGATACTGGTTGTCCTGAGGTCTGTGGGTGTTTTATTTTTTATTTGCCGGTGATGAGACTTGCATGAAGAAGTGATCCGAGCCTGGGTCTGCTATAAATGGTCAGGCCGGTTGCCCAGGGAGAAGACTGAGGAATAAATGTTCCGCCATCTCCTTTGTGGGATATGAAGCTGAAATAATAAGGATTTCATCACTTCCGGCAGCCGATCAAACTGATATTGGTTTGATTGTCAGATGAGGGGTTAATTAGACCCCTGATCTCTCCATAAGAGTACCTGTCACTGCTCAAAGCTACCACAAGGGGGTGTTCATGCCTTGGGATGACCATAAAATTTAAAGCATGAGTTTAAAGCCCAATGTGCTTTAAACACATGTGAGTCCTGCAAACATATATGTAGATGTTGGTTGCACTACATGTGAGGTATCCCCATGAATGTCAGAGTGAGAACAATAATTCTACTGCCAGATATTGGGTTTAAGTCTGCACTGGTAACCTGTAAAGGCTTTTAAATGTTCTCTATGGATAATTACCCTATTATGTTGCCATTTTAGACGTGCGCAAGTTTAAATATTCACATGTATGCTTGGTATCAACTTGTCATGTTTTTTTATATTTTATCCCAAAAACATTATAGGAATTGAGTTACCAAAACAGAAGAGTGCAAAATCTGGTGCAGCTGTGCATAGTAGCCAATCGGCTTTTCATTTCCGTTTGTTCAATTTTGACAAAATAAAAATCCTGGAGCTGATTGGTTTCAATGCAGAGCAGCACCAGATTTTGCACTCACGTTGAAAAACCACATCGTTTTATTCTTTGCCGTTTGTATGCAATACAAGTTCACGGCCACACCCTTCGGACAAGTCCTATGCATTGTCCGATGAAAATCCGATTGTGTGTACCAGGCTTTATAGCTCAGATAGGATTTTGGTGACCAGGTTTGCATTCACTTTAAAGGGGTTGTAAAGCTTTGTGCTTTTTCACCTTAATGCATCCTATGCCACTGTATCACACGGGAGCGTGCCCGCAAGCTAACCCCCTTGGGAGAGAGCTTCCCAGAACGGGGGTTAGCTCTTGCAGGGAGGAGCCGAGACAGCCGCCGAGGGACCCCAGAAGACCAGGATCGGGGCCACTCTGAGGTAAGTATAACATGTTTGTTATTTAAAAAAAATAAAAAGAAAAAAAAAATTAACCCTTACAACCCCTTTATGTCCTTTAGGCCATTTTAAAACCTCTTGGATGTTTAGTTATTTTTTGCCAGCTATAAGCTGTTTAGTAAAAGTGATCCGGGCATTTGTGGAGATCACTTTTACAGTGAAGTTTTAAGTAATTTTTCTAGCTAAAAAAATGCTAATTTTAACGAACACATGTAAAAATTGCCCCAGTGTGAAGTAGGGCCGAAACAACGAATCGATTATGAAATTAATCGATTACTATTTTCATCGATTAATCGACCAGTAACATAATGAGGTTAAAAAAAAACTAAAATTAGCCCTTTATAGTACAAAAAGAGCAAATCGCTACTTGTAAATATTACTTTCACTGTTCCACAGTAAAAAATTAACCCCTTACAGTAGCGATTATTTGCTCTTTTTGTACTATAAAGGGCTAATTTTATTTTTTTTAACCCCATTATGTTACTAAACGTCTTGGGCCTGGTTCACACCTATGCGTTTTTTGCAGAAACGCACTACAGTTCATTTACATGGTTTCCTATGGGACACATTCACATCTATGCTTTTTTTTAGCTGCTGCGTTATTTGGAAAGGGTCAAGGAATGTGTTCAACGCAGAATGGTGCTTTTTTTGGGTTCAATATACTTCAACGGAGAAGCTGCAGAAAAGCATGTAATGCGTTTTTGCAGCAATTTGTGTTTTTTAATCTGCCCAACAACAAATTGGCCAAAAAAAATGCAAACGCGCAAATCGCAGCAAAATCACGTGCACAAAAATCTAAACGCACAGCAAAACACACTACAGAAACAAATGAAAAGCAAACTGCATAGGTGTGTACTGAGCCTTATGCTGGCCAGATGGATCAATTTTCAGACGAGTATGTTAATACAAAAAATCTTTGTACATTCGCTGAATGAAAGAATGTTTGAAATTTTCTCTTGCTTTTAACATTCAGGCCCCATGCACACAGGGCGTTTTTACAGCCGCGTTTTTTACAGCTTAAAAACGCCTGTCCATGTTTTGTAAACATTTTTGACCTTTTTTGAAAAAAATAAATAAATCCCGGAGCTCAAAAACGCAAATCGCTGCGTTTTTTGAGCGTTTTCGCTGCGTTTTTCGCGTTTAATAGCGTCAGGTGTTTTTGCAGCTCGAACCTGGAGCTCCAGAACGCACTGGAATTGTTTTTTTTTTTTTTTTTGCAGCTGGAAAACGCCTATGCCACTTGGAGCTCATAAAAGCTCTGTGTGCATGAGACAATAGAATAACATGGATGGGCGTTTTGCAGCTGTAAAAAAAAAAAAAAAACCTCTAACGCTGCTGTTAGCAGCTGCAAAAAAACGCCCTGTGTGCATGGGGCCTCAGTTTTAAAATGAATGTAATTTCTGAACGAAAACCACATACACTGTCTCAATTTTTTTTATTATTTATATTAATGATATTTGATATTTACCAGATTCACCCTCTAATCGTATACAGTATATCTAATCAGTCTGTTATTCTCAGAGTGGATTAGAGATTTTGCTCCCTAGCCATATAGTTGGTTATCTATATTTACCACTGCATAGAGATATTTAAGAATAAATTGCCTTTTTATTTTTTATTTTTTATACTTTACATATGAACTAAATTATACACCACATTTTTTTTTTTTTTTTTTAAGGTAATTAATCGATTATGAAAATAATCGTTAGTTGCAGCCCTAGTGTGAAGTGGTTAATATTAACGATCAACTTTAATTATCACGTTTTTATAGATTAGTCTACTTTTTATATATAGGTAAAGACTGGTTGGCATGCTGGATCTTGTGGTTACTCCAAAAATTCCTGCCTGCGGGTTGTTTGGCTTTGGTCTAAAAGCTGCAGCTTCAATGTACAAGTTCAAACTGTAAACTTTTATAGCTCTAAAGACACAAAAAAGCACAAAGTGAATCTTAAATTATAGTATGACAGCCCTGTAATTTAGGACCTAGTATTGTGTGTTTCATCATTCAGGGAGTTGGGAGTGACGGCTGCCCTCTGCTATCGGCCTGGGAATAGCAGTGAGACTTCTAGGTAATGATGTCCCTTGCGACTCTTCTAGGATCAATGCATCTGAATATTTCACAGGAGGAGTGGGTCTATGGCTCCTCTTGCATTACTGCGTCTCCAAAGTTGCACGATCCACTTTGATCTGACTTTATATTCTCTGGACCAAAATTGCATCAAAAGTTGGACTAAAGTAGTACAGGAACCTTTTTCTAAAATCGCAGTGACTGCTTTAGTGTCAATTGGAATGGCTCTTAGAGAAATATATTGAATTTCACATGTCCTGTCACTTGGGGTCTCACAAGTAGGATCACAAGCGTTAAAGGAGCCTAAGCCTTGGTTCAAACCAGTGCGACTTTGAAATCTCTCTACTTTTAGCGCAATTTCAAAGCCGCAGATCAGTGTGATTTGCACCTCCCTATTTCATTGTGCCTTCATTAAGACGTCTATGCAAGTCGCAATGTAATCAGAAAAAAGTAGTGCAGGAACCTTTTTCAAAGTCGCTGCGACATGAGTTGTGGCTATGTGAACGATTCCATTGCTGGCAATGAGGTGTGGTTTTTCAAAGGATTTGGAACTGTCAAATGGCATCATAAATCGCACCAGTGTGAGCGAGGGCTCAAAGTGATAAGTCAGAAGTTTTTTATTTTTTTTATGTATTCACATAAAAAAAAAAAACCTGTGTGCAGCAGCCCCCCTCAGCCCCCGCTTTTACTTGCCTGAGTCATTCTCTATCCAGCAGAAACTCGGCCGCCCAGAGCTCTCTCTCATTGGCTGAGACCACAGCGGAGCGCCATTGGCTTCCACTGCGGAGAAAGGCTCAGTATATCTACTTTTAGGGTAAATTGAATAGCCCACTGGCTTTTAGCACAGCGGCATTACTTTCTGGATATCATTAGGAGAATCTAGCTTGAGATTTGCTGTTTTTTATACAGGGTGACTAATCGCCAAAGGCCAGACTGCATGCTTCTTCAAAGGGAAAAAGTTTGCAACAGTTTCTCCCATTGTTGAATCTGCTTTAGAGATTCTTTTATATATTGCAACAAAGGTTCAAAGATCCAAAAATGTGTGTGTACATTGTATCCGTGTATGGTGAAGGTCAAAGTTTTGGCTGAGAAATTTTTGCCACCATGTTTGATTTTGTCCCGCTGAGGAAACTGGAATTATAACTTTCTTTTAGGCTGGGTTCACACCTATGCGAATTGGATGTAGATTTCACTGCATCCAATTCGCATGACGGTGTGTGACCGGCTCTCTATGGAGCGGGTTCACATATCCCTGTTAGCAGAGCATCTTTGTCTCCATTTCAGGGTCCAATTCAGGCAAAAATTTGGCCCTGAGCCGAGGTTCACATTGGAGCGACTTGTCATGCGATTTGAGAGATCCTTTAACCTACCAGCATGTCTTTGGAATGTGGGAGGAAACCAGAGTACCCGGAGGAAACCCATGCAAACTTCATGCAGATACTATCCAGGTTGGAATTCAAACTGAGGACTCGCAGTGCATAAAATTACAGATATTTAAATTTATTATGTGTTTTTTGTTTTTTTTTGGACTCCAGGTCAAATGATGTACCCTTAACAGCTGCCAATGTTTACCTAAAAAGCCTTTTGATGTACATCCAGTTGTTTCAAGAACCTTTTTGAAGTGTGTGCGTTTATTGGCAGGAAGCTTGGAGTAATTCCAGCCAGAACTTTCTTTGGTTTTGGATAAAGTGGGGAAGGATTAGCATTAGACGGGTTTTTACTGTTATTTTGGACTTCTCTAGAGACATTTCACCTAACTTTCATTTCTAGTGACAGCGGTTACTACAGACAGAGGAAAAGCTGCAACAGACTAAAAAAATCTAATTTTATTTCAACAGGACAGAGCCCTGATGGTGGTAAAAACCCAACAGAAGCTCTAATCCCCAGCTACAAAATTTTGACTGACCATGCATGCACTTTAAACCTCTATTTCCAAACAAAGTATAGACCTACAAATGCTATCACAATGAAGAAATAAATTAAAAAAAAATTCCGGTAGCTCCCTTTTTCAAAATGGAAAAGAATACACAACTGCTTTTTTGTTTAAAAAAAAAAAAAAAATTCCTTTTACAAATGCCCTCTTTGAGGTTTGCTTGCTAAGGCTTCATGTACACGGGACGTTTTTACAACCTCTCCTGAACGATTTAACTTGACAGATAGTAACCCATGTTTAAAACGTCCGTTTTGCCGCATTTACATGCCACGTTCGCATTTTTTAGAAGCGTTAAAAAAAAGTATGTATTTTTATGCCGAAAAACGCCTATAAACTAAACGCGGGTTATCGCCGTGTTTGGCGTCTAAAACGTCAGAAACTTTGGCGTCTGAACTCCTTTTTTTGCCTTCAAAAAAAGCCTATAAAAGCAACTGCCTAAAAACGACAGCAAACGAACCTGTGTACATGTACACATAAGATAACATTGAATGAGTTCAGGGGCAGTTGAAAAAAGTGTCCAACTGCCTCTCACGTTGAGCAGCAGCAGTGTACATGGGGCCTAAGGCTTGATTCGCACCTATGCAGTTTACTTTTGAGCATTCCTGCAGTGCTTTTTTTTTTTTTGTGTGTGTGGTGGGGGTGTTTTTATTTATTTTTGGCAAATTTGTTGCAGGGCAGAATAAAAACTGAAAATTTCAGTAAAACGATCTACATGCTTTTCTGCAGCTTCTCTATTGATGTCTATTGAAGCGAAAATGCAAAAAAGCACCATTTTGCGTTAAAAAAAAAAAAAAAATCTCTGACCTTTCCCAAAAATGCATTGTAGTGAACGTGTTCCATAGGAACGAACCCATGTTAAAAAAAGAAATAAAGTCCTGTGTTGCAGCAAAAAACCATGGGGGGGAAAAAAACATTGGTGTGAATGGAGCCTAAAACTAGAGCGTGCAAAATCTGGTGCAGCTCTACATAGAAACCAATCAGCTTCCAGGTTTTATCATCAAAAGCTTCTTTGAATAAGCTGAAGTTAGAATTTGGCTACTGTGCAGAGCTGCACTGGATTTTTCACTCTCCAGTTTTAGTAAATCTCCCCCAAAGAATCTGCTTTTAGTTTAGAAATCATTGCGATGCAAAATGTGTGATTTCCAACCTTTCTAGGATAAGGGAGGTTTGAAGACTCGTGTGTGTGTGTGTGTGTGGGGCTGTTACTGATTAAAATTTTCGTGTTCGATTAATCGTTTTTTTTTTTTTTTTTTTTTTAAATCGACTAATTTCGATTAATTATAACGCACATACAGATCCAACTACTTTTAGCTGATCTCCTTGCAGGCTGATTTCCAGTGCAGCTACCAACCACTGGAAAAATGGATAGCAGGATACAAAAAACACACAAAGGCAGCGCTCAATAGGAATAGCATTAAAACTTTTATAGTCTTCAAGTAGGTAACAAAATAAATATTGCACTGGAGATAAAATCAATGTAGCTACATAAACTGTAAAAATGGTGCGAGTAATACTGAACGGTAGCAAAAGCCGTCATAAAAACATGTAGCCAAGTATGATACTGGTATAAAAATGTGTACACCGATACCACTGCTGAATCCAGATGAGGAGGGGTTAACATCAGTCCGTCGGCATGTAGATGTCCCATGAAGGGAACGATCACAACTCCCAGTGGATGGCTGTAGAATCCCAGGTTGATAGAGGGAAGTGTAACAGCCCTTGCGTGTGGCAGATAGTAAGGTCCCCCCGGCATGCAGATATGAAGGCACAGCAAAGGAGCCCTTCAGATGGACACGGCAAGCCCCGGTGGTGTCTGTGACGTCACGGATCTCCGACAGAACTCCCTGAAGACCCGGAAGCTGTCGGAGAGGTGAGTACCGATCAAAAAAAATGAATAGTTAATTTCCACAGCCCTAATGTATGTATGTATTTCTCCTTTTTTATACTTTTCTGTTTTTATGTTTGCTGAGGATTTGTTTCAAATCTTGTGTAAACTTGTTATTGTGTTACCAATGACTACAGGAAAACAGATCCTATCTTGCTTTATCATGCTTTTGATTAGCTTGTTATATTCCTGGCTGCCGCATCTAATTTTCTTATGGATGCAGTGAAGGTTTGGACGTTGCTGGTCCACATAGGAATCTTTAGTGCGTCATGCTGCAGAGTGAAGCTGTTTCCTGATTCTATTAAAAAGAGAGAAATGGATAGAAAACTAGGGAATAGAAATCTTTCAGTCTGTTCAATAAACTTGTCTATGGTGGGCTATTTTGTGACTGTAGTATGAGATATTTCACCATCGCAGACAGAATACTGGCTCACGTGTGGCTACCTAGAGAGGCTAGGAAGTACAAATGACACAGTGGGGCAATAAAGTATTTAGTCAGCCACCAATTGTGCAAGTTCTCCCACCTAAAAAGATGAGAGAGGCCTGTAATTGTCATCATAGGTAAACCTCAACTATGAGAGACAAAATGTGGAAACAAATCCAGACAATCACATTGTCTGATTTGGAAAGAATTTATTTGCAAATTATGGTGGAAAATAAGTATTTGGTCAATATCAAAAGTTCATCTCAATACTTTGTTATATATCCTTTGTTGGCAATGACAGAGGTCAGATGTTTTCTGTAAGTCTTCACAAGGTTGTCACACACTGTTGTTGGTATGTTGGCCCATTCCTCCATGCAGATCTCCTCTAGAGCAGTGATGTTTTGGGGCTGTCGCTGGGCAACACAGACTTTCAACTCCCTCAAGGTTTTCTATGGGGTTGAGATCTGAAGACTGGCTAGGCCACTCCAGGACCTTGAAATGCTTCTTACAAAGCCACTCCTTCATTGCCCGGGCGGTGTGTTTGGGATCATTGTCATGCTGAAAGACCCAGCCACGTTTCATCTTCAATGCCCTTGCTGATGGGAGGAGGTTTGCACTCAAAATGTCACGATACATGGCCCCATTCATTCTTTCATGTACACGGATCAGTCATCCTGTTCCCTTTGCAGAGAAACAGCCCCAAAGCATGATATTGCCACCCCCATGCTTCACAGTAGGTATGGTGTTCTTTGGTTGCAACTCCACATTCTCTCTCCTCCAAACACGACGAGTTGTGTTTCTACCAAACAGTTCTACTTTGGTTTCATCTGACCATATGACATTCTCCCAATCTTCTTCTGGATCATCCAAATGCTCTCTAGCAAACCTCAGACGGGCCCGGACATGTACTGGCTTAAGCAGGGGGACACGTCTGGCACTGCAGGATCTGAGTCCCTGGCGGCGTAGTGTGTTACTGATGGTAGCCTTTGTTGCGTTGGTCCCAGCTCTCTGCAGGTCATTCACTAGGTCCCCCCGTGTGGTTCTGGGATTTTTGCTCACCGTTCTTGTGATCATTTTGACCCCACGGGATGAGATCTTGCGTGGAGCCCCAGATCGAGGGAGATTATCAGTGGTCTTGTATGTCTTCCATTTTCTAATTATTGCCCCCACAGTTGATTTCTTCACACCAAGCTGCTTGCCTATTGCAGATTCAGTCTTCCCAGCCTGGTGCAGGTCTACAATTTTGTTTCTGGTGTCCTTCGACAGCTCTTTGGTCTTCACCATAGTGGAGTTTGGAGTGTGACTGTTTGAGGTTGTGGACAGGTGTCTTTTATACTGATAACAAGTTCAAAAAGGTGCCATTAATACAGGTAATGAGTGGAGGACAGAGGAGCCTCTTAAAGAAGAAGATACAAGTCTGTGAGAGCCAGAAATCTTGCTTGTTTGTAGGTGACCAAATACTTATTTTCCACCATAATTTGCAAATAAATTATTTCCAAATCAGACAATGTGATTGTCTGGATTTGTTTCCACATTTTGTCTCTCATAGTTGAGGTTACCTATGATGACAATTACAGGCCTCTCTCATCTTTTTAGGTGGGAGAACTTGCACAATTGGTGGCTGACTAAATACTTTTTTGCCCCACTGTATTTCCCATGTATTGCTGGCACACAATAGTCTTATGAAATATACGCTGGCATACATCATATTATTGTTTGCTTCCTGTTCCCTTTGCATGTGCTGCAAAATTAGTTTAGTAAAACTTGCTGTCCACAATTTCTGCCTCTGGTGTGGCTGCCCTGTCTTATAGGGTCTCCCTAAAGCCCCCTCCCCTACTGTTTCTGAACAGAATTCCCCAGAAATCCCATTTCCTACTTGTATCATTGGTTCACTGCTTTTCCTAACTGATCATGTGTTTTTTACAGCTGGCAGACCCCCCCCCACCACCTAGCACTTCTGAGTGTGAAGTTGGGACTTAACAATTGTGGTCAGGGGTGGTAAAAACAGGTGGTTGAGCTGAATTTTTACAGTCCCCGCTTAAGGTGCAAAGGCAGCCAGACAGGGTTGTTCAAACGCCATGGGTGCAATGCTTTGTTCCGGCAGCAGAAAAGATCTCCTCCCCTGTTTTTGGTGGGCAGTACTGCTGCCCATTTTGTGACTCCTTCAAATGAATGGGGCCATGCAGCAATGGCGATGCACGTGGTGTTTGTGCAACATGTACAGGGCTAAAAAGAAAGTCCAGACCTTTTTGCCACCTATTAAAGCCACTCTAAATAAATGTATTTTTTTATACTTGCACGTATACGTAGATTATACACACTTTTTTTTTTTTTGTAATATGTATGGGGAAAAAAGTAATAATCAGTATATCATTGGGGGTTATATATCTATCCCCTTCCTCCTCCCTTTTTTATTTTATTTATTTTTTGCAGAGATGAGTTCACTTTTAAAATGGATGATTCCAGGTAGGTGTACGCTGGAAAAAAAGCCTAGTAATAAAATGGCCTTGGTGGTTTTTGCTATCGGTTTGCCGGGAAAGGTTTGCAGCATTATTTTCCTTTGTCAGGGATCAGCTTTGTGCATTTTTAGTCTGTGTCAGGGATTCAGGCTCTTCAGAACAGATTGCAATGGGAACAGCCTTAATCCTTTCCTGGAATGCTCTTCATTACCAAAGACTTTCCGAGCCCTCAAGTCCTATCTGTTCTTTAGGATTTCCTGCCTTCCTTACTGATACAAACATGTGTTTTCTTCTCTCTCCCCCCCCCCCCCCCCATGGTCACCGTTCTGGCTTTTTACAAATCTCGGTCCGTAATAAAATGCAAACCAATCTTTCACTACAATTAGGAGTCATTATATTCCTTGTTCTGTTGCTTATTTATTTATTTTTTATTCCAAAATCCCCCTGACCAGCATCCCTGGGAGTGATTTAGGGGGGGCTTTTTACCATTGTGCAGATAATTCGGGCTTTATTAAAAGCGGAATTCTGGGCAAAATCAAAAATTAGTCCCCCGATGTAATTAAGTTGTATTATCTGTTCATCCTGTCAATAAGCCCATTTGGGGGTGGGTCTTTGGACCAGTGGCAATTAAAGTATAACCCTAAAAATGTCCGGTTCATCAGGAAACGTGCTAAGTGGGTGGCTCTTTTGGCTACCTTCTGTCCAACATCCTTGAAACGAAAAATGCAAAAAATAAAAAATTGCTGGCTGATTAGCAGTTGCATACAGTCAGATTCAGCTGTTCGGCTCTTGACAGCTGGCAGAGCCAGCTGTCAAAATACACTAATGAGAGATTTTGTGTAACATGGATGGAGGAATCTGAACTTTTTTTATTTTTTTCTCCATTCAGCCTGCCTAGGAAAAATCTGTGTATGGAAAGCTTCGCTACAACAGTCTGTTTCTGATTTTAAAGTCGTTGGTTATTGTAAAAATGGAAGCTTGTGATGCTCCTTTGGTCACCTATCAGACATGTCTGCTGCGAACCCAAGAACAGAGTCTCAAATGTCCACTTTGAAGCTAATTGGTTTATTCAGGTCTCCCTTTGTTATCCCTTTTATGCTTCTAGCAATAACTTTTTTATTTTATTTTATTTTTTTATTTTTTTTTCCCTTTAAACAGATGTGTGGTAATTTAGTAGAGGTCACATCTATTGATTGAGCAATTGATCTGCTGATTAATTTAAATGTAAAACCTGATTCCTGCAGGCTCAGTCTTGGGGCAAGGTGCTGCAGAGCATTCTAGAAACCTGCTCTGCCAACTTTACATTGATGGAGGTTGTCACATAATTTCTATGGGCACCTGTAATGAAATCAGCGGGATGCATGGGGGGGGGGGGGATATGAAAAAAAGAAATCGCAAAGCGACCCAATAAAAATTTAGAATGGTGAATGACACTGTGGAAAATGTTTTTATAAATGAGTGTGAATTGATATAAAAAAAAAATGGAGAAAGTGTGCCTTTTTTACTTAATTTAAAAAAAGGCAGTATAGGGGTTCTATAATCTTTTTTATATTTTTTTTCCTAAATGGGGAAATTCAAAATATTGGGGCAAACCCAGCAACCAGAGATGAGTGAATAACAAACTAATATACTGTATGGTGTGCCATGCATAGGACACATGAACAGAGCTGCTAATTAACCAATTGAAGACCAGGCCTTTTTCTGACCCAAGTTAAAATCTGTTTCTTTTCTTTTTTTTTTTGCTAGAAATTACTTGAACCCCCAAACATAAAAAAAAATTGTGTGTTGTTTTTTTGTTTTTAACCACAGACTCTAGGGGAAAAAAATGGTGGTCCTTGCAATATTTTATGTCAAACTGTATTTGCACATCCGTCTTTCAAACAAACATTTTTGGGGAAAAAGTACACTTTCATGAATTATAAAATAAAACAAAACCACAAAGTTGGCCCTTTTTTTTTTTTTTTTTTGGGTAAATGAAAGATGTTACTTAGTAAATGGATACCTAACATGTTATGCTTTTAAAAGTGCACACACTCATGGAATGGCGTCAAACTGCGGTATTTTAAAATCTTCATGGACAACTTTTTTTTTTTTTTTTTAAATATTAAGTTACCAGTTTAAAGTTACAAGGGGGGGGGGTCTAGTGCTAGAATTATTGCTCTCGCTCTATTGCGGCGATGCCTCACATGTGTGGCTTGAACACTCTTTACATTTGCAGGTGCGACTTGCGTTCATTTCTGCGCGCAAGCACGGATGGATTGGGCACTTTTTTTTTTTTTTTATTTTTTTATCTATCACTGTCACAATGAATGTAAACATCCCTTGTGACCTCAATAGTCACATGTCAGGTTTTTATTTTTTGGAGGGACCCCAAATCCCTCCTTTGCACTTAAAAGCACTCCAAAATGGCAAGTTTGGCTGTTTTGAATACGGACATTTTTTTTAAATCTAGCGCCTTTAAGGCTCCAGTAAATCATAAGTGATGTCATAAAAAACGACAGGAGGGGGCGAAGACGGGACCAGTCACCCTGCACAAGAAGAGCGCTGCAAGGAAGCCCTGCAAAATTCCAATTGGATTTCCACATAGATACAGATAGCATACACAAAGATTCAACTAAGATGCGCGATTCTTGTATTTAGACAATATTTGCTTATCCCCAAGTATACAGTTTGCCAGTCATTAATGCACATCTATGATAAAAATGTTCCCGAGCTCCATTGTATAATTCCCAGTTAAATTGAATTTACCAGCATACGAAACATGAAAAAGTAAAACTAGCAATATTTCATTCATCACATGCTATACCAGCATTTATCAGTGTTCCACAATCTTTTTAATGCTGATTGTTTGTTTCTATGAAGAAAAAGAGGGAGTGGAGCTTTTATTGTGTGTTGGCCACCTCAGCCATCAACAGAATTGGGGAGATTCTAGCTGCAGGGTCTGTACTACGCAAGTCAATCAAGGACCTGTCAATGCTGGGTCTATGGGCAGGACCGTGAGGCCAATTGAGGTGGCTGCCTTGGGCTCACTCATGGAGGCACAGTGGGCATCACTGAGACTGAAGCATGCTTATCAGACACTCTGCCCTCCAGTCATGTTAAGCCTTTTGTCTGTTGAGGCCACAGGTTGAAACGGTATCCGTTGGCCATCTGCATCGTAACAACTAATGGTGGTGGAGGGGGGGTGGCAAAAAGGCTACCTCAGGTGGCACCTATTCGCAGCAGAGCCCTGTAGAGCAATGAGTGGTGGGACTCAAGACTTTGTAGTGACCACACATAGGAAAAACCTTTTATGATACCAACCAGGGAGTGTGGCTGGCTCAAGGTCGAGGTGCATTGCTCTAGAAACACCCTTGTTTTTATAGTAGTACACCTTGGGTAGTTAACTAGTCTGACTAAAGAGGAATAACTGAGGACAAGGGACAAAGGGTTTTCGTTCCATAAAAGGGACAGTTGAGAGATATGCAAAGCTGATAATCTCTCTAGACATCTGCTAGATAGATGGATGTGGATCTATTCAATCTCTAGTTATCGCCCACCTTGACTACTGCAAACTCCCTCCTCACTGACCTACCTTTCCACAGGCTATACTCTTTAGTTCATTATGAATGCTGCTAGACTTGTTCACCTTTCTAACTGATCTGTGGCTGCTGCCCCACTCTGCTAATCCCTTCAATGGCTTCCACTAGCCTAGTGTATAAAATTTAAAATGCGAACTACAGCATACAAAGCCCAACCACAACTCTGCCTCGAGATATAGCACGACCCTCCTTTCAACATGGGGAAAAATAGATGAGGACAGCCGCACTCCAATCCAACGTGTGTTTACGACTAATGACGGCTGCAAAGTGGTTCTATAATGCCAGGAGGCCGTCATTATACGGCCTCCGCTCCTCTGGCCACTGGGGGGTGCGCGAGCGCGCGCCCGGCGCATCACTGAGATGCCAATGCGCGTGCCTGGCGGCCGTTATGTCCGCCAGGTACCCGCGATCGGACGGTACACAGACAAGGACATGGATCTGTGTGTGTAAACACACAGATCCATGTCCTGTCAGGGAGAGAGGAGATCGATGCTGTGCCCCTTGTACATAGGGACACAGATCGGTCTCCTCCCCCAGACAGTCCCCTCCCCCCACAGTAGCAATCACACATTAGGGAATATATTAACCCCTTCCTCGCCCCCTAGTGTTAACCCCTTCCCTGCCAGTCACATTTATACAGTAATCAGTGCAGTTTTTTAGCACTATTCGCTGTATAAATGTGGTCCCAAAAATGTGTCAAAAGTGTCCGATATGTCCGCCGCAATATCGCAGTCCTGACAAAAATCGCAGCTCGCCGCCATTTTTAGTATAAAAAAAAAAGTCAAAATTCTATCCCCTATTTTGTAGACGCTGTAACTTTTGCGCAAACCAATCACTATACGCTCATTGGGATTTTTTTTAACCAAAAATATGTAGAAGAATACGTATCGGCCTAAACTGAGGAAAAAATAGTTTTTAAAAAAAAATAAAAAATGGGATATTTTATTATAGCAAAAATCCCAAAATATTGTGTTTTTTTTTTTTTTTTTTTTATAATTGTCGCTCTTTTTTGGTTTATAGCGCAAAAAATAAAAACCGCAGAGGTGATCAAATACCACCAAAAGAAAGCTCTATTTGTGGGGAAAAAAGGACGTCCATTTTGTTTGCGAGCCACGTCGCACGACCGCGCAATTGTCATTCGAAGCGACGCAGTGCCGAAAGCTGAAATTTGGCCTGGGCAGGAAGGGGGTTTATGTGCCCAGTAAGCAAGGGGTTAAACGACCCGTCTTGTTGGCTGTCAGGATGGGTGTGAATGTATCAAAGCCATTCTGTCCCACCACGCCTCCCATTCAGAGTCCCAGCTGTAAACGAGGCAAGCACTGTACCCATAATGACATCAGTTAATAGATAAAATATTCAGTGTCTCTAATCCTGGCCCAGCAGGGAGGGCCGGCATTTGTCTGGCAGTAAACATTGACTTCCTACCCCTTACACAGAATGGCCTTCTCTCAATCATGGCCATACGTAGCCATGTCATTTACACCCAATCCAATTAGCAGGTTTGGAAGCTTGAGAACTGAACATGGTTTTTGAAAATCTGGGAGCATCACGTTGGCTCTTTTTGTAGAATTTTTTTTTTTTTTTTTTTTTTTTAAATTGTCAGCCTGCTAGCAGTCACTGGTATGTTGCATTTTCTGTTTGCTTAGGTGCTGACCCTGCAGGGGGAGGGGAGGACAGAGGGTCTGCAGACCTAAGCAATTCTCTGCTGCAAAATAAAGACAAAGTGGGATGATGAATGGGACTGAAATATCCACAAACAAGTTACCCTAGGGGATTTAATAAAATACTGTAGAGAATTTTTCAAACATTCAGGTTTGCTGCTAGACTTTTTTTTTATTTATTTATTTTTTCCTTTTTTAACTACTTGTGTGGTGATAAAAAATATAAAATGACTTTTTTTTTTTTTTTTTTTTAAAGCATTACAGAAAATGCTATCACCAACGCATTGTCAAAATGGATGCACAGTTATATATGTGTACAGTTGATCTTAAAACAAAACTTGTATATATGTGTAGCGGGTATGTACTTTCCCGGGTGTAATTTTGAATTTGGCAGAGACTTCAGTGATGTGTAATTCCCTGCAGCGCAGTGGGTGGCGCTGTCGCCCTGGGCTGGGGTTGAATCATTGCTGTGTGCTGTGCCTCCTTTTTGTCCTCCCTCGGCAGCGGTATGGTGGGGCGGGGAACCCGCCGTGCTTGCTGGGAGAGGGTATAAAGGGGGCCGGCCATCTTTGTCACGGGGTCGAAGTCCCAGGCACCTTCAGCTTGCGAAAAAAGGAGAACATGGGTGGGACTTTATATGAAGCATACATCTCGGGAGACACCCGACAAAAAATAACTATGACAGTATACTGTTGCACTGGAACTTGAACCGTTAAATGAAAGCATTGCATAACAATTGGCCGTCATTACTTTAATTGGGTAATAAATATGACGACAACAAGAAATAACGCAGCATACCTAGTATATTGGTTAAAAATAGAAATGTACATAAAATACAACAATAGTGGTAGCATGGTATAACAACATGATCAGTTCATAATAAAAACATTGCAACAGAGCCAGTTCGTGGGGTGTCTCCGTGGTAAGTAGGTAGGGCCTAGACATGTTGGTACAGTCCGATTGATATATAGAAATGATTAAAAATGTTGATAAAGTGGTGGCAGATGAGCATCTGTGGGCTCAAGGTAACATGATATAGCAACACAATTGGTACATAGTAAAACGTTGAAAAACCAAGTTCGTTGGAGTGGAGTCTCCATAGTAGCTGTGACACCAATTTGGTGTCACAGCTACTATGGAGACTCCACTCCAACGAACTTGGTTTTTCAACGTTTTACTATGTACCAATTGTGTTGCTATATCATGTTACCTTGAGCCCACAGATGCTCATCTGCCACCACTTTATCAACATTTTTAATCATTTCTATATATCAATCGGACTGTACCAACATGTCTAGGCCCTACCTACTTACCACGGAGACACCCCACGAACTGGCTCTGTTGCAATGTTTTTATTATGAACTGATCATGTTGTTATACCATGCTACCACTATTGTTGTATTTTATGTACATTTCTATTTTTAACCAATATACTAGGTATGCTGCGTTATTTCTTGTTGTCATATTTATTACCCAATTAAAGTAATGACGGCCAATTGTTATGCAATGCTTTCATTTAACGGTTCAAGTTCCAGTGCAACAGTATACTGCCATAGTTATTTTTTGTCGGGTGTCTCCCGAGATGTATGCTTCATATAAAGTCCCACCCATGTTCTCCTTTTTTCCAAGTATCGGGGATGGAGGTACATGGCTCTACATGCCCTGTGCCTCGTACAAAGTCCCAACTCCTTTTGTTATGCTCATTCTTCCTAGCAAGTTGAATGCCTTATCACCTTCAGCTTGCGGACAGTGGGTCGTGTCGCTCCTCTGGGTGGCTTAGGCCTAGAGGACAGCGGAGGTCGAGTTCCATCCCAGGCACCTTTTGGCCTGGGGTGAGGTACTTGGATGGAGGTCCGGAGCTCAGTGCCCAACACTGGGTTCCGCGAGGGAAGGAGATCCTAGGGTACCCAGGGATTGGGTACCTGAATCCGGAAGACGCTATGGACCGGGGGGAGCTCCTCATTTAAAGACCCGGTGCAGCATATTGCCGGTGACAAGTGAGTCTCTCGTCGGAGACGGCCTGGAAGGAAATCTACCCTCGTGCGGAGACCAGGACACACTTCTAGGAAGGGAAGTGGCAGCTTACATTGTGTCTGGGCCTGTTCGCATTCACACCTCCTTTTCTGTTCTGTTCTATCAAGGGAGTTCAACTGTTTGTGTTCAGACAAGAAGAATAAAGGAGTGTTGAACTTTAATGGTGTGGAGCTCAATTTCTGACAGACATGGTTCGCGGTGACTCTTGGAGGGAGGATCCAGGTGCACAACACTGACCCGAAGGTAATACAGAACTGTTGCTTATACCGCACTGACACCTGTGGTGGAAGCCAGGCGTGGTGTCCCCGCTCCCTCCCCTCTAAGATACCCCTAGACAAGAGAAAGACGAGACCAAGAGGGGAGTGTGAGAACCGGCCATTACATATGTATATACAGCATCCATCCATGCTTTTTGTTGAAAAATCACTTTAAAAAATACAGCCCACTAGCATTTCTTGCTGCAGCCATTTTGAATAAAAGCAGATGATTAATATAGCACAGTGGTCTCAACTGTGGCCCAGTGGCTATATATATATCTCTGTATATCTCCCTTTTGGTTGCTTTTACCTGGCGTCTGTGGCATTTTCATTCACTGACACCAACAATGGGGCACAATTCTTCACAATGACACCAATGATGGGGCACAATTTCTCCCAATGACGCCAGCAATAGGGCCTCGATTGGGCCCAACGACGGTGCACAATTGCTCCCAATGACACCAAAGATGGGGCATTGTTTACTCCAACTGATGCTGGGACATTTTATAGTCCTGATGGCTCCAGCTGTGGGTCCAGCCAACACCACCCGGCTTGACTAACTTCAACTGAGCAATCGAAGGGGTCGGGCGAAAAACGACCTAAAACATTGACTGCAGCCAATCGGTTTCAGTCACTTTTGGGTATTCTGAAAGTCATGGGTGTCGGCTGTCAGAATACAATAACCAGCAGTGGGGGGATTCGTCCATCCAAACTGTGGTTGGGGGGAAATCCTATGGATCTTGTTCAGTCCAGTGTGTATGGCCAATGTAGGCCTCACTATAGCATTATAAAGGTGGATAATCTAGATGGTTTGGTGAAGTTGACCTCAAGCTGGTTGCGAGGTAGGTCGGCTGCCTGAATGATCTATATTCTCCCAGCCCCCCCCCCCCCCTGTAAAAATGTATTGTGGCCCATGTGTGGTCATGGAAGAGAAGCTAAAAGGAAACTGAGATCAAGAGGACAGAAGAGAGGTGAGCAAAGAGGAGGAAAAGGACTGGATAAGGGTGTTGGGTAAGGGGGTTAAGGAGCACCACTTATTCGAGCCTGACTGCGTAGTGTAAAAAAAAAAAGCTTTGAATTTTGCAATTTTTAGGAAGAAAAAAAAAAATGGTCCAGGCTAACTGTCTTTAAGCCCTCCTACCACCTATGCTGACTAATACGTGCAAGTAAGATCTGTATACTTGCCTATTTTCAGGCTGCTCCAGTTGCATGATCTACCCTGTGTCAGCTAGCGGCAGCTGCAGGGGAGAGAAGGGCTCAACTGTTTGAAATACCTGGCAGTAGTTGCGTCACCCATGGGCTCCTATGGTTTGTCAGTGCTTTCTCTTTCCTGCAGCCACTGCTGACTGACATGGGGGAGCCAGACCACATGACTGGAATGGAATGGCTTATAAATAAGTATACAGATCTTTCTTGCACAGGTTAGTCCACATAGGTAAGGGAAAGGGAGAATTTTTTTAAGAGTAGTTTGCGCTGAATATAAAAAAAAAAATAGTTTTCACATTGCAAGAGAATTTTTTTTTATTTTTTTGCTTGCACATGATTGGATGATTTGAAGTCCTCATTCAATAAGCTAAAGGAAGATTCCAGCCTAGGTTCCTTTGGTAAATCAACCACTTGGTATCCACCTCTTGCAGTCCTTGTACAGCTCAGACTGGAAGATTGGGAAGCGACACACAGAACCAGTCGTTCTGCAGTGCAGGGGCATGCTGATGGGAGGAAAGAGCAAATTGATAATATTGAGCTTATTGGTGTTTTGCTTTTCCTTTCACTGTCCATTCACAGGTTGGGGTGGAGAGGAGAGCTGTAGGTGTTAATTGCTTCAGAGAACAATGTTGGGTCTTCTAGCCTGTCAGACAGGGCTGTGTGGGTTGGCAGAGCTGTGCAAATCTCAGGATGGATAGAAATACAAATCCTTTGGCAGGTAAAACCAATTGATCTATGTATTTAGCGGTTTGCCCGGAGTTCAGCTTTAAATCCTATTTTTCTGTTTTTCACAAATCCTGGTGTTGTGGTGGCTGGGGGGTATTTATCTCTTTTTAGACTTCCAAACTGGCTTGCGGGGAGATTAGCGGGGCGTTTCCCCATGTGAGGAATTTAGCAGGGTTTCCCAGTGTTTAGGAACTTGTGCAATGAGCTGTTGAATGAAGTCATTGACACTCCACTATTCACAGCTAATTCCAGCCTCTTCTCGCCTCCTTTATTGCAGTACAGCACGCACGTATCCCGGGAAGACCTTCTGTTTGTTCAGACGGTTTCTTTGTACGGCTTGTACACACGAGCTGCGTGTTCGGGGCACTCACATTTCACATGTCCTGCTGTCGTCCGTGCTCTCGTGGGGGAGGGGCATAGAGAATGCAGGTTGCGTCGCTGATGGGGGTAGTTACAGCAACTGATTTTTATTTTTACTGAAAAATTGGAGCTTTGTCAAATGTTCAAGCTTAAAGGGATAGTTCACCTTTACCACAAAACTGCCTATGCAGATGAGGGGCATCTGGAGATAAAAAAAACAAACTGTACAGCTCTAACTAAAGTTAAATAATGCCCTTACTATAGGTGTAGGCTATTTACATACCTTATGTAACCCTGACTAGAATACTCCCAGAATGTTGTGAAGTGAGGCCTAGTCATCACTGCCTCACCTCCACCATCACAGGAGTGAGCTCTCAAATGCTGAGCTCAGAGCTCCTGCATAGAGGGAGAGATTTAATCAGAGAAATGGCTCACTCCTGGTGATGGTGAGTAGTATTGACTAGGCCTCACTTAGACCCCTTTAACACTGGGGCAGCGTTGGCGCTAAAGCTCCCCTTGTTTTAGCTGTGCTTTACTGCTGTTTAAAAGCTGCGCTTTCCCACTGCTAGCGGGGTGCTTTTAACTCCAAAGAAGGGGGTTAAAAGCGCCTGTGTTGCGGTGCTTTGAAAGCGCTGCCCATTTATTTGGGCAGGGCATTTTGGGAGTGCTAAATACAGCGCTCCCAAACCACCCAAAAGATGCTTCTTGCAGGACTTTTTCTAACTTCCTGCAAGCACCCTGCCCCTGTGTGAAAGGATATACTGAAATGAATGGGTGGCAGTTTTCAGGCGCTATTTAGAGGCCATTTCTAACGCTAAAGCGCCTCAGTGTGAAATGGGCCTTGGCAACGTCCTGGGAGTGCTGAGCGATGTCCTGGAAGTATTCCAGTCAGGCTTCATAAGGTATGTAAATGGCCTACACCTATAGCAAGGGCATTATTCATCTTTAGGCCCCTTTCACACTAAGGCGTTTTTGCGGTAAAAATAGCGCTGTAAAAATGCCTGAAATAATCCTGCCCCATCATTCTCAATGAGAAAGCCCTGAGGGCTTTCACACTGAGGCGTTTTGCTGGCTGTGCGTTGGAAAAAATCCTGCAAACAGCTTCTTTGGAGCATCTTTGGGGCGCATAAAATAGCGCTGTAAAAACTCCTATCCCCATTGAAATGAATAAGTACCGCTGTAAAAATGCGGTAAAAACGCAGTAAAAAACACCCAGAAGCTGTGGGAAGGTCACATGGCCGCAGTAGAGTGGAGGATTGTGGGATACCAAATCCCTTTTACCGCAAAAACGCGGTAAAAACGCATATGCGTTGGTGCTATTTTTACCGCGAACGTGGTAAAATCGCGGTAAAAAAAATCATAATTTTTTTGCGGTTTTTTCAACGCCTCAGTGTGAAAGGGGCCTAAGTCACAGCGGCACAGTTTTTAATTTAGTTTTTTACAAACACCCCTTCATAGGCAGGTTTTTTTTTTTGAAAAGCTGAACTATGCTTTTAATGAGCCTTTCAGCATAATATACTGTTTGTAAAGCATGTATATATTCCGGACTTAGTCTTGGATAGTGTAGGGAAGGGTAACAATTTGTGTGTGTTTTTTGTTTGCATGATTTTGGCACATTTTTAAGCAGAAGGCCCCTTTCACACGGGCTCCGTTGGATGGGCTCCGCTTGCTCAGCGGGGGATCGCTCCGCTGAGCAGGCAGATGACCGGTCGTCTCTGCTCACTGTGCAAAGCGGAGACGGACAAGCCCCGCTCTCCTCCTATGGGAAAATCGGGCGAAAATGGACTGCCTGTTTTTCATCCGATCCGCCAGACAGAGGGAAAATGGGACTACTATCCATCTGGATTTAGCAGACCGGATCGCGGCGGAGGTCAATGGGCATGTCACTGCTGATATCTGCCGCTCCATAGGAGTAAGTGGAGGGTCCGATTAGGTCCGCCTGAAAAACTTACAGGCAGATCTGATTTGACAGCCTGTGTGAAAGGGGTATAAGTGTTTTTTGTTTATCCAGTTAAAAGTAGGTTATAAGAAGTTTATTCCGGCAATCAGGAGCTGGTAGGATGGGCTCCTGATGACCGCAGCACTGTGCCATCAATCACAATGCTGCATTTCTCTGACGGCATCCTATGGAGCCACCTTTTGTATGCAGGAACTAAAGATGTGTCTCCCTACGCTGTGCGCCAATAGAAATATGCAACCCTGTAGCCTAGGATGGGAAGACACTCCCTTGCTCCTCCCTCCCAGCTAATACTGTCTAGAGACTGCACTGTCCAGTGTGCACTCTTTTTCCCTATAAAGCCTGGAAGTACAGGGAAGCAGCACAGAGCAAGGAGCCTTCTGTTTTAAGTTGTAAATGCAAGTGCTGGGTAACAATTTTATTAGTTTGGGAAATGTTTAATTTTAGTGGCATAGTTTTTTTAAAATGCAACACCAACTCTAGAAAGTATGGTCAAAGCTCTTTAACTTGTGCGCTCTTATGACCCAGAATTATATTAATAATGGGCAATTGCTAATTAGCAAAGGTAGGTGGGTGAAGGTATATAATACCTCCTATGTCTGGACAACAGTCTGATTCCCTGGAAACACAGCACATGCAGTTACTTCCATAGTGAGGTAAGGGGACTTTTCACAACGGTCATGCTAGCCGATGGAACTTTCCATCAGGGAGCTTACATTTTTTAAAGTGCTTTTTTCTTTTCTATTTTTAAGGGCTTTCTCACACTGTTTTCATCAGTGTGTGTGTGTGTGTGTGTGTGTGTGTGTGTGTATGCCAATACACTGCTGTTAAGTAAGTACAATGTCTTGTCTATAGGCTCTTCTTCCCTTACACCATCCACACACACCTTTCCGCACTTTATTCAAATACACTCACTTGTCCCTATATTTTATTTATAAGCACACACTTAGCCCTTTCCTCTCACGCCCTCACCTGCACTCACTAGCACTGCTCACACCCTCCACTCCATCTTTGCTTTCTTTTCTTTCATCTCTTATTTTCCATTCTTTCCCTTCATCCTTTTCCCCTTCTATCCCCTCTCCTTTCCTTTCCTCTCTCTCCCCCCCCCCCCCTTTTTCCTCCTTTTTCTTTTCCCTCCCCCCCCTTTCCCTGTCCCTCCCCTTCTTTCCACTCTCTCGCTTTTATTATTCTTTTAAACACTCCATCTCTCACACTCACATCTTCACATTAATTTAGAATAGACCTTCTGGTTTGACTTTAGTACATCATTTCGTTTAATATACTACGACAATGTAATCTTCATTATCCATATAGACCACTGTCTATTATCTTTCTTCCGATCCCTATCAGAGTCGGGTGCATACATTCTGATCTCCCACCACCCTTATACAGATATACAGCCAATAAGACTACTTTGTAATGTCCAAAATCTTCATATCTTAAAAAAAGACTAATGCGTATCCCCATCACCCTCAGGTGCTTGGCTCAGGCTCCCGGGGGTTTGACCCCGCCTATCCACCAGTCCATAACTTTTTGCCTCCACATAAATGTGGCGTCCTGAGAGCAGCCTCTATCTGTGGATTGAAGCCACCCCTGTGCGGGGGGGAGGACGTTATAAACACTACGTTGGGAGCCCTTGTCTGTGAGGGGATTGGAGAGATTCAGACAAGTTAGGAGTTATTTTCTCCGGTTTGGGCCCTTCCACACAACTAAGTGGGTAAATATGTGTATTACATGACTGCCTTTTCTCCTAAGTTACCCTTTTTCTTTGATAGATGTTGATGCAACTACTTTCTTGAATGGAATTATTACAAACTAATGTACTTACCAAGCTTTTGATTGATAACCGTTAGGAGATAATTTGGCGATTACCATGTTACTAATGAATTTACTAATCTATACTCTTCAGAATGTAAGAAAAAAAAACCCCCCGAGGAAGACCTGCAACATAGGTCGAAATGCATCGGGGCCTTCCCTCGGTTTAAACATACGTATATACATGCATTACTTCTGTTATGTTCTGTTCATAGTATATTATATGTTATACCCTTGCATGTGTGCATTTGGCCATTGTACCACCGGAGCTCATAAAAATCTAAACAATTGTACAGCTGACTTTTTATACCAAAACGAAATCATTGAATAAAATTCTTTTATATATGAGATACTTTGACTATTTGCTGCTAAAAAATCCCAAGGGAAAAATCTCTGTTTTCTCCATATTCATTTTGGGATGCGCAGCCCTCTCATATATGCTTTTGTGTCCCTTTCAAGCTAAAATGACCCAGAATTAGGGCTAATGTCAGCGAGCCACTCCAGTCTCTGGATGTATACTGACCACGTCGAGATCCACCCAGATGCCTGATCAGTGTGCCACTGAGAGCCTGAGCCAGCCACTCCTGCCAGATGCTCCAGGGAGCACAGGAGGTGCAGAGCAGAGAACGGTGACTAACAGTCACCGCTCTCTGCTCAGAGTGGACTCAGGAACTGTATAATCAGCAGTCTCATGATTGCTCAGTATTTAGGCTTAGAGGCGGTGAGGGACAGCAGTGCCATCATATCAATACTGTAGCAGGTAGGAAAGTAGTTTTTTTTTTTCCCGCACTTCTTTAACCACTTCCCGCCCCGTCAATGGCAGATTGACGTCCGGGAAGTGGTTGTGTTATCCACACTGGACGTCATATGACGTCCTGTGGGATAACAGCCGCCGCGCGCCCGGGGGGGGGGCGCACGCATCGCGGCGATCGGTGGGTCAGTCTGACCCACCGCTACACTGATCTCGGTAAAAAGCCTCCGGCGGAGGCTTTTTACCACGTGATCAGCCGTGTCCAATCACGGCTGATCACAATGTAAACAGGAAGAGCCGTTGATCGGCTCTTCCTCACTCGCGTCTGACAGACGCGAGTAGAGGAGAGCCGATCGGCGGCTCTCCTGACAGGGGGGGTTCGCGCTGATTGTTTATCAGCGCAGCCCCCCCTCGGATACCCACACTGGACCACCAGGGAAGCCCCCCAGGACCACCAGGGAACCCCAAGCATGTGGATGGCCAGGTAAGTCCCCCATGGCCATCCATATGCACAAAGAGATAAAAAATATATGCCAATCAGTGCCCACAAATGGGCACTGGCACCATCATGGCACAAAAAAAATGCATGATGCCCAGCAATGCCAGCCACCAGTCATCAGTGCCACCTACCAGTGTCCATTAGTGCCACCTACCAGTGTCCATTAGTGCCACCTACCAGTGTCCATTAGTGCCACCTACCAGTGTCCATTAGTGCCACCTACCAGTGTCCATTAGTGCCACCTACCAGTGTCCATTAGTGCCACCTACCAGTGCCCATAAGTGCCCGCCTATCAGTGCCCGTCCGTGCCACCTATCAGTGCCGCCTATGAGTGCCCATCAGTGCCGCCTATGAGTGCCCATCAGTGCCGCCTATGAGTGCCCATCAGTGCCGCCTATGAGTGCCCATCAGTGCCGCCTATGAGTGCCCATCAGTGCCGCCTATGAGTGCCCGTTAGTGCCGCCTTATCAGTGCCCGTTAGTGCCGCCTTATCAGTGCCCGTCATTGAAGTAGAAAAGGTACTTATTTACAAAAAAAAACAAACAAACTAACTTATTTTTTTTCAAAATTTTCACTCTTTTTTTATTTGTTATGTAAAAAATAAAAATCGCAGAGGCGATCAAATACCACCGAAAGAAAGCTCTAATTGTGGGAACAAAATGATAAAAAAATTGTTTGGGTACAGTGTAGCATGACCGCGCAATTGTCATTCAAATTGCGGCAGCGCTGAAAGCTCAAAATTGGCCTGGGCAGGAAGCTGTATAAGTGCATGGTATTGAAGTGGTTAAAGTGTTACTAAGCCCAGCACCCTGCACTCACTATATCTGGTCTCTCACAGAATATCGGGCATACAATTAATTTAGTAACGATAAAGTGCTCGAAACCTTTTTCTCAACATCAGTATATAGCAGTCTTATGACTTCTTCTTCTATCAGTGTCTGGTTAAAGCTTGTAGGAGGAGTTTCATTCTCTTCTGACTGTCCTATGAGGCTACATGACCCCTGACTTTGTCTGGACAGTGCGGATTGGTCCTGCACTGATCACAGGATCAATCGGCACAAAAAACCCTAGCAATACACATCAAACTGAGCATGTGCAGAGTGCCTGCTAGGGCTCTGTACTATTAGGAGATGGACTGGGGACAGTGGAAGAAGGGGAGGATCAAAAGATGGAATAAAACTGCCTTTTTACTCAATGCGCAGGATTAACCCCTTAGGTTCCACAGGGAGTATAAGCAGCATACTTTTACTGCATATACAGACTGATTTTATTGTTGTGGGTTTAGTAACCCTTTAGGCAACATTATTAAACGTAAATGTATATTTTGATATTGGCCCTGCAGTTATCTTGCTAAGTTATGTTCTAATACTAATGGTGCATACAGATTGTGTGGACGTATAATGCCGCATGTGTGCTTTCCAATGATCATTTGTTAAGCTTTGTGCATTTAAAAAATTTAATTCTCACAAAGTTAAACTGATGCCTCCCTGGTGCCCTATACAATATCCTGTTGTCATGGTAACCCTGGGCAGCAGAGGAAAATGGTTTGTAACAGTGAAACCATAACGCTGGAAAGGCAGGGTGCAGCAAAGTCTGCAGGGAAGGTCCATGAAATTCTGGTAAGGGTTATTTGGGGGAAATTTGTACTTCTTGTAATGCACATGTGCTAGGTAAAGTTTTGACCTGGAAGTATAATTTTTGTTATCTTTTTTTTTTATATACATAATATATTTATATTGTGACAGACATCGGCCATTCTCAACCAGGGGTTTCTTTAACTGTGGCTGATTGACCTCCTATTTGATGGTGCCTACATAACTACAGAGCCAAAGCCACCAGCATGACACAATGATCTTTTTGGCTGCCTGTAGTTGGGTCCTTCTCACTACCACAGTGAGCCGGAGGAAAGGAAAAACGTACCGCTCAAAAGCTTGAGAATTCACCAAATAGCTGCTTCCGCCCGGTCACTCACACAGGTGCTGGCTCTGCACTGATGCATGGGAGAAAAAGAAACCCTGGACTGCCGCACTCTGTATAGACAGTTATTTATTCCAAAATTTCAGGTAAAAAATCCAAATTCAAAATAAATCCATAAATCCAAAACAACAAATGCAGATGGTGTGCATGCAGGGAAGGGTGGCTAACGCGTTTCACGTCACGAATTGACGCTTACTCATAGCTTGAGTAAGCGTCAATTCGTGACGTGAAACGCGTTAGCCACCCTTCCCTGCATGCACACCATCTGCATTTGTTGTTTTGGATTTATTTTGAATTTGGATTTTTTACCTGAAATTTTGGAATAAATAACTGTCTATACAGAGTGCGGCAGTCCAGGGTTTCTTTTTCTCCCATACCACAGTGAGCCCCCGTTCACATCGGAGTGATTGACATGTCAAATGGCAGCCTATTGCCAGCAGCAGCACTGTCCCAATTGGCGCTATGCCGACTTTGCGGTAGAGAGGGATATGGTTCTGAATTCTGGTCTTGTGTCTGTTGTCATATTGAACTGTGATTGTCATTCTAGGACAGGGAATATGCACATGCTTGTTGCGCATGAACTGATTGGTTCTTTGTGCTGATTCTTCCTCTCCCTTTCCAGTACTGCCATACTAGGATTGCAAAAGGCTGGAACCATTTTTAAATTCAGTTACTTCTGCTGATTGCATTTAAACAGTACCAGTAAGCTGTAATAATTTTGTGTAACTTCTATCTGCCTGGAGTTCTGCTTTAAACAATGAGTTTGACTTCTATTTACAGGTTTCCGCTTTCTTTTTAGTAATTTCATTATATGTAGACTTGATTATCCGCTAGAGGCAGTCGATTATCTACTAAAATGACTCTACCTGACAGCCTAAAGTGGAATTTACTAAGCTTAAAACTGCTCCCATCCCCTTCTAACATGCATGCCCTGTGGAAGAAGGATGCATATAGGCACCTATTCTAAGGACGATCTGGTCACATGATCGGCTCCCAGAGGCCAGCGTGGGGGGGGGGGAGTGGTGGTTAACATGCCTATCCCCTGAAGCCCACCGCCGGAAGTTCACATGACTGAACCAGAGAACCCTGGGAATAGGTAAGCATAAGCGTCTTCCTTCCACAGGTTAGGTAGTATGGGAGTTAGAAGAGAGGGGTTGTAATTTTAAGCTTGGTTCTAGCTTTGAATTCCACCTTAAAGGCTTTTAACATATCAGCTATGCATGGAATGCTCTGTTTTCCATTACTTTTCTGGCATCTTACATTTGCCAGATGTAAAGTCGCAGCAAAACGCAACCATTGTGTAGAACTACTAAGCAGGAAGTGGAGCTTATGTATGTAATGGGCAAATATGGCTGCTCCCACTCTTCACCAGTGAGGAAATCCATCACTGTGAGGAGCCAATAGTTCATAGTCAAGGGGTATGGGGTCAGTGCCTTGACCTTCTTTCTTCTTTTTTTTTTTTTTATGGTCTGTTACTGAGGGTTCTAGAAATGCAGGCACCTTTTTGTCATTGGCTCTTGAGAGGGTGTTTCCCACCAGGTTTCCATTATTGTAACAAATGGCTTTTAAATTTTTTAAATGCTCCATTTTTAATTGGCCTTTTCTAAAATCTGATTTAAATCCAAACCCCAAGGTTTCTCCAGGGGGTCCTTGAGCTGTGGCTAACTGATCTCCCATGTGATGGTGCCTGCATGTTTCGGGTCCAAAACCACTTGGCAGGCCCAGAGCAAAAAAAACGAGAGTGAGAATGAGGCTGTCAGAGTTCCTATTTCATTTTACCGATGGATACAATCGGGGCAGTGCCTCAATTGTTGGACCAGTTTTTTTATAATCAGCCCCTCTGTCTTGGTGACAAAAATGTAGCCCAAGGTTTTCGATTACTGCTCAGCCCAGCTCCATCTTGTGTTGTGTAATTGCTGAACAGATGTTCAAGATCTCTCTTCAAAGCAGCTGGCCTTCCCACCCAGTTCAGCTCATGGAAGTCGTTCCGGTCAAGAAGACATGCCGTGTACAGAGAATTCCCACAGGAGCTTGCGAAAATTTTCTCATATGTAGTCGTTCCCAGAAAACGAGGCTTTTTTTTATCAATTTTTTTATTTTTATTTTTTTTCCCCCCTTCTCTAATATTCTTTGTAAGATGATCATTTTCTTAGAATCTCATCCTCTGCATTTTCATATGTGCATTGGAATTGTAGAGCCATTCCCAGCAAATCTTTCAAACAAAGTTTGGAAGACAATGATTTATGATGCTGAGGGGCAGATAGCGTGCCGCATACCTAGCGTTTTATTGAGGCGGTTTCTCCAGCTTCCTCTGGGCGGTAAAAGAAGGCCTTTGTTGCCGATGATGCACAAAAATGCATGAAGTCATTTTTAGAACTGATTTATGTCTGCCTGTGTACATAATTCTGTATTTGTGTCATTGGACAGTAACTGTCGGGTTGTCAGCTGAATTTCAGCAGCAAGTTTTAAGAATTTATCCGACTCAAACAAAAACTTCTCAGCAGCTCATGAATCTTCATTACCTCCTGTAGACGTTCTTCAATTAGCCACATTTGACTTGCATTTGGAAAGTCGTTCAAACGCAAGTCCTTCTTTTTTTTTTTTTCAATCAACATGCTTTTGGATTTATTATGGCAGTGTTGATGACCGGTAAAGTAGATGTAAACCAAATTGCTAAAATCTCAAGCTTTGACATGTTGGTGTGTTTAGCTTCAAATTGTAAAAATATTGATCTTGATCAGGCATTTCCATGATTCATGTAAAAATTGCAGAGCAATTCCTCTGCTCACAGCTGTCAAAGAGGAAGAAGGGGTGAAAAAAAGCAGCCGGCAATGTTTATCAACATTGCACGGGCTGAAAGAGGACAGGTAAAAAAAATTGTATCTCTGTTTAATTAATTTAAAGATTAAAGGGAGGAACTTTAGTCTGCAAATGAAGTCAGTTTAAACTTTAAAGCAATCTTGTCAAGTAATTTTTTTTTGTTTTTATTAAATTGTTTAACCCCTTATTAACACTTAGTTTACGCTCATCTGCCTTATTAACTGCTTATTCTCCTTCTCCTTTAAATTTTTCCTGTTTTTTTAATTTTTTTTACACATTGCATTATTTTTCATTACATTTCTTTAAATTAGATTTAAGCAAAGAGTGTTCTGTCTTTTATTGTCATCTTGTTCAGGGGTTGTAAATATTTTAAAATAAAAAATGTGAATCGTGAGATTCGTGATCTTAATTCTAACCAAAAAAAGTGATTCTCATTTTATCTAAAATGGAGGAATCCCGCTGCCGGGGCATTCTGTAGAATACACTGATCAGCAGCTGTAGCTGTGTAGGTTTTGTGTAAGCAGCTGATGCTAGTGTATGGGTTCTCTTTTGGATTACATGCAACTCCCCATTTGTATGTGTGTATATATTAGGGTTGCACCGATACTGGTATTGGTGCCAATACTAAGCGTTTGCACAATTACTTGCTCCGATACCTAAACTTTTTGTGGTGTGATTTGAGGCTATAGAAAATGAATGAGCTCAAATTGAACTGCAAAGAATCGCATGTGATTTAAACAGGAATGCGGTGCAATTCTTGGCTGAATTGCATGCCGTTTCCCGCACTGCTCCTGTGAATCCAGGCTTGTCATAGCAACTTCAGCCTGGGTTCACACGAGCACTGTGGGAAACCACATGCGATTTGGACAGTAATTTTCAAATCACATGTGATTATTTGTTGTGCAATTTGAGCCCATTCATTTTGTATGGGCTCAAATCGCACTGCACGTTATCGGTAATTGGTATCAACAAGTACTTTAGCACAAGTGTCCGTACTCGTACTTGCTCTTTAAAAAAACTAACTTGGTGCATCCTGTATGTATGTATGTTCTAGTCTGCAGGCCACATCTGTCCCACCACAAGATTTCATCTGGCCTGCAGCTTGGGTCAGTGGCGCATCCACAGTGTATACGAATTGGGGTTTGAGGTCAGCAGAGGCTGCCTATGGTCTCTGCTTCTGATGTAAGGGGGGTGTCGCGTACCTGACGGATGAGCCTGACGTGTAGTGGGAAGGCTTTCTCGTACAACCCTGGTTCAAGGGCCACCGATGTTGCAACAGTAGCCGGGAGAGCCCGGCGGTGTATGGGTGCCTGGGTCGTCTTCGGTATAGTGGATGTGCCGCCAGGATAGACCAGCAGGTTGAACAGCAGGTGTTGCCAGTTCGGCTGATGCAGCAGGGAACAGGAACAGGAAGCAGGCTGGTAGGTGCAGAGCCAAGGAGACACTGAATGCGTAGTCGGACAAGCCGGGTTTGGTAACAATCGAATGCAGATATAGATGACAGGCAGAGAGTGGTTGGAATACAGGCAGAGTTCGGCAACAGGATATCAAGCGAGGTACACGTAGTCAACAAGGCAAGCTGGGGTCAGGGTAACGGCGCAAGCATAGTTGGCGTAAGCCGGGTCAAACACAGGAATCAGAATCTCGAACAGGGTTTCACAGGTACAAGCTGCATATTAGACAGCCAAGTTTCTGTGCAACTGAGGTGTTTAAATATGGTGGATTGGCGCCAGTCTCACTGGCGTGCGTGGCAATGCGCGTGCGCCTGCGCATTCATGCACCAGGTCAATCCCTGACAGGGGGACTCTGATGGGGAATCTGAAATTAGAGGGGACTTCTAAGGCAGACTTTGAGAAAAAAAAAAAGGTGGAATGTGGTGGCTTTTTTTTTTTTTTGGCCCACAATTTGTAAAATCGATAATGCGGTCCTAGTGCTAAAAAGTTTGGACACACACAACATCTATATCGTTGCACACATATGCTGAGAAAGCATTAAAAAAAGGAAGCCCTGATTGTAAAGTGCTTTGTGTCCTAGAGTGCGTCTGTCATACTCTATACATCATTGGGTTTCATTTTGAATTGTCAAGCATAAAGAGCCTGGAAACTCCCAGCTTCCTTCCTGCTCAGGCTTTTGTGCAAACACATTTCTGCAGCAGAATTTTTTTTTTTTTTTTTATATATTCACCCCCCCCCCCCTTTGCTGATTAGATAATTTGTTACATTGTGAACAAGTTGGCAGAACAAGTTGGCAAAACATGCAAATATTTCTTTCAGGGAGACGGACTTCCCACCCGCACCCTTTTAGACTCGATAAATGTCACAGCCAAGGTGCGAATATAAAGCTAATCCTTTCGCTGATTGATGTTAACTGCTCATTTTAGTGCTACATTGCTGCCACAGCGATTGTCTTTCAGGTTATCGGAATTTTTTTGCTGAGCGCTTGCGATGACCAGGTTGAGTTCATACTGTCTTTGCTACTGATTTTTAGGTTTTCCCTTTGTATGACTTGTGTGTGGTGTTTGTCTCTCCTCCCCTCATATCGCCTGTATATGTAATGGATGTTTGATACAGAGATGCAACCAAAGATGGCCCTCCACAGGACCAAAATCTCTGAGCTTTCTTCATCTGCAACTGTCCCTATACACCTGGTTTTGGACACTGGGGATAGGTTTTGGATGGGGGGGGCTATACTCCCCATTATTTGGGTTGTGGTCCCTTTCTAGGAGGGGGGGGGGGGGTGAGACATTTTATGTAGTCGGGGGCTCTTACCCATGCATGTTGAGGAGTTCTGGGATAGTTCAGTTGGAGAAGAGAGGACTGGCAGTTCTCTCAGGCTAGAAAAGTCCTCATTTGGGACCCAGAATTCCGAGTGTTGCAGAGACTTTGGGTGGGAAAGAGCATCCAAATCCTGATTACAGGGACTTCGGGTTAACCCACCTGCATGGGAGACCTGAAAAGGAGCAGGAAAAAAGTTTGCACCTGTCTGAGGTGGAGAGTGAGGCAAGTCATAGCTATGAGGACTCTGGTGACTGAGCTCTTGTGGCCTTTGCAGCCCTCTGAAGTGGGTAGGAACTATAAACCCTGCCATGGGACAGGTATACTGGTAGTGAGCCATGGTGTGTGTTTGGCTTTTTATTTATTTATTTTCTATTATGCCAGAATTTGGACTTTTTTATATATATATATATATATATATATATATATATATATATATATAATTTGCTTTTGCTGAAGAAAATTAAGTACTGTCTGTGACAAAGCTGTTTGCCTGATTTTGAAAGACTGTTTTACTTTGACTAATAACTGGCTGGTGATCCTGGGTAACCCAAAAAAATTTAAAACCAAAGTTCACCTAAAATAAAAAAATGGAACCAGGAACATTAATTTAATTGAGGTGTGTCCTCCTTCCAACTGATGCCATAATCTACCACCATGATCTTCGAGCGGCAGAAGTTAATATAACTAGGACAGGCCATAAGTTAACCAATTTTTCGTTCCTTCAACCAGGGGTTGAAGGAAAGAAAATTGCTCCCCCTACCTTTCTAGTCTTCACCTTCTTTTTGACATTTTCTGTTTTTGGTCAGTGCCCAGCTCCAATAGCTGGTGAGAATGCATGTGAAATCTTGTGGATCGACACACTTGGCTCACTAGTTTCTATGTTGCCCATTATTTAAAGGGACAGTGCTGCCTGCCTATGGCTTTATTTCAATATCCAGTTTGCTATTTAATTGAACCCTGTAGAGCAGGGCATAGATTGTTCTTCTGTGTAATCTGAGTGTTTTTAAAGCCAGAATTTGCTTCCTAAATAAATATACAAAGGTTCAAGTGAACATGTCAGTGACCAAGCATTAAGAAGTGCCATAATGTACCCTCCTGAACTTAAAAAATATTTTCTGTAGAAGTTAGGAGCCCAGTGAACCAGAGTGCATGCTCTATTGGTGGCTTTGACTCTTGTTTCTAGTTGACGGCAATAACCCGCTCTAGCCTAGTGTCCAATTAAAGCACTGTTAATGTCTGGGGCTGTCTCCTTGGATTGTGGGTTGTGGGGTGGTCACATGAACTGCTGCTTGTAACTATGCGTACACCATACCTGTGGGATTCCCCTGGAAGCTGGAAATCGCTGTAGTAGGCACCACCACTGCAGTGATCTTCACTAGCTTCTGGGTCTCGTGCCAAGTAGCTACCCTGCTGCATTGTTAACACAGAAGGTCCCTCGCTTACTATGGGTGCCATTCAGCGAATGCTTTGCATGTTTTCAGTGAATGCAAAGCATTCTGAGGTGGAAATTGTGACATCACCACCCCATCTCTCCGCCTTGTCCAATCAGTGTTTTTCATTCATTGAGTGCAAATGTTTCTTTTGAATGACTACCATGCTGAGTAAAGCCAGATATAGATGGGAGTGTCAGTATTGATGGGGGGGGTGGGGAATCCCTTCCACAGAGCTATTGTCTTCCGGCAGGGGGGGCCGTCCTGTCCGGAAGAGCAGTGATGATTCCTATGGCTATAATTCCAACAGGCTGGTTGTACCAAAGTCGATCAATCAACTTTGGTACAATTGGCCTGCCCATACATGGTTTGAATGTCGGCCGAACGCTGCTGTATTGGCCGAGAGTCGAACCATCTATGGCTGGCCTAAGCAACCTCCTGTGCTTGTTAGGCAGCTGGGCATGCATTCGGCACAGAACCTGGGGGCTAGTGGAGATTCGTATAGTAGGGAAGCCTACGACAGTGGTTTCTAGCTTCTAGTAGAATCCCACAGGTATGGTATAGGCTTACTTGCATTGGTTTTTATTTTATTTTTCTAATGCAGTATGCCTTTAATGAATTTTGAGGTTTCCATCGACTTGAGAAGATTTTAATCCAGTTGGCATGATAGTCCTCATATCTTTGGCCACTAGTAGACCATACAAGAAGGGTCCTCATATCTTTGGGTAGCAGTAGACCACACAAGAGGCACTACTGGTCAGCTTGTCTCAATGGGGCAATGCAGTGGGCTTTCAGTCTGAATTTGAGATCAGTTTTTTTGTGAGTTCATTAACCTGACCACCTATGCTGCATCAGCCTGCTTCAACCGGTTTTTACATTCTCGTTGCTTTTATATATTTTAGGGAAGCACTGCAGTTCTGATATGAACAAAAGCCCATTAAGTGATTTGTCCTCCTCCTCCTCCCTCCTCCCTCCTCCCTCCCTCCTCCCTCCTCCCTCCTCCCTCCTCCCTCCTCCCTCCTCCCTCCTCCCTCCTCCTCCTCCCTCCTCCTCCTCCCTCCTCCTCCTCCCTCCTCCTCCTCCTCCCTCCTCCTCCTCCCTCCTCCTCCTCCCTCCTCCTCCTCCCTCCTCCTCCTCCCTCCTCCTCCTCCCTCCTCCTCCTCCCTCCTCCTCCCCCCTCCTCCTCCCCCCTCCTCCTCCCCCCTCCTCCTCCCTCCTCCCTCCTCCCTCCTCCCTCCCTCCCTCCCTCCTCCCTCCTTCCTCCTCCCTCCTCCCTCCTCCCTCCTCCCTCCTCCCTCCTTCCTCCTCCCTCCTTCCTCCTCCCTCCTTCCTCCTCCCTCCTCCCTCCCTCCCTCCTCCTTCCTCCCTCCTCCTTCCTCCCTCCCTCCCTCCTCCTTCCTCCCTCCTCCTTCCTCCCTCCTCCTCCCTCCTCCTTCCTCCCTCCTCCTCCATGATCAGTCCATCTGAACATGCCTGTTTATATCTCAGCCTGAAAAGAAAAATGGCACTCGGATCTTGCCTGTACGCCCTTTTATTAATGTCTATGGTCAGCCAAAGAATACAGTGTGAATCTAAAAATAAGTCTGCAACAATTGGAGCTAATCGGTACACATCTGCTGTTCAACTATCATAATCGGTAACTCATTAAAGATAATCCATCTGTCGGACATAACTGCTTACCTTTATTGTGCAGGACTATCTGACATCACACTTTGTATGCAATGCTTAACACGTATGTGCATACGCCACAGCTGACATTCCTTTCTAGGGCTTTGCTTGTCATTCAAACAATTTCTGACACTGCTTACGTAATTGGCCTTACTGGAGAATATATTGGGTGGATCGTTTATAGGAAAGAGGACTAGTACAGCATAGGCTCCTCATACACTGAAATAGAAACCAGTCTAAGGTATAAAGTGCAGTATGTGTAGATCTTGTGGAAAGCGTCATGACCTTAATTGTTGTTTTGAAATTGTGATAAACGGCCTATTAACGGTTGCAAAAAAATCTAGTACGTCGCCTTGCAATCTTTGGCAAACATTGGACGTAGAATGGGTTCTATTGAAAAGCTTAGTGACTTTAAGGGCTGGTTTTACATGTGTTTTGGTCTCTAAAGAGCAATCTGCTTTTGGATTGCTCTTCAGATCATTTGACAGGTGATGAGGTGTTGTATCCTCCTTTTTTTTTTTCCCTCACTGACTGCTTTAGCCCCTTGAACCCCACAATAGCAACAGTGGGTATTATTCTGGCCGTGATGCACTGCATGTGTACACCCCAGGCATCTACGTCGAAGAGGTAGAGGTTGGGAGAGGGGAAGAAGGGGGGTAGTAAAAGCACTGCTCAACTGCACCCCCTCAACCGCTAGTGTGAACAAGCCCTAAAAGTGGCACTGTCATAGACTGCCACTTTTTCTGTGTCCTCATAACTGTCCTAGGCATAAAGCCAGGACCATAAAGATGTAGTTTGATGAGTCTGGTGTGGAGCAGTTGCCTTCAGAGTCCTGACCTCAACCCAACTGAACATCTTTGGGATGAATTGTGAGTTGGGGCTTCTCGTCCTGAATGGTAACAAATTTCCAAGCCCTTTCAGAAGAGTGGAGGCCATTTCACCCGCTATGAATGACCAAGGTTTTGGAATAGAATGTCCAAGAATCTCCTCCTAAAGGTTTGGTAGTCATGGGTCCACAAACTTTTGGCCTTGTTCACAGGGGAGATTATGTCCGTATAGCTTGAACAGGCCTTTGGACAGGGTCTGTAACTTCAGGTGCTGTGCGCAGGCAGTCCATTGAAGTCTATTAGGACGCACCACATGGTCGCAACTGCTTGTACTCATGTGATGTGTGGGTCCCAAATGTTGACCGTGTGCATTTGTGGCCCTTCATGCCAGTGTTTTGACAAAATGAGTACCTGGCAGATTGTACAACCCGCGTCACATCTTGTGACGTGAAATCAGCTGGAGCTCTAAACTGTGCACGCATCTCTTCACTGGCTGACATCAATGGACGGTAGAATTTGCCTGACCGACTACTGCGCATGTGCACGGCCATCTTGCATTACCTTACACTCCACCTCTGCACACCTACAGTAGGCAGGGCAGCAGACATGTTGCTATTGGTGTAGCAACATGTCCGCTGCCCTGCCTGCTTACTGTAGGTGTGTTGACATTAATTGTAAGGTGTAACAAGATGGCCTTAGAACGTACATTTCGTTCAAGTTTTTTTTTTTTAGTTGATTTCCGCTATGCGCAGTAGTCAGTCGAGCATTTTGTCAGGCAAATTCCTCGGTGCCCTGACGTCAGCCAGTTCACTGACACACATCCTTGCAGCGTTGACCATATGCATCGCAACTGATTTATAGCAGCATTTTTGTAGAGATTTTAGACAGATGTAGCAGAAACTGCGCGCGGGAATAAAGACGCCTTCATAATCGCATCATGTACTTTATGCCAGAATGGCTGGCGGGATGGGCAGCGCCACCAGATACGGAGGAATGTGCCCACCTCTCCTCATCGCCAGCACTTATCAGAAACTGAGGGGGAGAACTTGTGGATCAAGTCGGGGGTTTTATACCAACATGTTTTCAGTTTATAGCCGTTTTCCTTTACTGAGACCTTCAAGGATCCCTTGTGAATATAAAGATTAATACAGTCCCAGCCTTCCTGGTCTATCTTTGTTCCCACAGTGTATTCCCAGTAGGTATGCTCTGAAAGATGGTGTGCAGAGAGATCTTCAAACAATGAGGCGTAAAGTGTCGATCGGTCCGGGCTTCTGTACAACCAGGGTGCCCATACATGGATTGAAACTCTGCTACTCCCTGCTGAACTTGCCAAATTTTGACCCTCCACCAACCCAACCCCCCTCCTGTATGGCCAGCTGTAGTGTTCACCCACATGTGGCCAGGGGGTGGTAAAACCAGGTGGTTGAGCCATAGTTTACTGGCACCTGAGCACAGACATGCAAGCCACTCAGGGTTGTATATGTGAAGCAGGTGCGATGCTGTTTCACTACCGCAATAAAAATGAAATGGCACGGCAAATGTACAGGGGTAAATTAGGTGGTGAGGATGTAACCTGTCACCTCGCTGCCTGCCTGGGCTGCTGCGCAGGTGAACAAGCTTAGTTAGTGCTTGGCATTGGCGTTTGTTCATAGGAGGCATGTTCTCTAATTACTCAACATCGACACACTCCGATCTCGCTAACAGAATGAGCAGGCATATTTGTTGTGTTAACTGGTAGATTAAAGCATATGTAAACCTAATTACTAAAATCCAATAGAAGATTTAATGTTATGAATTTAAAAAATCCTTTTTTCTTTTAAGTTTAGCGGGGCCCCTATATTTGGGGTCGCTATGCCTGAAATTTAGGGGGTAGCCTGAGCATTAGTTTGGCTCAGGCTGTTTGATTTCTTTAAAATTGGACTCTGCTCTGCTGTGGTGTTGCCTGGTCGTATAGTTCCCTTTGACCTGTAGGTGGCGCTGTTGCCCAGGTCTCGGGTCTAACTGCAGGTGGCGTTGCAGCGTTATTGGGTGTCCTGTCTCGGCGGGCGTGGTCTACCTGCTGTGCATGCCGGGAGAGGGTGCTTAAGTGGCAGACGCCATTGGCCCCGGGGTCTTCATCCTCGGAACGTACCCCACCTTCGGTGGCCCTCATGGCCAGGGGTGCGTTTGAACATGTTGGGTCCCGGGCACCTTGAGCCCGAGGCCGTATCGTTCCAGGTAGACCCAGTACCTTTTTTAACTGAGGCCTACAACCAAACAGCGGAATCTCAGGGTGCCCGAGGGAGGGTGACCAGCTCTGAAGGAGAGGCAACCAGGGGAGGACCTTTTCTAAGGGGATCGGTGAAGGATGTCACTGTCTCGAGAGGCCTGGTTACCTGTCAGAGGGAAGGATTCCGTGACCCGCTAGAAGCCCCTGTAATGTGTCCCATTGGCACCTATGGTCTCGGTTACAAGTGCTGAGAAGTTCGGGACTTAGGAGCTAAAAGATCCAGTGGCAGAGGATCTCCTGAACGTGTCTCTAAGAGAAACAAATCTCAAGTGAATGTTCCGTGCTTCACTCCGGCTGCTAGAACCGTGAGAGGGAACTATCCGGGTGAGCAAAACCCACTCAGGCCTGAGTGGCGACAAGTGGTAATTAAGTGCCTGAACCTGTATTCCTCTCTCTCTCTCTCTTCTCTCTCTCTCTTCTCTCTCTCTCTCTCTCTCTCTCGCGCTCTCTCTCTCGCGCTCTCTCTCTCGCGCTCTCTCTCGCTCTCTCTCTCGCGCTCTCTCTCTCGCTCTCTCTCTCTCGCTCTCTCTCTCTCGCTCTCTCTCTCTCGCTCTCTCTCTCTCTCTCTCTCTCCTCGCCGCTCTCTCTCTCTCTCTCTCTCTCTCTCCGAGTTGCAAGCAAAAGGAAAATAAACTTTTATTGGGTTTAACATTGTCTGGGCATTGGCTTTCCTCAAGAGAAAAATAGACTTTTCTCTAGGGACGAGAACCAATGGAAAGAGGTAACTCGCTGCAGGACCCAAAACTGTTAACACCGCACACCCTCTACAAGAAGGAGGATACTGGGCATGTGGCATGGTGTGTCCCATCTGCAAGTGGAGGTAAGCGGGGTAAAGGATCTGTGTGCTACATAAGTATGGAGCTTTCATTAACACTGGTTGATCCTTTCATGAAGGTACAGGGGCTTCTTGTTATAGGCTGCCAATGTTCTGTCCTTGCCCTCAGATTCGCTCCTGTGTCCTCACACAGGCTTCCCATGGAGATTACAAATAACGGTTTCATCACACATTACGTAGGCACGGTCCATTGTTGTGGCCTTCGGGAAACCCATCCAGAGAAACACCATGCAGCCATTCCTGGAGTGGATCTGTGTACAGAGGCAGTGGCTGCCGGAGGCCAGTGGCCCTGAGATGCAACCACAAAAAGAGGAGATATACAGTGCTTTAGCAGACCTATTGTCGTCAATCTAGGATATGCATCTACTATACCATCTACTGCATAGTTGCCAACATTGCAAAAAAAAAATCCGGGACACTTTTTTGCATGTAGGTGGAGCCTTGCTATAATTAGGGGGCGGGGTATTCGTTGGTAGGCGTGTCATACCCTAGTAAAAAAATGGTGCGCCACGGCGAAAAATGGGCATGGTTTGTGTTCAATAGTGGGTGTGGCTTAAATAGGCGTGGCTCGGAAGGGGTGTGGTTAGAGTCCGACACCACAATAGAAATGTGTGTATTCCAGAAAGTTTAACCAAATCAGCAGATAAAGATACTCCAAAACACCTGGGGTTAGCGCTTCAATCATCCCGGCACCATGGTTGTTATGGTGTCAGGGTGATTGAAGCTCATTATTTCTATTATTATATTGTAATATAAAATTTAAATCATTCAACTCCCCATAATGCAGAATGAGTGGAAGCCCTGAGCGTGTCGCCTGCCTCCCCAGCAGAGTCCGTCCTTGCATCGGGTGCCTCCCCAGCAGAGTCCGTCCTTGCATCGGGTGCCTCCCCAGCAGAGTCCGTCCTTGCATCGGGTGCCTCCCCAGCAGAGTCCGTCCTTGCATCGGGTGCCTCCCCAGCAGAGTCCGTCCTTGCATCGGGTGCCTCCCCAGCAGAGTCCGTCCTTGCATCGGGTGCCTCCCCAGCAGAGTCCGTCCTTGCATCGGGTGCCTCACGCACTACACTGATTAATAGGCTAAAAAAAGTTATTTATAAATGAATCCCCAGCCATGAAAGAGAATAGAATTAAAAAAAAAACATTTCTGTTCCCATCACAGCCACCCCCCACACATTTGTGTCCCCTCAGCCACCTCCCCACACCCATTAAAACCTTTCCTGCCCATGTCCCACATCAGAGTTCTCCCCCACATGTGTCCCCCATCAGAGCCCCTCTACATGACTGTCTGTCCCCCATCAGCCCCCCCCCCACTATCTGAACACCCTCACTAAATCGTAACTTGTACTTCATCAGATTCCCCCCCGCACATTCCTTTGCCCATCATCACCTGCTATTTCCCCCATACATCAAGGAAGAGACCGACCAGGATTTTTTCAAATACACAGCACATGGATTCTAAGCGGGAGCGGCGGGCGGAGGAAGATTACATCTGAATCATGTTCAGTGGGGAGGGGCCGCCAAAAGAGAAAGCAGATTGGCTGTCCCTCTCCTCTGCACTGAACACGAGTATTGAGGACACAGCACTCGTGGCGGCGGTGGCGCCATTTTGGTGTAGCCGCTGCCGTTTTTTGCCTAAAACATTCCCGAATTTCCCGGGACAAAAAAAAAATTCCGGGAAAACAAGCGGGACAAACTCAATCCGGGACAAGGGTCCCAAATCCGGGATTGTCCCGGGAAATTCGTGACTGTTGCCAACTATGCTACTGTAAGTGCACCAAACACATAGCTGCCAACATTACCAGAGGGTGGGCACTGGCCTCCAATCATTCTGGGTGTTGGCTCTGGGAGATCCAACTAAGATGCATATTAGAAACCTTCCCTTCTTCATAGGGATGAAATTGCTACCTGCTCTGCCATTACAAACTATTTTTGCACTATATATAATTAGTGTGGTAGTCTATACTTAAAGCAATCCTGTGAAAAATAAAACCTCTCAAACTGACACTTACTCTGCATAGCTGTCACCCCCACACTTATGTTTCACCTCTTATTTGTGTGCCTTATGAGTCCTAAGTAGTGGTGTGTTCTCAATCTCTTACACACCCTTTCTGCCTCCCCGTTGTAAGGGGTACCCTTACTCAGTGGCGTCACTAGGGTTGGTGTCACCCGGTGCGAAAAAAAATGGTGTCACCCCCCAACAACTATAGTCCCCCCTCAGTACAGACCCCCCTCCACTAACTACAGACCCCACTCCCACAGTATAGATCCCTTCCCTCAGTACAAACTCTCCGCCATCAATATAGACCCGCCTCCCTCAGTATGAACCCCCACCTCAGTGCAGACTGCTCCATCAGTACAGACACCCCCACCTCAGTGCAGACCCCCTCAGTTACAGACACCCCCCTCAGTAACAGACACCCCCCTCAGTAACAGACACCCCCCTCAGTAACAGACACCCCCCTCAGTAACAGACACCCCCCTCAGTAACAGACACCCCCCTCAGTAACAGACACCCCCCTCAGTTACAGCCCCCCTGGTGCAAACCCCAGCAGTACAGACACCCCCTCCCCCCATCAGTAAAGATGCCCCCCTTACCTTACAGACCTCAGAACAGAGCGGCAGATACACACAGCGGTGTGTCTCTCGAGCGCGGGCTCCTCCTCCTCCTCTGTGGATGTAAACAGAGAGGAGGCAGAGGGGGCGGCGGCTTCCTTCCGCTCCGCTGAGGGACACAGCCGCAGCGTGAGCCTAAGGCACAGGGCAGCGGGCAATGTCAGTGTGGTGCCGCTGCGCTACCCACGGGTGTCACCCGGGTGCGGCCCGCCCCCCCCGCACCTGGCTAGCAACGCTAGTGCGTGTCGTCACATCATCACAGTGCAGTGTGATGTGACAGGCTGAGTCGCTCGCTGGCTCTGTAGGGTAGGGAGGAGGATTGGAATTTAGGAATAGGAAGAATAAGGAGCCGGAGGACACACACCAGGCGCGGCCGCGGCGCTGGAGGTGTTGTTCCAGGCTTCCAGCCCAGCGGGGTGAAATTAATCAATGAATGGGTCAGCTGTAAAAAAAAAATAAAAAAATGTAAAAAAAAAAAAAAAAAAAAGGGAGGGTGTCACCCCTCTAGCGGGTGTCACCCGGGGGCGGACCGCACCCCCCTAGCAACGCCTCTGCCCTTACTAATGAAAAATGGGGCACAGGAGGTTGGGTGGTAACCATAGGAGCTAGTCACCATTTGCATATTGGCATGGCCTAGACCCTGCAAGAAATCAGAAATGACCATCGGGTACATTGTAGTGAAAACATACACATAATGTAAAGTAGTCCATTGGGGACATATGGATTTTTTTTTTAACTTTGCAGTTTAATTCCTCAAAGTGGGAGAGTCCCGGCGTGCTGCTATTTGAATGTTCTCTGCAGTGTCTGAGGCAATCCTTTGGCACTCTCCTAACTCTGTCTCTAATTAGTCTCACAGTTTGGCTTGCAGTGTTTTCATGTAGGCTGGAAACAGATGATGTTGTTGGCTGTTTTACATTTTCACCCTTTATTTATTCACTTCAGAAGAAAAACTACCATGTGTGTAGGGGGAGGGGGGGGGGGGGGTTTGTTTTTTATAAAAAGAAACCGTTTAATTCACAGTTAAAAAAAAAAAAAAAATTAAACCCCTTGAAGTGGAACTTTACTATTAACTTGATCAAAATGTTCTTTACTTATTACATTCCACATTAATGATCATGGTACCCAAATTAGTGTGTGCTGGAAATTTTCCTCAAGCATTGCTCCTGTGTGTTCTTGCTTGAGGCTGCCATTTTGCTAAAGCCTAGAGCCCCTGAACAGCAGTAAATCTTTAGGCTGTCAGCAGATCAGCCTCTACAAGTTTGGCACAGTGCCTAAAAATGGCGCACAACTAAGCATGTGCAGAGCTGGGCAAATCCGTGTTTTACTGGAATTTTAAACCGCATAGACAACTTATTTTTAATGGGGTGTGTGTAGGGCTGGGCGATTTTTTTTTTTTTTTTTTTTTTTTTTTTTTTTTTTTTTTTTTTTTTTTTTATAAAAAAACTCGATTTTGATTTTTTTTTTTTTATTATATTAATTAAAGTGCATTAACAAACAAAATTGCAAAGGCAAACCCTTTCTCTAACTGCAAAGTCAGTGTGCAACAAACACACAATATAATCCAGCGCTCATGGAACATACATTATTACCAATGGAAAACTCTTGAAACTCTGTGTGTGATTCCTTCTGTCCCAGCCTTGCTGCGATCCTGGCTCTGCATCCTTTTGGGTTGGAGGGCCCTCCACACGCTGGTCTGCCTGTTGTCCATCATTCAAGGTACTGTGCTCACACGGAGATCATGCCACAGGCTTTGTTTTTACTTTTTTAACCCCTCCTTGCTCCACGGATGTCACTGCAAGTTTAACAAGTTTGTCACCACTGGCAACTGGAGAGTTAAGATTAATTTGCCCTCTGCACATTTGGGATTGGATCCCTCTCTTTATTGTGATAAATGGACTAAGCTTTTTTTATCAATTCTTCAAGAGTTTTCAATAGTTAATAATGTATGTTCCATGAGCGCTGGATTATATTGTGTGCATGTTGTGTATTTTGTACTTCTGGGTACGGATTTTTTCTTGCTGCGCTGGATCCTGTTTTTTCCCCCTTTTTGGATACTTTGTACTTCCCAAAATATTTGGGATTTTTTTTCTTATTATTATTATTATCATCCATTATATTTTTTTCTTTATCCACCAATTTAGCGCTTGTGACCTTTTGTTGTTTTTTGCAGTGTGCAACAAAGATTGTTAAACATCCAAATTATTAATACTGTATTTGGATTTAGCTAATAAAACAACAAAAAATCCTGAGGTTACTCTTAGTTGAATTGAACTGTGTCCATGCCTCACTGTACCCGTGTCTTACTGTGCCCGTGTCTCACTGTGCCCATGCTTCAATCACTGTGCCCGTACCTGATGCAGATTTTCATGGGATACAGATTTTACTGCTACACCGGTGGCCATTCCAGTATTCAAAAGCCGCGCCTCCTCCTCGTCTGTGATAGGCGGAACACTCAATTTCCCAGCATTCAGTGTTCTGCCTATCATGGTCATCCTCATAACACAGACGAGGATGAGAGGATGTCCGTGATAGGCTGAATACTGCCTGCTGTGAAATTGAGTGTTCCGCCTATCACAGACGACGAGGACTCGGGAGGCGCGGCTTTTGAACACTGCAATGGCCGCCGTCTGTCTGCATGACACGCTGATCAGGTAGGCAGACGGCGGCTGCAGCGAGTAGATGTAATTGGGGTAAAAAATCGATTTTCTTCAAATCTGAATCGATTTGAGCTCAAAACTCGATTCAAGATTAAAATCGATTTTTTCCCAGCCCTAGGTGTGTGTTTATTTAATTTTTTTGTTTATATCTGCAAAAGGGGCCAGCCTGAAGTGATCTATCGGGGCTTAAAGGAGAAGTCCAGTCTGAGCTTTTTAGGCTGTGTTTCTGGGTCACAGGAGTGCAATTCTGAAGTCCGCTCTCCACTGATGTCACTGCCATCAGTCGAGGCAGCACGTCATCCCGACTTCCAAGTCTGGATCCACCAGCTGCCTTGATTGATGGCAGTCTCAGCGAGCTGCTGCCCATCCCTCCACAACTCAGCGCTCCAATGAGTGCGGAGGAGAAGAAGAGCAGAAGCGATGCTGGCTGACAGTCAGCATTGCTCTGCTTGGGGAAGAGGAAGAACCGAGCCATCGGCGGTATTCGGTGGCTCGGCTCTCAGTGCAAAGACGTTGTGGGAAAGATGCAGCATCGGTCTGATGCTGCATCCACCGAGGTAAGTATGACTAGCAAAAAAAACATACTTCTTGTAGCGCCCTTCCCAAATGGTTGGGACGCTATGTGTAAATTTAGGGGTAGTCTGAGCCAGTAGTTGGGCTCAGATCTGGATAATTGTGTTGAAATTTGCTTCTGCTCTGGGCGTGATACTGCTTGGCAGTTGTGTTCCCTGTTTGCCTGTAGGTGGCACTACCACCACTGGCCCAGGTTGAAATACAGGGGTATCACAGCACATTGGGTGTCGGCAGCCGTGCAGTGGGCATGGTTAACCCGCTGTGCATGCTGGGAGAAGGTACATAAGGGGCAGACGCCATTAATTGGGGTCCTGTGTGCGCGCCTCGTGGCCCTCATGGCACGGGGTGCGTGCGTGTGTTCCAGCCCCGGGCACCTTCAGCCCGAGGCTGCATCGCTACCTGGTAGGCCCAGCTCTGCTGGCTGGGGCCTAAGCCTTTGGAAAGGTATCCAAGCTGCCCACCTGTGGGAAGCCCACTCTTAGGGAAGGAGGCCAGGGGAGGATTTGCCCCAGAGGAGACTGGCGACGGTACTGCTGTCTCAGGAGGAGGCCTGGAGACTCACCTAAGGAGGGATCCATTACTACAAGCCCTGCAATACGCCCATCTGGCATAAAGGTTCTCTCTATTGCTTGGCTGGGAGGTTCGGGACTTTGATAATTTTGTGGCAGAGGATTCCTGATCGCATCCCTAAATTCTCAGATAAAGTTGATCCATGCATCATCCCAGCTGCTAGGACCAGTGAACGGGACTATCCGGGTGAGCAATACCCACTCAGGCTTGAGTGGCGACGTTGTGCCTTAAGTGTTGCGTGCCTGAACCTTCCCCTATTCTTCTCTCGTTTCCTACTTTCTCTACAAGTTCCCACAGCAAGAAAAGGAAGATAAAGCCTTCCTGTTTAGGTTTTACATTTGTGTGGCCATTGACTTTTTCTAGAGACTTTCTATACCCTGACAACGGAAGCCTTGGAGGTAGTTTGCATGACCTAAAACAAAACCAGTCGGTCCCTTAAATGGGGGGAAGTGCTACATTCTCTTTTTAATTTTCTGACTACTTTAAGTTGAACTTAACCTAAAATTAAATAAATAAAATACTTTGCTAATACTGTTCTACAAAAATACACACTTGCCTGCCCACTTGCAGTTTTTTCTTATGTACTCTGAGCTGTGCATGCATAGCTCAATGTGATTTCCTGACACTCCGGTGGTGCTGGAATGACTCCATGCGGGGGAGGATGTCACCCACCACTCGCCAAGATGTCAAAAACACGGTACCCGGAAATAACCTGGGAAGAAGACAGTGGCCGGAAGGGCATGTAATCGTCCTCATTGGAAGGAGGAGGTAAGCATTTGTTTGTGTGGATTTTTATTTATTTTTATTTTAAAAATTCTTTCAGTTTTTTATTGCTGAAGGTATAAATCAACAAATCGTGACCTTTTACACAGAAGGGATGGAGAGATTTATTTGTAGATTGATATTAAAGATGACTTGTGCCTCATTTGATCTTTATCGGAACAAGATACACTTCAGGCCCGTACACACGATCAGATTTTCCGACAACGATTGTGATGCCAGGGTTTTTGTCAGATAATCTGACCATTTGTACCCTCCATCGGACAATTCTTGTCGGAATTCTTGTTGGGATAGCATGCTCTCAAATTTTTCAACAACAAATGTGTTCCGTCGGGTTATCCGATCGTGTGTACTGTACACAAGTCTGTCGGACTAAAATCCAAAGTACAAACACTCATGCTCCGAATCAATGCTAACCATAAGACAACATTAGCAGAAGTTGCCCAAAGGGTGGCGCTAAAGAGCAGAAAAACCACATAGTTTTGTGAATGTTGGCTGAAAAAGTTCTGCCGTCTGTATGCAGAACAATTTCACAGGCAACGCCCTTCGCACAAAATTCCACGGATTTGTCCGATGGAAATCCGGTCGTGTACGGGCCTTAAGAATATAAGAAGTTTACACAGGCGGCAAAGGTGATGGATCCTCCTCCTTCTTCTTTTATTTTTTTATTATTTCTTTTTAATCCACCTAAAAATGGTGGCCTTGCCCTATTCCTATTCACACTGTCTACATTGCTGCAGTGCAGCAAATTTTAACTCCTGCATTTTTTACAGACAGCTGCCAAGCAAGCAGCCTCCTGCCAAATGCACTGATTGAAGTCAATGGGACGAATGGTAACTGTTGCATGATATTTAAATGTAAAATCCACTTAGGAACAAAAAGTCCTAAAGGAAGCATCATTATCACCTGCTAAAGAACTGCAAATTGACATTCAACCATCTCTACAAGGGTGATCTACTGCAGATGGCTTTTCAGCAGGGTGGCCAACTTGTGCCTCCATTGTAAACAAGGCCAAAAAGAGGAAAGGGATGGAGAGCACAGAAAAAAAGAAAAGCACCAGGCCTATATATATATATATATATATATATATATATATATATATATATATATATATATTATAGTTATTACACATACACACTTTTTCCCTTCTTACCTGAGTAAGAACCTAGCTATGAAAGATGCAAACTACTGTCTTCAGGGGACCACAAATGGCAGAGAGCCAAACACTGGGCCCAGAGCCCTTGTCAAGGCCGAGCACGCACACAAATGCATGTAGGCAGGTTTAGCCTTGTCTGTTGTTGGCCTGCAGTGTTCTGAACATGAATGTTTGACTCTGTACTTGTAACAGCTTCTCCCAAGTCTCGTTCAAAGTCACCAGTACCATCTAATTTCAATGGGGGGGGGGGGGGGGGCGCAATGGCGGTCAGGCAAGGTTCTCAAACCTGTCCAGTCACTTTTGTTCTCCAAGAGGATCTTGCCAACGGGTGTCTGCTGTAGCACTAGACATGAAATCTTTATCTGATGTGACTGGAACTGGCCAGGTTGGCTGACTGTCCTCTTGTGTTTGTGACCAGCATTAGATATCCCATGCAGCATCTTACAGGTAAAGAAAACCCATCATCAGGCAGGTGTGTGTAGTGAGATGGCTGGCTATATTCACCCTTTCAAGTCTGGCATGAGGGTTTCTGTATACAAGACTGCATCCTCTCGTCTACTCATTCGTGTTTTCTCCATCGTGTAGTTTGGTCACTGTAGAGTACAGATTTTCCAACATCGAGAAGGGTTCTTGGAAAATCATTGTGTGTGTGTGGGTTTTTTTTTTTTATGTGCTTTTGAAATGTGACACTTTTATTCTCTGGAAAATGAATATAAATTAATATCTGGGATATTTTGTCAGCCAGAAACCCCATCTGTGGCCTAACCCTCTGACAAACAACCAGCAACAATTACGGTGACACCAACACACAGAAACCTGCCAGGGAAGCAGATGCTGCATCTAAGGGAGATCTTGTTCATCACCGCACTTGTTCTGCTTTTGATTTATGTGCTTTAGGAGGAGAAAGGTATAGAGGGGGCGGAGGACGGCGTGTACTGCAGCCATTTTACGTTTGTTGTTGCTGCCGAATATTTAACCTGCCAGTCTTTTGTTCCAATGCGTCTGAGGAGTGCTGGCTGAGGGGGCATTTGTTGTAGGGTCTGTACAGACTTGTAGGAAAGGATGCAGGGTCCCGGAGGATAGTCATGGTTGAAACAATTTTTTTGTATTCTATAATTTTATTTTTTATTTTTTTTGCCTTCTGCCAAAGGGGGGGGACACCAATTTTTTCCACGGCGGAGGGTTATATGAGAGCCAAGCAAGTGTTATCTTACATTCTATGCAAGGACCATGGTATATGATGAAAGGAGTCATTCCTCAGCAGTGTTCTGTGGAGGCCCTAGTGTTCCTCCAGAGGTTACAAGGGGTTCCTTTTTTAAAGTGAAGGAAAAGTGTGTGTGTGTGTGTGTGTGTGTGTGTGTGTGTGTATTATTGGGGGTATTTAGCTCAAGTGATGCACTTTTAGTGCAGTGAGTCCACGTCAGACAGGCGTTTATAGTTAAGGGCCTGGTAGCCCAGGTTTATTAGATGGAAAAACAAAAATACAAGTTCATTTAGGATACCCTCATAGGGGTTTAAGCTTCCTTTAGCACTCAAATAAAAAAACATACCTGGCATTCGTCAGCACTTCCTCTGCTTGCTCCCAATAGACTTTATGCCTTCCAGCCTCCTGGACTCACTGGCTTCCTTGGTCACCCAGACTCTCAGCGCTGCCAGCCTTTCCCAGTCCCTGGGCATGAAATCCTCCTTGCATGAGCTGCAGTCTCCCGCACATGGCAGACAGCTTCTGACACAGGTCATGCTGCTGCTCACACTCCACCTTCCTTCATCTTCTGCTCTCTCCAGCCCCTCGTTATATGGGCTGTGTGCACCTGGGCACACAACCTGCTGGCTATCCACAAGACCCGGACACAGGGTTTGCGATCCTGTTCCACCCAAGACTCTTGGGGATCCTGTCCCTCCCAAGACTCTTAGGGATCTCCAATCTACAGAGCCACATCTGTAAATGGCCAAATCCGGAGAAAGCTGCCAAAGCAGTTTTCTCAGCTTCAAAGCTATGCTCTGTAGTCTGCGGATATGCAGACTCTGTCTGTTTTAACCACATTTTCCCATAGACAAGAAGTGTGTGTGTGTGTGTGTGTGTGTGTGTGTGTGTGTGTGTAGATGGGTTTTATTTTATTTATATATTTATTTATTTTTTTTGCCTTGAAAGTATTCATACCCCTTGACATTTTCCACATTATGTCATGTTACAACCAAAAACATAAATGCATTTTATTGGGTTTTTAAGTGATGAATCAACACAAAGTGGCACATAATTGTGAAGTGGAAGGAAAATGATAAATGGTTTTAAATTTTTTTTTTACTATCTGAAAAGTGTGGCTTGCATTTGTATTCAGTCCCCTTTACTCTGATACCCTAACTAAAATCTAGTGCAACCAATTGCCTTCAGAAGTCGCCTAATTTAGTAAATAGAGTTCACTTGTGTGTAATTTAATCCCAGGTTAAATACAGCTGCTCTGTGGAGCCCTCATAGGTTTGTTAGAGAACCTTGGTGAACAAACCGCATCCATGAAGGCCAAGGAACACCCCAGACAGGTCAAGGATAAAGTTGTGGAGAAGTTTAAAGCGGGGTTAGTTGGCTTATAAAGAAAAAAAAATATCCCAATCTTTGAACAGTGCTCCGTGATGTTCAATCTATCATCCGAAAATGGAAAGCGTATGGCACAACTGCATACCTACCAAGACATGGCCGTCCACCTAAATTGACAGGCTGGCCAAGGAGAGCATTAATCAGGGAAGCAACCAAGAGGCCCATGGTAACTCTGAACGAGCTGCAGAGATCCACAGCTCAGGTGGGAGAATCTGTCCACAGGAAATCTATTCAGCCCCATACACACTATCAGTTTTCCTGCAGGTTTTTGTCTTCAGGTTTACCAAAACCATGTAGCGCAAGGGCCTGCCTGATTGCATACGAATTGAAACTCCTAAGGTTTGACCTCTGATGGTTTTGGTAAACCTGAAGACAAAAACCTGCAGGAAATCTGATGGTGTGTATGGGGCTTTAGTCATGCACTCCACAAATTTGGACTTTATGGAAGAATGGCAAGAAGAAAGCCATTGTTGAAAGAAAGCCATAATAAGTACCGTTTGCAGTTTGCGAGAAGCCATGTGGGGGAACACGGCAAACATGTGGAAGAAGGTGCTCTGGTCAGATCAGACCAAAATTGAACTTTTTGGCCTAAAAGCCAAACGTTATGTGTGATGGAAAACTAACACTGAACATCACCCCGAACACACTATCCCCACTGTGAAACATGGTGGTGGCAGCATCATGTTGTTGGGATGATTTTCTTCAGGAGGGATGGGGAAGCTGGTCAGTTAATGGGAAGATGGATGGAGCCAAATACAGGGCATTCTTAGAAGAAAACCCGGGAGTCTGCAAGAGACTTGAGACTGGGGTGGAGGTTCACCTTCAACAGGACAACGACCCTAAACGTACAGCCAGAGCTACAATAAAATGGTTTAGATCATTATTCTTGTGTTAGAATGGCCCAGTCAAGACCTAAACCCAATTGCGAATCTGTGGCAAGACTTAAATTGCTGTTCAGGCGCTCTCCATCCAATCTGACAGAGCTTGAGCTGTTTTGCAAAGAAGAATGGGCAAAAATGTCTCTAGATGTGCAAAGCTGGTAGAGACATACCGAAAAAGACTTGCAGCTGTAATTGCAGCGAAAGGTGGTTCTACAAAGTATTGACTCGTCTGTTTCAGAAGCATCGATCATTTATTAAAGCATGCATACTTGCTATTCGAGGCGCAAGACCCCATAAACGGCTCTTTTCACAAAATGGGCTCTGGTACATTATTGCTGTTTTGTGTTTATCAGGGCTCCTCTTTAATCCCAAAAATGAGTGTTGCATGCATCAGACCTGTGTTTGTCTCAGGATAATGAATTTCCTAATGCATAAATAGTTAATGCAAATTGCATTGAAATTTCCAGTTTCTCCCCGAGTGCTTGGCGTATGATAAGCAGGACACAAGTGAAATGAGAGTGGCCTGTATTTGTCAGATATGTTTTTCAAGCGCTAAGCTCTCAAATCTAAACTCAAAACGCAAATGCTCCCGCTTAATCATATTTCATTGCCTGGCCTAATCTTCACAACCCCCGTACCACGCTGAGTCTGACAGAACGCTGGTCATCTTTTTTTTTTTTTTTCTTTTTTTTTTATATTTGTTAAAAATGTCTGTCATCTGCATCAACAGCTAGGACCAAAGTACAGGGATAAGATTCGGAACACTGAATGACAATGGATTGAGAAAATGAAAGTTGCTGAGACAGATTAGAGGAAATGACAGCAAGAAACGGTGTGCTTCAGAAATGTGCCAAATTTTTTATTTTTGGTTTCGGATCTGATGGATGAAGACAAAGCTGCCTGCAGAAGTGAGATGACCATTACTGGATCTGGCAAGGATCTTGTCTGAGCTACTGGATGAATGGTCTTGAAGGGGACAGTTTTCCAATCCTCTTATGAACCTATTGCCCCCTCATCTTCCACATCTGCTTGTACTGTTTTTCCTGCCTCTTTGTTTTAACATAATAAGAACTGGGTAACTGAGGGGCAAACCTACTCAAATAGCCCTTTTATTGTAGGGAAAGACTTCTATGGGCTAAAGACTGTGTACAATGCAAAAGTGTGCCGTGGTGTCCCATTGATTGGTGGGCATAATGAGAGCTGGGTGTTCCTAAAGGATTGGACTCATTGTGACAAACCTTTTTCACATTTCATCAAACACAACTAACTGGCCCTTTCATTGTAGGAAAAGCTTTCCATGAATTATAGCGTGCCACACAAAAATGTGCCATGTTGTCGAATTGATTGGTGGCCATGATGAGAGCTAGGTGTTAAACTTCCAAAATTAGAAAAAAAAATGGTTCTCCCAGCTCTCCTATATGGGGGGGACAAATCTAACAAAACAAAAAGACAAAGTAGAAAAAAAATAGACGTATCCATAGACCACGCACTGGACTAAGTACAAACAGTGCTATACTTTTTATTTCATATAGTTTTACCGGTAAATCCCATAGTCTCTTCTTTTCTATACATGTACAATATAATAGTATATGTAATTTGATTGGGGGGGGGGTCAAAAGAAGGTTTTGTTGAGAGAGATAGGCCTTCTTTAAAGGACTGGATAATTAGGACAAACCTTTTTCCCCATCTTCCTTTTTTGTATTTGGCAAACAGTCATCTAGCTTTTTCATTGTAGGGAAAGCCTTGCATGAGCAAAGTGTCATGGTGTCCCATTGATGATTTGGCTTGGTTAGAGCTGGATTGGTTGTGACACAACTTTTCACATCTAAAGTCAGTCCAATTGGTTGTAATGACCATCATAGGCTGGTTAAATGACTATTTGAACTATTAATGGACTGCCACAGGCAGCACAGTGGCTTAGTGATTGGCACTTCCACCCTGTAACATTGGGGTCTACAGTTAAGATCGCGACAAGGACATGGATTTGCATCTCCTTCCTGTGCTTTTGCAGGTACTGTTTTTTTTTCTTCCCTACTCTAAAGACCTGCTCGGTAGGCTAGTTGGCTCATTTAAGTGTGTTCAAAATGGCTGACTTGCCTCCTAAGTTCTTTGTTTCTCTTCGGAGAAAAGTGCTATAGGAATACACTTCTGTGGAAGAAGTTGGCACACACCTATATTTTAAGAGCACGGGAGTTTCTGAATCATATGGGTTGTTAAATTATGGATATCTCCTTTTTTAAGCCTGGTGCCTGAAGAGCCAACACCACCTTAACCTACTTTTAGCAGTTCTTTTGGATGTTTGTACATGGTGATGAATTATTGATTCACTCGAAGGACACACGTTATAGCAGACGGTGTGAGTGCTATGGGACCCAGTATTGTCTGGCTACATATTGATTTGTCCAGTCAGCTGCTGTTTAATATTTTGTCTAGAATTGTAATGGGTCTCCAGTATTTTAGAAAAACAAATCCGCTTTAATGTGCTTTCAAACCCAAGAACAGAAATGTATTCTGCAGCTTACCAGTACGTAAATGTGGGGGCAACATTAGTTTCTCTTTAACCTGGTGACCCTGCTAGTAACACTTCCTGTACTAGGGTCTTAACACTTACTGAAGATGCTGGAACCAGGGGACACATCCCTCTCCATTTCCACTATGTAGAGAGAGCCTCCTGTAGTTCACAAGAGAACTGTTAGAAACAGCACGCAAAGCCAATCGAGTATGTTGCAATGCAAACCGCATGCTGATAGAGAGCAGAGAGGTGAGCTTCATCAGTGTGCTGCTCTTTTCACAGGACCGGGCTGGTAAGGGGACCTGAAAATGAAACCAACAGAAAAAGCTCAGGTCTCCTCCCCTGCCAGCCAGGGGAGGACAGACAGAAGTGCAAATACTTTGGCAGTTAAATCAGCTTTTAGATGAGGTGGGCTAGTTATCTAGGAAGCCTCCTAACATTTGAGGTTAAATATGCCCCCCCCCCCCCCAATTTCAGTTTTATTTTTTTTTGAGATTTGTGCCCTTGTTTAGGGAATCGCCCTCTCGATTTGTCCTGTTTACCATTCTTGAAAGTAAAAAAATCCCAAATTTTGGGTTGTCCCCAGAAAAGTAATAGAGGGGAAGTCTTCCATTGGGGGCACTAGTTCTGGTGACCTAGGGGTCCCCAAGAAATTACCTTTTTTAATTTGCAGGAATGTCCTCTCATTCTTCCTGTTTGGTTAAGGGACAGGAAGTGAAGGGAAACCTCCACAATGGGACAGAGATGGGGCAAAAATAAATAAAAAATCTCCCTCCCTTGCTTTATCCAAAATTAAAAAAAGTTTTACCTATAGTTATACTTTAAAGCGTTTGTAAACCACTGGACGTGTTTTTTTTTTCCCTGCAACGTAAAGGCATAATATGCTAGTATGCATTGCATACTAGCACGTTGTGTTAAACTTGCCTTTAAAACAAAGCCCTCCAGCATCGAGATGCCAGATCTGGAGGCCGCTTCCATCTTCACCGTTTTTTGCTTCCGGGTTCATGGACTCCAGCTCTGTGACTGTCTGGAGCCGTGATGACGTCACTGCCGCAAATGGCCATTCCTTCAGAGCGCATGCATCGGTGATGTCACTGGCTGCATGTACAGTAAATATCTCCTAAACAATGCACATTACCTATAGGTAAAAGTCATGCATGGAAGTTAACTTCCACTTTAAGCTGGCCATAGATCAGTAGAATCTTAAGAAAATTCTGTTTGTTAGTGGAGTCAAATCAATGTTCGATTTTGACCGAAGTGACGAAGAGCAGTTGGGAAATGTTTTTATTTTTTTAAAAGCAAGCAAAACCTTTCAAACCACTTTTCGAATGTTCTGAGAATTTTCATACAACTTTTTTTCTAAGAATTAAATGCATCATTAGGATGCATGGAAGTATGACTCTTCGAGGAATGTGAAATAGATAGGAACTCGTTAAATAGGAAATGGCCGGCTGGTAGGATGGAGGAGAATTTGTGCAGACGCTGCAGGAAGTAGAGATCAGGGCCAACGCTTCCTTCATATTACATCATGAGAGGAATACGGAGCACAGAATGAGGGGGAGGACAGGCTGCATAATGTCTTTAGTGTTTTGTGGGTAACAACTGATATATAATTTTTATTATTTTTTACAGCAATGCATTTCCTCACTGTGTACAGTGCTATGTATTGTGTAACTATGTACTCCTCCACTACAGACACATCCCCCGGCTTATCTTTTATCCTCAGTCAAACTTTAAATAGCAACTCCAGTAGTAAAAGAACAAAAGATCAAGCACTGAGAACATCTGCTGTAGCCGGGAAACCTATTTTTTCTGTACAGTTTGAGGCTTTATCAGTGTCCCTTTAATATATTCTACTGTCATAGCTGCTGCAAAGAAATGGAGGGGAGACTGTAAATGGGAGTCTGGCAATTATTCCTTCTTTGTCTGCTCTCACTTCAGCAATGCCTGCAGGCTTACAACTGGGCACAAAGCTGGGCAAAGATGGGTCTTCCCGATTTTTAAAA